>JARHVA010004115.1:670000-1215000 GCA_037957365.1 Torreya grandis
TATCAGGTTATATGATTGCATTTTCTAGTGGGATGTAAATTAAATAAATCTTCTGGTTGAATTTTATTTGACCAATCTGTATTACTGATATGGATTAAGGAGCGAGATGGACTTCACTAGTTTCTGGTATCATAATGACAAATGAAGGTAGTCCAATCAAATGGTGTGTATGAATTTGATTTCTCTAGATCATTATTATTTATTATTCATAAAAATTTGGGACAAAGTATGTTTAGTGAAACATTAACATTTCATGAGTATGACTTACATGTGTGTACAATATCTTTCAATATAATGGAATTCTATGATACACTACATATTTAGTTTAGAAATCATACAACACATAGATACTTGCTTCTCTCTAGATTCCTATGACATCACTATCTACTCATCCATAAAGGGAGGGACATTTCCTAATGGTATTAGTATAGGGGATCATTGGTCCTTGGTAGGTGTGTAAAATTTCTCAGATGATGTTCTCCCTCCCTGTAGTAGTACTAATTATCAATATGACACTTGATATTGCCATAGATATTTGAGTTTGGAAACTATACTCTAGAGAGGCCATGTATATTATATATACATTATACTTATTAATGAACATTTTCATGAATATTTGTAATTACTTATTATTTTATATTGATATCGATAGTTTTATACTTGTTTCAGTTGTAGTTGAGTTAATGTGATTACTTACTATATTTGCATTGTGATGTTTAATCTCATACTATTAGAAATTAGTGATATATGATGTATTATTCTTGTTGATATTATCATACCTTGAGTATTTATTATGGTCTCTTTATATTTTCTTAGATTAATTTATTTTTGGTATATATGTTTAACTAAAAAAAAATCATAGAATTCTATGTCTAACTTAGTAGGGTTGTTACATTTCTAGCTTGAACTAGGTAATGTTCTACTCTTATTGCAATTTCATAGGCATTAAGGAGTGTGGTGCCACCCATTAACTGAATCATGATAGTTATATCACTATTTAAATATCTCAAGTAATATAGAAAATCATTATTTGGGGTTGGATTGACCAATATTGGAATTATATTCCATGTCTTTTGAAATCAAAAATTTAAATCACTCATGAACTCATGAGGATCCCACTAAATAGTAATTAATTGTTTAACTAGGGAGAGGTGGTCACTCTTATATTCAAATTACATGTATACTATAGTCCCTAAGTCATCCCAAACACAAATGGAATTGGAAAGTAGACCTTTATACCATTTTAAGGCCACCCTTAAATGAGGAGACAATAAGTTTTATTACAACATTTTATTGTACTATATTGTGAAATAAACAAATATTAACAATGTCTTGTATACATTCCATAGGAGTGGTGGAAGTTTCACCAGTAAAATATAGAAGGATTTTTAGATTTAAGGTGGGTATATCATAATACTAGGCCAACTGAAGTTGGATACCTCCATTCAAGGCTACAAAATTTTGATTTCTCAAGGCCATAATAAGAGGTATAATGCTATTATGGGCATTTATAGGATATACAAATAGATTTGCAGGATATACTCTAGTGTAATGTATAACTGATCTTGATTTATTTTTATATAGAAATGATAATTCTTACAAGTTCTCTTTCTTGCCTTTAGTAGATGATCTTGTTTGTATATTTGGAATATGTAAATGTAGATTTCTTAAATCCATGAGCCAATGGAGTGGCAAAGTGTTTTTTGAAATCTGTATAAGGACCATACAATGACACTAATATCTTAATAATTATCTTCAGGTCCTATCAAGTGTGCCTAAAATTATTATCATGATTTCAAAGGTTTTCTCTTCTAGATAGTTATTCTAGATATAACCAAATCCTAGTGTAAGAATAAAACTAGTTTAAGATAGATTTCACTACAAAATGGGGCATGTATGCCTATAAAAATATGCCTTTTGGTTTAATTAATTCTAGTGATAAATTCTAAAAATCCATGGATATGGGTTTTAGAGGTTTTATAAATAAGATGATCCTAGTATACCTAGATGACATCATTGTTTATTGAAAACATGTTGATGCATACCTAGATTACCTTATGAGAGTTTTTAAAAGGTTCATAGAGTTTAGAGTTTCCCTCAATCAAAAAATGTGAGTTTTCATATTTCATGAAGACAAAATACAAGGACACATTCTTTCAAAAGAGGGTCTCAAAATTTACCCAAAGATAATAAGTTTTATATCTTCACTAGCACTTTTAAGCCATAAAAATGGATTACAAATTTTCTTAGGAAATATCAAATTTTTAATAAGGTTCATTCCAAATTTGGTCTCCATATCCAAGACCCTTACTACCATTATTAATAAGGGTGTTATTTTCAATTGGACATAGGAAGGAAAAGACAATTTTGAATCCATTAAGCAGGCTATTTCTCAAACTCCTGCCCTTATCAACCCCAACTATGAGAATGATTTCATTATCTATGATTTTTGATGGGAAGGTAGCATATCAATTATTATAACCCAATAGAATAAATAATAATTTTATCATTAAACATCTTTCTTTAGTCAATCCTTGAATGATTATGAGGAAAAGTATAGTTTTGTGTAGAATCAAATATACGATATAATAAAATCTCTCAAAGTATTCATGCATATGCTCTCCGATAATAAAATTCACCTGATGGTTAGTCATCAAATATTCAAGTAGATCCTATTGATATAATAAATAAATGTAGAAAGAGTAAGATGGATCAAAAAAGTCATGGAATGTGATGTGAACATTAAAATTACAAAGCTTGTAAGAGGAAAGGGCTTATGTGAACAACTAGCTTCTGATATAAATAATGATAAGATTGTATCTAATTTAGTATATTCTCAAAATATATCCCAATCTAAAATACCACTTCTATTCAATAGATGGATCCATGACATAACCATTTTCCTACAAACTGGTGAGTACCCGTATGATCTCTAGTAGTCCAAGAAAAGGTCTTTGAGACTCCAATTTATTCATTATGTTCTTGTTGATGGAGTATTATTTAGGAAAGATATTAATGGACTCATGCTAAGGTACATTGAATATGGTCAAATTCTTAAGGTGCTCAAGGAATTTCATAATGATCCATCAAGGGGACATTTCTCCACAAGAAGCATTACCATTAATATAATGAATGGGAGATATAATTGGCATAAAATATTCAAAGATGTCCATCAATGGGTAAGGAACTATGATAAGTGTGATTACTTTATAGGCAAACAAATATTATCAACTCTCCCTTTCAAGCCAATACAAGTTGACCAATCATTTTCCCAATGGGGATTAGATTTCATTGGCATGATTAATCCACTATTGAGTGTAGGCCACAAATAGTTCCCTACAACAACTAATTATTTCACTCTATGGAATGAAGTAGTTGTACTTAAAGATGCCATGGTAGTATCTGTTCTAGAATTCATGGATGGAATTATCACAAGATTTGGTATTCCTTATACTATTATCTTAGATAATGTAAAAGCTTTTGTGGGATCTCAAGTGAGTAAATGGGTTGTAAGTCACAATGTATACCTAAATAATTCATTCAATTATTACTTCTATGGTAATGGCTTGGCCAAGTATACAAAAAAAATCTCATAAGAATTATTAAAAAGACAATGGAAGATAGGCAAAGGACATGGCACATAAACTTAAAATCAACACTTTTAACTGATAGGATCACTCCCAAGAGATCCATTGGAAATTCTCCATTCATGTTGGTCTATGGAAGGGAAGATAAAGTTATAATATCAATTTATTTACCATCTCTATAACTCAATCATAATTTGGAATTGATTAAAAATTATGAAATCATAGTATGATTGGTAAAACTTATGGAGCTAGAAGAAGTCAAGAACTAGACAATGAAAGTTCTAGAAGAAAATCAAGCTCAAAAAAAGAGAAATTTTGACAAAAAATTATATAATAGGAACTTCAACCAAGGAGATATGTTTCTAAAATGGGATATTGAAAGGGCCAAACTAAGAAAGCATGCAAAGTTTGATGTGATATGGAGTGGTCCATACATCATAACTCATTGTAAGGGAGCAAATGCATTCTAGGTATCCAAAAGCAATGGATCATAACTACCTATCCCAGTCAATGGGATATACCTCAAATCTTGCTTATGAGGTTGGAATTCTTCACAAGAAACATTGTATATATTAGGTTTAGTTGGTTTCCCTAAATAAATGCTTTCACACAAGTCAACTCATTAAGAGTTTTTATTTCCTTAGTTTGTTTCTATTTTGTTTTTCCCAATTTCATTCTTGTTTAGGCAAAATCCTAGTTTTGTTCTTCTATAGTTAAAAATGTGTTAATCTTAAAATGACTCCATTCCCAATGAACTAGAAGGATACTAGAAATAAAATGAATAGCAAGCAATCACCCCTTGGAGGTCACAAAAAGGTTGATATTTTTTTAAAAAAAATGTTAAAACATCTGGTACCCTAAGGGAGACCCACAAAGTTTTTGGGAAAAAGGCCTTAAAACTATCTAGTATACCTTTTTCTCAACCCTAGAGTAAAGCAGAGGTTTGATTGTAATTTGTAACTTTGTAAATTTGTAACTAGAAATCAAACCTCCATTTTATCTATGTTTGATAAAAGGGTATATTGTGTCTCTTTAATTCCTTTTCCCCAAAAATAATATGGGTCTCCCTTAGGATACCAAATGTTTTGACATTTTTGGTTAAAAAATATCAACAGTTTCTATTTTGTAGATACTACCAAAGAGGAATTTAGGTGGGGTGATATAGTAAAAGTTATTCAACAAGATGTTTTTGATCGTGTACTAGCATAACATGATATGACCATGATGGTCAATCTTATTGTACCATATTCTCTAGAGTATGAAAGTTGTCTTTAGTTAGCTAGTGAGGTATCACATAAGATACAAACATGAGAAGATGCTACATAGTTACTTGAAAGAGTAGGAGATGGAGAGCTACAAGCATGGTAGATAGTGGTTAAGGAGTGATCTAATCATATGGATATCATCAAGTAGTGTAGGTACATACCCAATTGGCCAGTCTATAGGGATAGATTTATGGTCTTCAATCCTTTACAACCTCAATACATCAGTCTAATCATACATGATAGTCATAGGCATTTATGGGTAGTGTGGTTCATCCACTAGATAGACATGATGGAGCACAACCTTAAATCTATTGATATTATTGTACTTTGTATCATGTTTTTTATTATATCATACATTGATATATGGATATATTTATGTTTCTATTTCTATTATTTTTATATTGATCATGGATGTTTTTGGATGTATATTTTATTCATAGAAAGTATGTTTTAATTTGTATATATGCTATGATAAAATATGTGATATGTGTTTAATTATTTTATATCTATTTGTGAACAAAATACATGGTTAAAAATATAAAATAAAATAAAATTGTAGTACACACTAAATTAATATAAAAAATGTGTAAAACAAAAATAAAGGAGAGAATTTTCAACATACACTTAAATCAATTATTTGAAAATTTTGTATTACAAATGTAATTTGTATAAAACACATTAAGTCAAGATAATAAATGTGTAATATTTTAAAATATTAAATAATGATAAAAATTCATCAAAGATACTAAACCAAGATGAAAAATATGTAAAATTAAATCATAATGTGAAACACATACAATCAAGAATAAAATTTGAAAAACATAAAACATATTAAATAAAGATGGGAAGTATTCGAAATGAATCATAATGTGAAAACACAAGAAATCAAATATTTAAAAAATGAGGATAAAATTTTAAACTCTTATCAACTAAATATAAAACATATTGAATCAATATGGGAGTATGCAAATGACTCAAAATTTGAAATGTAAGACATACTAACTCAGATATTTAAGTGTGTAACCCAGAGTGGTAATAAAGGTAATATAAAAATAAAGAGTGATAGTCATTATCATCAATAATCATGGTATGAAAATTTGTTAACAATATTTTGTGAAGAAATCCTAGTCCTATTCATGGTCTTACACTACAATTCACAAGGAGAACACCAATGAGGTGAATGATAATATTGAAATAGTTGTAAGAAATGTTTGTGAGGAAAACCTATTCCTATACAAGGTTATAAATTACAACTCAAAAATGGAATAAATGAGGTAAATTATAGTATTTTTAAATGTTTATGAGGAAGGTTTGGTCCTATCCAAGGTCTTACATTGCAACTCACAAAAGGAAACCCTAAGGGTATGATTAGTTAAAAAAACATATTCATCAAGGTGGAATAGTGGAATTATTATAATGAAGTAAGGAGTGTAAAAATCATGACATAGGTGTTTATAATAAAACCTTACTAGACATAAGGCATCCCAAGTAAATAAGGTTACACTAAAAGTTTAGTGTATGTCAAATACATAAAGTATTTGTTCACAATAAGCACAAAAGTTTATGAGTAATAAGTGTAGCAATAAAATTGACTCATGAAGGTTAATTATATAAGAAAATAAAATGGACCTACCTTCCCACACCATATTCCCCATTCCCTAGAACAACATACAAATCCATCATTATACTACAAAGATTGGATACTTGTATGAGAAAGTAGGTAACACTATATATAATTTTGAAATCCCCTAATCCAATATACTAGCCTATCATACCCCAATGTACCTTATCTTTATTATGAGGCCAATTATGGATTTTAAGCTTTGATTATAAATATGATATGTGCTTAGATATGAATAATGTATTTTATTGTGATTTTAAATTTTGAATGTTCATTTTTTGCCTTTTGTTTAAATGATTTATATTTCACCTTTTTATGTATTTTTCAATTCCTCCTCCATATGTAATTGGAATAACCAATCATTATTGATAAAATTGACAAACACAAAGGATTTTTAGGCTTTGGGTTTAAGACAAAATACCTAGGTATATTTGACAAGTATTATTAAGCAATTAGGTTTAGCAAAAAACTAACATGTGATCTCAAGTCTTAACCTTATGTTTTTTTTAGTATTAAAAAAGGATTAATAAGGAATGAATGGAGACCAAAAAAAATATATGTATGAATTTATACAATTATAATTATTATTATTATTAATTTATTAGATGGTGAAGATAAGATAAATAAAGTATGTGGGTTTTGTATGCAATGGAAAATACAAAATATCTATAAATCAATCCTAGCTCATAGAAGATAAATCCTACTTACACTTCTAATTGGGGGTACATTAGATAATTGGGTTCATGACAAATATTGATATACTATACCTATCCAAGGGATCTCTTAACATAAATAATATCACTAAGGAGGGTTCCAAATCCTCTAGTCAATCAAAACTACATAGTAACCCTAACTAGGTCCTATGTTTTCATATTCACTAAAATAAAAAGTAAATAAAAATATAATGTAGTGATCACCAAAGATTATAGCATAAAATGGGGGTAATAAACATGAAAATTAAACATGCATAGGATACATATACTTACTTAAATGTATACAAAATACTAAAGCATGGAAGAGAAGTGTAACTACATATCTATCTACTATTATAAAGGAGATACAAAGTGAGGAATACTTACCTTTAAAGATGAACCCACCGAGCCTCAATCTATCCCTTGGCCAAGGTGATTCACAAGAGTCTATTGTAATATGTAAGGATAATAAGGATAAATCAGCTCTAGTCTATACAATTTATTAATGCATCTAAAAAACTTTTCCACAAGACAAGATTTGTATCTCCAAAAGAAGTGTGAAACCCTAAGATTGCTCCTCAAGTATAATGGTAGATAAGTAGATGAAAAATATATATTAATTATTATTATATTCTATTATAAATGGTAAAATTAATATGTTTATATAGGTGGATCTAACCCTAAACCCTTTCAAAATTTTAGGCTGATAAGGTTGACCCAGTCAAGCTAGTATCATAATTAACAAAAAAAAACTAGGTCATTGACTAGGTCATCCAAAGGCTAACCTAGACCCTAATGAGTTGTGTTAATAATAATATAAGGTTGATCTGGATGACTATGAAATGTAAATTATAAATAAGGGTTTTTAATTTAGGTAAGGGATAATGAAGGTGGTAAATGACTAGAGGAGGCTCAAAAATAGGAAGCAAATCTTAGGGGATTGGTTTTTGGATAAAAGTGTAGATAATAAGTGGAAAAAGGGAACAATAATCCTATGAAGCACTAATGGTCTACCTACCCCTTTCCCAGTGCACCCCTTAGGGTATTCACTTAGATAGATTGAGACTCGATGGGTTCCTACAAGATAGAAATCATCAGTAGTTGATAAAATTTTAAAATATTATGTGTATACATATGCCCCACCTAAGTTCATCATGTGTCACTTAGGTGCAACACAAGATGGTGCTTCAAGACAAGAACATAGAGACACATACTAATGAAGTTGAATAAAGTGTAGTAAAATAAGATAAATTAAAGGAGAGAATTGAAAAATATGTACCTTTACTTACCTCAATGTTGTATTTGAAGAATGAGATACAAGAAATGTGAAGGTGTCTAATGTGAGTAAAATTAGGTGAACCTTTAAAGATGATTGAAAATAGTGAAAAATCAAATTTTTTTCAACATGTATATATAATAGTTGAAAGGATTCTATATGACATTAAAATTTTATAACATTTTATAGTTTGGAAAAAGAGTTAGTAGATACAAAGATATGAGCAAAATAATATATATGATGATAAATATTTGAAGGGTAAATAATTATAGAATAGTAAATATAAATAGGGTGAAAAAGAATTCATTTGTTATTATTGACTATTTTTAGAAAAATAGAGCTCTAATAGACCTAGTGAGAAACCTAGAGAGCCAGGATGGTGAGGAGATGATAGCTGAGATTAGGAGGATGCATAATGACTACAAGTGTAACGTAGGTAATAACTTAAAATTTCAAATTTTTTAGTATTATTATTTGAAATTGAGTGATTTATATAAATTTGACTATTGGGCAAATCTAGATACTAGAATGAACCCTAGAAAATTTTTAGGGACACTAGGACTCAAATGGGGTATTAGAAAGGAAGTGGTTAGACTAATAAAATCCAAAGACATTTATGGTAATTAGTCAAAAAGTCATCACTATGAATGAACAACGTTGACTAGGTAAAATTAGTTTATAGAAGATAAGATAAACTAGTGAGCTGACTTAGTGGTAGGTGGTTGACTTAGTTGGCAAAGTGAAAGGGATGACCTTATACTAGTGGGCCAACTTAGTTTGTTCTTAAGTGGACAACTTAGTATTGGTAAGCCAAATAGTGGTTGACTTAGTACTAAAAAGGTTGATTTAGTTGAAATTATGATAGGGTTAATCTAGTATCCCTGATAAATGATAAGTTTAGTTTAGTATGTAACAAGTCAATCCAATAGAAAATAAAGAAACTAAAGCAAACTAGTTCATTTGTGTGAAATTTGGAAGAATGTATTTTAATTATGAATGAATGGATATCTAATACATTTGTTGTTGTTTGATATTTTGTAGAGGTGCTAGAGATTTTGATGTGATTTATTCCTTATGGTTACCATATTTATTAGATTGGTTAATAGATGTGAACAAAGAAAGATTGGTTGTATTAGACCTGGGAAGTATCAAGAATATTAGATGCATCTCACTAAGTATTGATCTCATTGTCGTGTTCCTTAGATCATGGGAACACTCAACCAACATGTTTTAATGGGTGGTGGATGGGGATACTATAGAGGTAGGTATCATATTGGAGGACATTAATTTATTGCTTGGACTACCTATAGGAGGGACTCCAATGATCATAGGGACACTAAATGATCTAGAGGAGAGACAAACACTAGCTAAGTGGGTGACATTCTCAAATTATTTGATGTATATATTACATAGATATGGATATATAAAATGATTTGACTAGAATTATGATAACATGAGTTTTGTGTCACAAGTTAGATGGTAAAGTACCATTGTATGTAATAGCCTTGTGCCATTTTATTTTGCATCAGGGGGTAATCTATGATTTTGGGTTTTTCATCTGGGTCCAACTCATGCATTATATGTATGGTATATTGTCCAAAGGATATAAAACCATGATAATAATGGTATTAATAAGTGTATGGATATATGAGAGGTTCTTAATGTATCAACCAATTGGGTTTCCCCATGTGGTTGATGATATCTTACTTTGGGTTTCTAGAAGGAGATAGGACTAGGTACTGCAGTTTGTGCCCCATGTGCCATCATTATAGATAGTCACACAAGGAGATATTGTGTTGTATCCCTACACACATTTTATAATTATTTGGCTTAGTTGGGTAATCAATGCACTAGGATTAGCTTGAGTTTGGATCATGGGCCATTATACCTAGTGGGTAGAGCCATAACTAGTGGTATTCTTGCTAGGATAGTTTGGACTCTTATACCTAGCATCTCTTATAGTAGTGCCTATGTTTTAGGCTTGTAATTTGAGATAGTTTAGGATATGAGGAGAAATATCACTATTTAAGATATCAAATATTAGGCCATGGCATGTGAGACCATGGACTGGTCAAGCGTAACATCTAATAGCCAAATAAGGAGAGGGTGTAGATGTGGATACAAGGGTATAACAGGTACCATAAAAGGCATTATAATAAGAGGAGAAATGACTAATTTAGGTATACCACTAATGGATTTTCCATTAGTAGGATCAATCATGGATGAGAGTGGTCATGTAGGATGACCCAATAGTTAGCCTAGGGTAGAGCTAATCAATAGAGGCACCATTAAAGAGAGGCCAATGATATGCATGAGTGGTGACTCTAGGCATTTATTTGATATGGATACATCACATTGATGAGGTTCTTATGGATTAGGTTGATGGAGAGACCATGCTTGATAGATGAGAAGATGAGGAGATGGTGGTTGGTGACACTGAGACAAGTAAAAAATGTTGTAATTTTTAGTTTTTGAGATAAAATACTAGTTGTATATTATTATAGATATATATTTTGAGATGTATATATGGTCTAATATATATCTAGGTTTTTTTATAGACCCTATAATATAGGAGATCAAATGGGCATCCCTAGTCATGTAAGCACACCATGACATTTTTGATGGGGTGTTGGCACCATACAATCCCACCGTACTAGATGATCCTATGGTACATGTTTATGTAGGTTTTATGCACACCACAATAAAATTTGGTAGATACTAATGTTTTAATATCTTAATAGAGGTAAACTCTACTCTAGGGCATGAGTTATAGGTATGTGGTTTTGACAACCTATTGATGGAATAATTGGTAGGGCATGTGGGTTGTTGACAAGGTTTTTTGATGGAGGTGTGGTTCATAAAAGGTATTTATTCTCTACATGAGTTAGATTGGAAATTGGATGATATTATAAAGTGGGTATATCTCAAAATAAACTTAAAAAAAGGAGGGAAGGGTAACGTAAAAAATAAAGCTTATGTGGTTTTCAGGAATCACTTCCCTAACTAGTTTCTAAAAGGACAAGTTATATTAGAACATATGCTTGTTGCTAGTAGTAATTGCACACATACAATAAAAAAATGTTAAGAAGTATATGGAAATAACAATGCATAAAATTCACAAGCTTTAGATAAATGTTGATCCTTTTAGGGTAGCTATTACACACTCTTACTCAAGAGATTATGGCTAAGGCTAGTGAAGTATTTGAGGTAACTTTGACACAAATAGAAAATTACATCAAAGAAAACACTCATGCATAATCAAAATTATGAATCAATTTGAGCTTAACTATCCTAATCATCATATTGACCAATCCTTCAATAGATGTTATACATCTATAGATTAATACATCAATCAAAATAATCAAGAACCCATTCATAGTTATTGCACACTAAGGATTATTGAAACATATAAACAAGAAATTAATAATTAATTACATATAAATTGGAAATAAAATACACAAACACATTCATTGATGATCAAAATTGATGTTTATCTTATATTGAAAATTCTCTGACCAAAAATCCAAGTTAGATTATAATTGTTTATATAGACTTAGGGAAAGGGTTACCTCATCCTCCAATATTATGGAAGG
Organism: Torreya grandis; assembly: GCA_037957365.1. Taxonomy (NCBI): domain Eukaryota; kingdom Viridiplantae; phylum Streptophyta; class Pinopsida; order Cupressales; family Taxaceae; genus Torreya; species Torreya grandis. The sequence goes on from JARHVA010004115.1 coordinate 682,035, forward strand.
TCATTACATGTGATAGTCAAAATTTGAGTTCTAACTATGATCCAAAACCATATAAGAGTCCACTTGCATTTATCAATTTAAAAGAGCCTTTGCAAAAGTTATGAAATATGTGCATGTGTATAAAGACAAAGGAAATTTTTACAATTATAGTTTGAAATGCATGTAAAACTTAAAAACATATGCACCTTTTACAAAACTATACATGCACAGAGTCTTATCCTTTTAAGGCTACATGGTCTAAATGGTCAAGGTAGTGGAAACTAGAATTTTAGGTTATTTGTCAAAGACAAGTATCATTATATCAATGATATAGAACTAATAAAACTATTGCTAACTAAAAATAAATATGCATTACATGTCAGCCATTTAATACCTTATGAAATATCACTATTTCCTCAAGTCACACATCAAAACTTAATTGAGTTTGGATCTTGGAAAAGTCCATTGTCAACTCGCACCATTTAATCTTTTGCATGATGCAACATGAGCATGTCATTTGGTAGATCTACAGGGCCTTTATGCTCTTTATATTCATAGCTCAAATGTTTTTGTGTCATATGTCAGCTCCTTACTTATTCCAAGACCTTTTAATTTTCAAATATTTTCTCTCATTATTGGATCTCTATATATTGGGCTCCCATGCACTATTGGATCTTTGTGTACTAGGCTCCCATAATGTTACCATGAGGGGGACACTTGTCACTACTGCACTCATTCTAGAAATCCCTTTTATTCTATGATTGATTTTTCATCATTATAACATGAGTTAAAATGCATTGTAGATCTTGGTGCTTGACCTTTATGACTCCACATGATATTGACATTTTTTACTTCTAGGTTTTCTCCTATAAACATAAATGCAAAGGTGACATAGCATATATTAGAGCTACCAAGTGGCACCCATACATTTATTACTTTATTTTATATATATATATATATATATATATAATAAAGTAATAAATGTATGGGTGCCACTTGGTAGCTCTATGGGATTTTGGGATCTTGAATTTTTTACTCTACTTCTTACCATGGGTCATTGATATAACATTTGGGATCCTAGGATGTTTACACTTGTAACTCTTCTAGAGTTATGGTAGTAGGGCATTTAGGGAAATTGTTTTGGAATTTTTGTCTAGGGCATGTATATCATCAAGAAAATTATTTCAAACAAAATGTTTGAAGTAATTATCCTAAAGATTCTATTTCATATTGGGAATTTTTGAGTTCTGGGATGATTAGACTCTTACATGGTAGAAATTCTAAAGGGTAGTTCCTTAGGGAAAAGTTTTTTGAGACAATTATCCTAAAGGGTAATTATAAAAGGTCTGAAGGATTTATTTCATGACAAAAGTTCCTAAAGTTTCTAATTTATATGGTAGATTTTATTGGGGAAAGGGCCAAGGAAAAAGTCTTGAAGGGTAAGTGTGAAGAGAAAAAGGCTTAAGACAAAAGTCCTGAAGGGTAGGTCTGAAGGGTAAAGGGGTCAATGTAAAAAGGTCTAAGGGTCATTCTATCAGGAAAAATAGTAAAAAAAAGACTAAAGGGAAATTTAAAAAAATATGAAGGGTATGTGCTCTAATGTCTCGATAAGGTCATTTTATACAAAATATCTAAAAGAATTTAGTCATCCGAAAAAAACTATCTCAAACAAAATGTATGAAAGAATTCAATTAGCTCAGGGAAAATGCCTTAGATAAAATGTCTAAAATAATTCAATTAACTTAGGGAAAATGTCTCAAATAAAATGTTTGACACAATTCAATTGGCTCAAGAAAATTTCTTGAACAAAATGTCTAAAAGAAGTCAATGGAAATAGGTCTAAGGCAAAAAATTTTAGAAAAATTATTTTGTAGGGCAAAGTTCCCATGCAAAAAAGTTTGAAGGGTATGCTCAAAAAATAATATGGGTGTACTTCATAGGGAAAAGTGCCCATGAATTTTTTTTGAATGATCTACTTTATAGGGATAATGTTTGGGATAGAAGTCCTGAAGGGTAGGTTCCACAAATCCTAAAGGGAGATTCTATCAAGTAAAATATATCAGCAAGAATTTTACGGGAACAATATACTTAGAAAATTATCCAAAATGCAACTTCCATAAGGAAAAGTGTCTGAAACAAATATTCTAAAACAAATAATTCCATGGAAAAAAGCTGACAATAATAAGTCTGAAAGAATTTAGTAGCTTTGAATAAGATAATGGATAAAATACCTGACAAAGACAAATGGCATATGTCAATAAAGATAAGCCCAATATAAAGAGTTAGTCAATGAACACAATACCAATGCCATTTTTCTAAAGTATGAGAAGGACACTAATCAATATTATCCTAGATTTTGCATAAATATATAGAAGAGGGACTTAAATTCAAGACCATAGTCTAAAAATAAGTGGGTCCTCATTTCCTTAAAGAAAGAGGGAATGTTGGGTACAATAAATGGTGACTTACAAGGGAAATACTCCTAAGTATTCAAGAACCCAGAACTCTAGTTTGTAATCTTAAATCAATTATGAAGTGTGTCACAGATAAATACTTAAATTAGAAACATAAAATAGATTCTTAAGTTAATTAACACAACATACTGGCCTTCTAATTTCTTAGATCTGTGTGTGTCAAACATGTAGTTCACTTAACCTTTATATTGATGCATTTTTTAAATGCTTTGATGGGGCTATAGGTTTAATTTTAGAATCTATTAAAAGCTCATTAAATCAAGGGAATATTAGGAATTTCTCTACTTCTAGCTAGGTGTCTATAGCCTTGATAGAGATACCTTGTGATCTTTCTCTTCTCATTCCATTCTTTTTTTCTGATCATGATGCACGGTACATTGACCTTATTTCATCATTTGAGCATTTTGATTTTCTTTAAACTTTATTTTGCTCTTTTGAAATCATTAATTATTTTCTTATTTTGTTCTTCTTTTGTTTTTGAATGGAAAATAGAAGTGCCAAAACCCTGGTGAGATAGTATAAATATATAAAAAAATATTACTAAAACATCCCTACCAGCTACACCTATACCAAAAATTGTCACTTCTAATAGGTATTTAATGTGACAAGTGCATTTGACCCAATAAAATAAGAAAATTTTCTAAATTTGTATGAAGTACTCTAAGAGCAACTTCCACATGCCTAGTAAAAGTATTTAGTTGTGACACCATTCATAATAATCCATGATTACCTACCTTCATCCTAAATACTCAAAAACATTAAAATACACCTAATTTATAAACTAGTCCCAAATTGCCTAATTTTTAATTTTCCCTTTTCCTACAAGTCACAAGTTCAGTTGGTTTGGATTTTAACTTGGTTATAGTTAGAGAAAATGCAATTTTGATCATCATATAAGGCAATAAAAAAACTACTCTAAAAGGTGGGAAATCTGATCTAAGAAAGAAAGAAACTAAAATAAGAAAGTAAAATACTGAAAGTAGGAAAGATTAATCTAATAAGCAAGAAATTACTCTAAGAAATCAAGAAATCTAATCTATGAAAGTGAGGAAATAATCTAAGAAAGTGGGAAATATAATCTAATCCTGTAGCTACATTCATGTAGACTTCATCAATCAGTAATATCCACAAATGACACAACCCTAAAGTAGTGCTTCAAGAACTAGCCATTGACTGGATATGTAAGCTCATTGCCTTGGAGGTCCTTTAAATGAAATTCATTATTTTTTATAATATATAAAATTTGGTATGGTCCAATTCATAATGGGGTAAACTTATCATGTTATCATTTCTTCTCATGGGATTTATCCCAAAGTAGCACTAGATCCAAAATCTTGAATGCTTTGACTTTCGCTCTCTTATCAAACCACCTATTAAATACATCATGGTGTTTGTTGAATGTTTGTAAGGCTTTGATCCTTGAATTTTCCATTTCTATTATGTCTAATAATCTTGATTCTACTTTATCACTTAGTTCCATGTAGTCTTACATGAACTGATAAGTGGGTAGCTTCAACATGATATGGAATACTAGTTTGTGCCCATACAACAATAGGTAAGGTGAATCTTTAAGGGCTTGTTTGTGTCTAGTTAGGTCTACCCAAAGAGTATACTTTAATAAATTATGCTAGTACTTGGGCTTGTCCCTAATTGATTTCTTAATTACATTGATTATATTCTTGTTCATTTATTTTTCCATTCCATTTAATTGAGGGTAATGGTTAGAAGCTAACCTTATAATAATCTAGTTGTCATGTGCCCAGTTAGTGAATTATACTAATATAAAATATATTCCATTGTCATAAACCAAGGAAATAGGTGTGCCAAATCTAGTTATTATGTGTTCCTCTAAGAAGTAAATCACATCTTGTACTCTATAGTTATTTGTGGTTATGGCTTTGGTCCATCTAGTGAAGTAATCCATAGTAGTAAGCATAAAATTATGGTATGCCAAGGAGTTTGGGTTAAATATACCAATGAATTATAAACCTCAATAGGAAACTAGCCTTCCTTCAATTACTGGCTATAGATGCATTGTTGCATGTAATTTTCTCTTGACTAAATCTTGGAATTCATGGCATGCTATGATATAAGTATGAGCATCTTTGAAAACTATTGGCCAATAATAACCCATTATTAAGATATTATGAGATATGGTATTCCTAAAAGGGTGACCACTACCTATTTTATGATGCAAGTTCTCTAAGATTTCTTTAGCTTTATCTAAAAATACACACTTGAGATAAATGCCTTCATAATTTATTCTATAAATGACTCCCTTATTGATCATGTAATGAGAAACTTTGAGCCTTAAATCTCTTCTCCTCTCTCTCTACTGAGATCTGGGGAACAAGTTACTATAAATAAATAGTAGATTATATTAGTATACCATTTTCCTTTCGATACTTGAGCTTCACATACCTCTTCAATGATAATGTGTGGATCTAGTTCAATCATAATCTAAACAATGCCCTGACCTCAAATGATCTTTGTAGGCTTGATCTCTATATCAAATTGTTGTAGATTATCCATACATTTGCCTCAATTTTCTCTTAATTCATTTTTTGATAGGGTGATCTTAATCATAGGATTAGGTATAATGGTGATGGTTTTATTTCTTAAGATGTAATTCTAAAACTTTTTCACTACTTTTATAAGGGTGAAAAAAAATTCATCAATAATAGATTATCAAAAAAATTCATCTTTCAAATTGGTGCTCACAAATGCAATTGGATGCTAAGTCTCATCCTTCTTATACATGATGATATCATTAATTGTATTCTCTAAAGTGAATGAGAACAGGTAAAAATATCTATTAAAATGTGGAATTATCAATATTAGAGCCTGTGATATTGCATCTTTAATGTCCTAGAAGGACTTTCGAGCTTTGGTTGTCCATTGTATTTTGGCATACTACTTAAGCATGGAGTTTAGAAGTTTAACAATCTATGTAAATCCTAAGATGAACTCCATTATGAAGTTAATATTTCCAAAGAATGAATTAAGGTCTTTCTTATTTTTGATGGCTAAATTTTTGAAATTGCCTAAATTTTGTATGTATCAATGGTGATCCCATCCTTGGTGATGATGTGCCCCAAAATCTTGCCCTCAATGACTTCAAATATACTTTTCTTTGGGTTTAGTGAAATATCAAAACTTTTGCATCTCTAAAATATGGACCATAAATGACATATGTGATCCTTCTTATGCTTTGAAAACACTATAATATCATCTATGTAGATGATTATGCATTTACTTGTTAGTGCTTTGAATCTGTTATCCATGGTGTATTAAAAGGTAACTCCTACATTTATTAGGCCAAATGTCATCTTATTATCAACATAAAATCCCCACTTCATGGTAAATTCCATCTTCATTTTATTCTTAGACTGCACCGGTACCTGATTATAGCCTAAAAATCCATCCAAAAAAGACATCATTTCATAACCACTTACTATTTGTATCACCTCATCCAGAGAAGGTAGGGGATAATTATCCTTTTTAGAAGCCTTGTTTAGATTTATGAAATTCACACATAATATGATCTTACCATTCTTATTTCTTACTAGGACCAAATTAGACACCTAGGTAGAATGTCTTATTGGAAAGATGATTTTTATGCTTAAATGCTTTTCCAATTCTCTATAAATGAGAGGCTCTAGAATAAGATTAATTGGTCTTTACCTCTGTCTAAATAGTTTTTGATCTAGCTTTAAGAGAATCATGTGAGTGATGACCTAAAGGTCATAAAATTTTATATCATCATATGTTCAAGTGATAACATCCCTATATCAAGTGATTAAATCTTTCACTTATTATATCTCTTCTAAGGTGTAGTTGAAACTGATATTAACATAGCTTGGGCTATGTTCATCTCCTAGATTTTATATTCTAAAGTCTAATTCATTGACCTTAGGTTACTTGAGTTGTTGAGCTTATGTGTCTATATATAATGGTCTTTCCAAAGAGACCAACCCAACTATAATTTGATTCTCTTTGAGTTGGAGGATGTCTTCTTTGTCTAGTTCCTCTTGACAGAGGTGATTAATGTCCTTGCCATCGATAATTTGGGATTCAAATTCCCTTGTATTAGTTAAAACTAAATAATCTACTAGTCATTATCAAAGACCTAGAAAATTTCTATGTTGTCTAGAATAGAAGGACATGGCACCAATTCAATAGAGAACCTTTTTACCTTAGATTCTTGTAGTGGCTCTAGATTAGTAGCAATAATAATTAGTGAATCGACCACTTAATTTTGATCTCTAGGAAGTGCTACTATGTTGAAAGCTTTAAAGCTTTCAATTAGGTCCCATACTCTATTCTTATATATCATTAATAAGATAGATTGCATTGGTATTTGTTTTTTACCTATTTAATTACCAATTCTGAGTCATTGAATACTACTATTTACCTTACATTGTTTTTGAGTGCAAACTATAGTCCCAAAACTAAAGCCTCATACTCAACTCTATTATTAGTGCATAGAATTCATAACAAGTATGCTGTCAATATTTTTTACCTTATGGATCAATCATCTTAATTCCCATGCTTGATCTTTACTTGGGTCTAGTGTCATAAAAGTGTAAAATCCAAAACTAATTCAAACCTTCAGGTTCTAACTTTTATACTTGATTTTGAGTAGTAAAAGTATAAATACCAAAGCTAAGTGATTCATACTTTACCTCTTAATTTTTGATGTTATAATTTATAATGGTATATTTCATTCTCAGCTCTTTATTAATTCTATTGATGCCTCTCCATTGCAGCCAGATATGAGAGAAGTCTATAAAGAGATTTCTATTGAGTGTTTTGGCCCAATCTCTACTCAGCAATAGTTCATGGCCTTTGGATATGTCTATCACTAGAATATTAATGTTCATATATACTCACATTTCAAATACTACTTGAATGTGTACATTGGTCAATTCTCCAATTATTGGTACTACTATTTTGTCTAGTTGTGAAACTATTCTCTTTGATGGATTTAGAGTGAGACCAAGATTTTGACATATATATGTGGGAATAATAGTTTTAAATGATCCAAAATCAACTAAACAATTATGAATTTTCTTACCAAATGCTTGAATATTCATAAAAAATGGTATAACTTTTGGCTTACTCTTGTATATGATGTTGGTGTCAGCAAATTTTGCTTTATCTATAGATGCTTTAGCTATTTCCATAGGATATTTTATATTAAACAACTTCCATATCAATTCCTTTTATTCAAGGATCTGAGATAACTCATGAAGACTTATATTCACCTTGGTCTTTTTCATATCCTCTACAATGTTGTATCCTCATTTGCTTCGATCTTCCTTGCTCTGTAGTTGATCTTTCCATTTTTGAAGGGGTGGGTTATTGTTTATTTTCAAAGTAAGAGGAATCATTATGGTATTTGGAGGAGTTGATGTCATAAGTGGCTACTTATTCCTTAGATTATGTGTACCTCTCAAAAACTACTAAAAAACATGAACTTCATCCATATTGTGTTTCAATTCATTATCATATTTTCTTGGGAAGGGAAACTCATGAGTTTCAAAGAACATAATAATGCTAAAATAACCAAGATCTAAATGATTCTCAAGTAGATTATGTATATGATCTTGTCTAACAACATTTCTTTAAAATATTTTGAACGTTGCATAAAATTCAATGTAGTTAAACTCACCATGCTTAGAAGTATTATGAATTTCACACCAATTAGGAAGAGTCATTTTTTCTATATTGATCTCTAGGATTTTTTGAGGATGCTTAGGACTATTGAAAAGTCTATTGTATCTTTAGAATCCAACATTCAAATTATCGATTGGGCCATTAACATTTCCCACCTTCCTTTTCATATTCAAGAATTCATTGCCAAACTTTTGAACCATCTTCTTGATAGAATCTAGTTCTAACTTTATATAATCCACACCTTGTAAAATAATAGTGGGAAGTGCAGCTACTTGTTGACTCTGATGGTAACCATTACCTATCGTATGATTATTCAAGAAGCTAAAATTTAGATATATTGTCTATGTCAATAGAGGTAGTGTGTATAATTAATTTTGATTGAATGTGGGAACATTATACTTCATATGTGGTATCATATTTAATTCTAAAATTTGTTATTGATATTAAGTGCACCATGTGTTTGGGTATTGAGTTGCCTATCTATATTGATAACATCTTCATATGCTAACACCAAATTATTGGTAGCAACTACTCTTCTTAGTAACATGATAGTAATTGGGTCCAGAGCAATCTTGTACATCTCCAATGATAATGGCTCATCTAATTTATATATTAGGATCAATCAACTGTACATGTTTTATAACCTTAAATTGAAATCATAGATGGGATAATCTGGTTCTCTCTTCATATTGGTGAAGTAATGGTATATGAAACTAGGATTGGTGACCTGTCTAATCTAAACAAGAAAAGTTGCTTGACATTAATCCCAAAAAGTGATAGAATTTTTTGTTGGATTTAAATACCAATCTTAATCAACATCCATGAAAGTAAAAGGGAATAATTTTCATGCAACATCCCTATGGAAAACATTCATCAACCTTAATGGAGATTTAAAATATCTAATATGTTCCTCCACTATCATTGCTCCTAAATTAGAAAAGGATGGTAATTACTTTTTGGGATTTTGAGTAAAATCATGCACATCTCCTAGGATGATAATATCAAATCCAACTAACTAGGGATAAGCCATTGGTTGATTAGTAGGTAAAGGGTTCCTAATAGGTAAGGGGTTACCTAATGGAGGAGGTAGATTATTCTAAATTAGGATTTTTGGCATAGTTATAGGTCTCTTATGATTTTTTAGGGGTGATACTAGAAAACTAGCCTAAGAATTAGATCTGGACACTCTCTTGGGTGACTCTAGTACAACTCTATGCAAAGGATAACTACTATTATCAGGGGTATAACTCTCCTTTTATCACCATTAAAACTATTGATATGGGTTTTATGCACATGATAGTCAAACAAGGTATACTTTAACATTATTGGATCTCAATGGAGGTAAAATCCACTCCAAGGCACAAGTTATAGGTATGCAGTTTTTTTACAACCTATTGATGGAATAGCTGATAGGGCATGCAAGTTTTTGATAAGGTTTTTTTATAAAGCTATGGTTCCTAAAAGATAATGATTCACTACATGAGTTATATGGGTGGCTATTAATCTAAAGTGGGTAGATATTTAAACAAAATTAAAAAGGAGGGAAGGGTAAGGTAGAAAATAAGGCTTATTTGGTTTTTAGGAATCACTTCCTTGTTTGGTTTTGAAAAGGATAAGTACTCTTAGAACATATGACCATTGCTATCATTAATTTCACACATGTAATCAAAAGTGAATAATAAGTCTAAGGAAATAATGATGCAAGAAATTCACAAGCCTCAGATGAAGTTTGTTCCTTTGAGGGAAGATATTGCACACTCTTACTCAATATATTATGGCACGAGCTAGTGAAGTATATGAGGCCACTTTGGCACAAACATAGAAAAATACATCAAAGAAAGTACTCATGCACAATCAAAATTATAAATAAATTTGAAATTAACTATCTTAATCAATATATTGACCAATCTTTTAATAGTTTTTACACATCTATAGATCAGTATGTCAATCAAAATAATGAAAAATCCATTCATAGAATATTTCACACTAAGGATTATTGAAACATATAACCAAGAAAGTAACAACTAATTACATAAAAATTGGAAAGAAAATACACAAACACACTCACTCATGATAAAAATTAATGTTGCTCTTGTATTAAAAATTCTCTAACCAAAAATCCAAGTTAGATTAAAAAAATTTATATAGACTTGGGGAAGGGGTCACCTCATCCTTCAAGCTTATGAAAGGTCGTTACATGTGATAGTCATAATTTGAGTTCTAACTATGATCGAAAACCATATAAGAACCTACTTATAGTTATCAATTTAAAATAGCCTTTTCAAAATCTATTCAACATGTGCATGTGTATAAAGATAAAGAGAATTTTTACAATTATAGATTGAATTGCATGCAAAACTTCAAAATATATGCACCTCTTACAAAACTATACATGCACAAAGTCTTAGCCTTTTAAGGTTTCATGGTCAAAATGGCTAATGTAGCAAAAACTAGAACTATAAGTTATTTTTCAAATACAAGTATCATTGTATCAATGCTTTAGAACTAGTAAAACTATTAATAACCAAAAATAACTATGCATTACATGTCACATAGTTTTTACCTTTCAAAATATGACTGTTGCCTCAAGATATGCATCAAAACCTAATTGAGTCTAGATCCTAGAAAATTCCACTATTGACTCACACCATTCAATATTCTACATGATAGAATATGAGATTTTTATTTAGTAGCTCCACAATGTCTCTTTACTCTTTATAGTCATAGCTCAAATGCTTTCATTCCATGGTAGCTCCTCACTTATTCTAGGACCTTTCAATTTTCAACTCTTTGCTCACACCATTGGATATCTATATACGGGGCTCTCATGCACTATTGGATATTTGTGTACTAACTCCCATAATATTTCCATTATTGGGACACTTATCACCACCATGTTTATTCTATAAATCCCTTTGTTACCATGCTTGATTTTGTACTAATAGATCTTTAATACATGAGTTAACAAGCACTGTAGATCCTAATGCTTGAATTTTTTGACTCCTTACTAGCTTGACATTTGTTAATTTTGTCACAAAATCTTTCACCCTAAAAGTGGGTTCAAGCCTCTTCAATATTTATCCAACATGGGAATACTTCTAGCTGTGTGGGGCACCTATAGTGGAAGTAGAACTCTAAATATTAAGGGTTATCTCCCTAGATATGACTTGATGTGTTTATGCTAGTAAAAATACCTATTATGGGTGAAAAGGGAGAGAAAGATACATAAATCAAACCTAAACTAGGAGGTGATACACGAATATTTTCTTCCATTCATACACTTGGAATTTTTATAATGAACTAAGACAAACAAACTAGCCTCAACACCATTAATGGAGTTCCCTAGCTTTAGTGTTTCTCATGAAGGCAAGTAACAACTCAATAAATGAAGGTAAGTGAATGGAAGGTCAGATATGACACTACCAAAATCATACTCACTTTAAGAGTCTATTACAGTAGCATACACTTCATGAAACCTGTTAAGAGAGAAGTAATTTGTAGCAACACATTCAAGGATTGCATGAAAACAAGATGAACTCAATTTATACTTGATATTCAAGATGGATCACTTCAACACATAGTGAAAATTAACTTGGATTATAACCAGTTTGATTCCCATTACCTTAATTACAAATCAAGGTATAATTTTGGTAGGGCTTTACCATACCATGATTTGGAATCATTTGCAATTGCCAAAATGGCTCACATTTATAAAACTTGGAAGAAGAGAGAGGAGAAACAATTTGAAGAGGCATAATGACAAATGTCCAAAGATGAGAATGAATTACAATACATGTGGATGTAGTGTAAAATGAGTCATGAAACTAATTTACTTATCATCTCATCTTAAATTAACATCTTCTCCATGTGTTGCATAGAAAATCTTCTCAATCATTCTCTCTTGTAAACTACCTTCATCATAGGCTTCCTTTTGAGCATTCCAAATAAATTTAGGATAAGTGTCTCATGTTTGATGAGGAGAGGGAGTTACAAAGAATCCTTCACTTGAATTTGGAGTTTTATTTATAATGGCATTCTCTTACACAAGCTCAATCATCACCTATCATCAAGATCACTCTCCAATAGGCATTCCTTAACACTTAGAACAAGAATTTTTTTCATCCTTCCTAGCTGATCCATACTATGGGTCTTGTGATACATTTTAAGACACCTCATATGCTTTGCTTCATTAAAAACATCTTAAAAAGATTTAAACTTGAGTTTCCACTATGCTCACTATCTCATTTTAGATGCCACTTTAGACTTGATAAAGTGAGAGGCTTAGTAGGGACACTTGTGAGAATTACCAAAATCTATAAATGGAAATGAGAGTTTCTTCAATTCCTAAGATATCCTCCCAAGTGATTGGCATCCATTGATCATCTTCAAGACCTACAAAAAATAAGAAAAAGTAAATAAAACCTATTTCCTACATCACCTATATGGATTATGTATAATTTGAGTCTATGTATTTTATCCTCATGGAGTTGGAAAAAACTTATTTTCATCACTCATGGTGAAATTCATCAATTTGGGTGTAGTTATGGCTTGATTTCCACCATTGGGTCCTAAAACATGGTTAGCAAGGGTTTTGAGGTCATTATCCCTCTTAGCCTTTGTTAATAAAGGCTACAAGTTAGAAATTACTAAAAACAACATTGAGGGATCCTCAATTACCATCTCTATCTTCACCAAATGTTCAAGATCCCATGCATAATCTCACAAGAGTTATGAGCTTTTCAACTTGACCATTTGAGCCATTTTTGCATAATTAGCAGGGTCTGAATGCTTTCTAAGACAAAAATGTCTTCTTAGAGACTTTATATGCAAAATAAAGGTTTTAAAACCTCTAAATATGTCCTAGAAACATTATCACATCATTATAATAGTTCACCAAGGGTTTATAATGAATCTGATCCCTATTTTGGAAACATGTCTAGGCCTTACCAACTAGGCATGGTTGCACCTTTGAAACAAATGACCATTATTGACACTTACCATGAAATAATATATATTTAACACATCATATTTAACCCCATAAAGTTGATCTAAAACATTCTAAATCTTCACAAATGTTATAACTTTAAATGACCCCTCATTTGGAATCATGCCTATTCTTTGCCTTACCCTGATGACTCTAAACCTTGTTTGTTATAGAATCATGATTAGTTTCAGAAATTATAGGTTAATTTTTCATGTTAATTTATGAATTTTATAGATATAAAAATATTCACTTGATCTCTCTTTTCCTTTTGTTCCATCACTTCATCTAATTTCACCAAAAATTGCTTGTCCATACATGGGAAAATTAACCCTCCTCTGAGACAAAATAGAGGGCATTAGCCTTATTAGTTTTAGAAAATTTAATGTTTTTAAAGATTTATAAGTTCATAATGACAAATTATACCAATTTTTTTTTTTTTAATTCTATGTTTATGGGGTCTAACCATCCTAATGTCCTTAAAAAAGAGGTCAAAAACCCTACTTTTGCATGTTTTCCTTCAAACCACTTTGTAAATTCTCATTTCAAACTAATTTCATACATCCAAGTTTCTTATAAATTTTATCCACCATAAATTCATGCTTATGGAACCTATGAATCCACCAAAGCCTTTCTCCTAGGTGTAATTTCCATACTCACCCCTTTAACCAAGGGTTTCCCTAACCTGTCTATATGGACTGAGTCAATTTTTCTAAGAGAAAAGGGGCCTTTGGTAGCTTTAGAGTGTCTTTGTAATATAGTTACATTAATTTTAACATATGGAATAATATTACCATGTCTATAAACCTCCCTTCCTTCCTAAGAATTCAAACTCATATATTGTTCCTCTCAAGCTAGGACCTTGTCTGACTGTAACAGTGAACAGTAGTGTTGTTTTATAGATGCCTCTCTTTGAAGATACTACCAAGGTGAAAAAATCCTTTTTGTATCCATATTTAAAAAAAATAAAATATCCAATAAATCCCATTCCCTTATTTCTTAGGCCATATTAGTATCTTCAAGGTTCCATACTGCTCACTACCTCCACAGTCCCTTTAGCTTGGTTATAGGTCACTTTATAAGTTTGAATAGGGAAATATGGTAGGTAAGACCACCTTAAGCTCCTATATAAATTTAAAAACTTGGTTAACCAATAATTTTAACATTTTTACTCATTTTTATAGCATTATCACTATTGAAAGCATAATTCCCCACCCACTGCATGTACAGACTGAGTTTTATGCATTTTAGGTGTGTAGGTTATCATGGTAATGTTTATGGGCTATTTTAAGGTGATCTGACTTCCCATGAAGGTCATTTAATCTCAAAATATTCTCATACATCCTTGAAATCTCAAATTAAGGTCTAAAATCCATCCTCTAACTCATTGTTTGAAACCTTGACTGTAAGTGCCACCTTCTTATGACTATGTACGAACAAGGTGTGGGCCTAAAAGGTCATCTCATCCAATAAAACCTTCTCTCATGACATAAGTGCTCAAGATTATTCTTTGGAACATTTGGGATTATTTCCCCCTCCTTGGCATAGTCTAGAATTGAGTCCATCAAGTGCAAGTTCATGTTTCTCTCAAACTCTTGTAGGTATCACTGCCTTGGAGTACAAGAGGATTTCCTTACATTTTTATTTTTGACCTCAAACATGGCATAGGCATGTTATGTGGATATGGATATGATACCAAATAAGGTAGACACCTTAGAATCTTATATAAGCATGTTTTATGGTACCTCAAAAAACTCCTAGGCCTCTATTTGTAACTTTTAAGGATTATAGGCCTAAACACAGTCATCTCTCTTTTGAATGGTTATTTAGCACCAAGTGACTACCAAATGGGTTTTTAACATGTTACCATGCCCTCATACCCTCTAAGGCACAAGTATATTCCTCTAAGAATCAAGATGATGTCATCAGGACTATGAGTGAGTGCCTTAAGTTGTATATGCAGATGGAAACTTCAAAGAGCATGAATTTATAGGGTAAGGTTCTTTGAAAACTTCAAATTAAATTTTCAACCTTAAATTTGGATAAACTCATCAATAAATTTTTGAAAACAACTCAAAGCAATCCCTTCGACATGAATATTACCCTTCAAGGCACCTGTAGATGGAAAGAGTGGATCATGGCAAACCCACACAAGCCTAGAAGAGGTCTATGAAGATATTGAGAATTCCAAAATTAAAGGAAAAATTAGAAACCTGTAGATAAGTCTTGATGAACATAAGAAAACATAAAATCCCTAAAATCAAAACAACATTTTCTGAAACTAGCTCAAAAGGGGACCGCTCATGGTTACACATGCATAAAAATATGTCTAGAGTGTTATCAATTGTTCATGAAGGAGTCACCAAATTTCAATTTATTTTTATGAAAATGAATTTCACTCAGATTACTATCCACCCACTAAAGTACTCTTACCAACTCTACCTGTACAGTCCACAAAAATATTTAAAAATGACCCTTGTTTGCTTGCCAAGAGAAAATGGAGGAAAAGATGTTGTAGATGGATTTTTTTATGAATTATTTGAAAACCAAATGTGTAAATGTATTTTTTGAGTGGAGAGACACTCCACCCACATTTTTAGCTGATGGTGGACTCAAGAAGTCCATATAAGTGCCAAAAATTCCCTAAAAATAAGGAGAAACTACCATTACTTGATCATAACTACTTATTGGCTGACATATAAATTCTCCTTACATTATCTTTACCTCTTCCACATTTAAAATCACATTGGTGACACATTTTCTTGCATGAAAGTCTATACAAGTCATTAAATGGGCTAAAAAGTGACCAAAAGGCCCCTTTTTATCATATGAGACCTAGCATATGACTAATTTATGACTTGTAAACATATTAAAACATTTCAAATACCATCTTAGGACATTTTCAACACAATTTTATCCTTTTACTATGTTTTACCAGGGTTGACCAACCTTTGACTTTAGTTGACTAGCCTAATACAAAGAGGGTAGACTTCAACAAGGACTAGGGAGAGAATAATTAAAATAATAGACCAACATTACACCTTATATCATATTTTTAACCTATCTCAAAAGTTCAAAATAGTATATGTTGACCCAAATTTGACTTGGGATCAAAATTGGTCAACATTCTTGGTGATTCCTAAGGGTGGTATGCTATCTATGCCTAAGACAAGTTGCCTAGTATTTCTATTGGGCATGGAGTCATGCATATGGGTACTCAAATTTACTTTAAAATAAATTTGAATCAAATAAAAAAATATGGTTAACACTCACACACAAAGAAAAGACACACACATAACAAGCAAGAAATAACTTGTGCTTCAAGAGCACTTAGGGAACACAACAACAAACTTAAATAAAACCAAACTAAACACACACTATCCTAAAATAATCTTTCCTTCCTAGATCAAAGGGAAAGTTTGAAAATATTCTTGACTAATATAATTAAGGGATACATGAGAAATGTTTCCATTTGAACATAGGCATGAAAGCCTTCATCTTTCTCATGGTGTTGGCCAATCTTCTTGGCATGGATTTCAATGCAACTGAGATAAATTTAAACAAATCACCTATAAATATGAATTAATCATGAAATTAAACTACCTCATCTTCTTAATAAGATTACTTAGTTACTAAATGATCAAATTATGCTTCATCAAATCATGTTTCTTGGCTCCCCATGATGTCTTGAGAATGGACAAATGGTTTTTCAGCTATAAGTTCTTCAAGTTCATCAAGGAGATTAGTGTAATCTTCCCAATATTGATCATTGTATATCATGGATACTTCTTTCTCTATTCTCATATACTTTGCCTTCAACTTTATAAGTTTCTTTAAGCTCTTGTAGAAACTCAATCTATTGCAGCCATTCTTCTTTGTCATCTCTCACATCAAGAATCACCTCTTCCTCATGAACTTCTTCAAACACCTCATATTGATTCTTGGTCATATGATCCACTCCAAGTATATCCCCATCTTTCTTATTATTATCTATAACTTCATGTGAGTCTTCTTTATCTTGGTTTAAGAAGGGTGAGTTATGCTTGATAGCCCCAAGTGGAGTTCCAATGATAAATTCTTCTTCATCATTACTTGTGTCATCCTCTTGCTCTATTGAAAATTGAATTTGTTCCTCATTTTATTCTTCCATTAAGATATTTTATTCTTCAAGAATAGAAGGGGTAAGAGTGTGGAAAATGGATGAATGAGTTGAAGAAATAATGTAAGGTGTAGTGAGAACCTCATGAATGGATATGGAAGAAAGAGAAAACTATTGAAATGACTCTTTGGTAACAACAAGGATTTTTTGGGTTGAGGACACATCACTTTCTTCCACAACCACCTCATGACATTCATCATCTTCTTGGAATTCTCCTTTAACCTCTTTATTTCCCCAATACTTCACAATTTGGTCCCAAATTAGAATCTCAGAACTAGTAGTCTCTTTTGAGGATTTAATAGGTTCTTCTTTAAGGAGAGGAATGGTGGAAGAGATATATATAGGTCTATGGGATGGGTATTGAGTTTGATGTTAATGTATGGGCATGGATATGGGTGAAACTTCTTTAATGGGCTCTTGAGGGAGAGGTAAGATAGGATGAGCAATAGGAATGAGATCTTCTTCATAAAAGCTTTCATCATCTTCCTCATATTATTGAGGCTCTTCATAGATTTTTATAAATTAATTTATAGATACAAATTATTCAATAGCTTCTTGAGTTTCCCATCTCACTAACCTATCAATTCACCATTGAAAAAACTCTCTTTCCATAGACAATCCTTCACTAATGACATATTAATTCTCTTCCTCAACATACCCCTCGAATTTCCATTAATAATCCAACTAAAAATCTTAACCAATCCATAATACCACCAAGAGTTTCATCACAACACTTATCTAGAACACTCATATGTTTTCCAATTATAGAAACTTTGGCATAACTACCCACAAATTTTGAGAATGAATATTGTAGTAATCTTAGAAAAAGTGATTGGGTTATTTAATTTCTTCAAGAAATGTTTTCAAAGCTTCATATTTTCCCTCACAACTAATGGTTTTGCTTGACTCCTCATAATAAAGATGAGGTGAATATGGGTCATATGGTTGGTCAACAACAACATACTCATTTGTAAAGGGTCTAGGTTGACCGTAAGACTACCATGACTCATAGGGACAATGGTATTCTTGATATAAACAGTCATAAAAAGGTTGATATGGAGGTGTATGGTAAGGATTTTCCTCATGTCCATCCATATAAGCTTCGTAAGTCACATGAAAAGACAAGAATTGATCAAAATCTTTAAAAGTAGATACTTGGGATACTTACAACTTAAAATTCATTTGGACTCACCATTTGTGCTTATTTTGATGCTTCCAAAAATTGATAAGAGAGAAAAAAAAACCAATAATCTTTCCACTATTTGGACATAATCCCATCGAGCATGATATAACTATTGTCTCCAAATATTTCACCCTAGAAGAGGTTATTCAAGCCTCTTCAAGATTTTTCCAACATGGAAATACTTATAAGTGTGTGGAGAACCTATAGTGTAAATAAACCTCTAGATTTTAAGGACTAGCTCCCTAGATATGAATTGATGTGCTTATGCTACTAAAACTACTTATTATGGGTGGAAAAGGGGAGAAAAATATATAAATCAAACCTAAACTAGGAGGAAATACACCAAGAGTTACTTCCATTCATACACTTATAATTTGTATAATGAACTAAGACAAGCAAACTAGCCTCAACACCATTAATAGTGCTTCCTAGCAATAGTGTTTCACATGAAGGCAAGTGAAGGAAAGGCCAGATACAACACTACCAAACTCATACACACTTCAAGAGTCTATTGCAACAGCATACACTTCATGAAACCTATTAGGAGAGAATTCATTTACATCAACATATTTAAGGATTACATGAAAACAAGATGAACTCAATCTATACTTGGCATTCAAGATGGAGCACTTCAACATGTAGTGCAAATGGACTTGGAGTATAACTATTTTGCTTCTAATTAGCTTAAGTAAAAATCAAGGTACAATTTTTGTAAGACATCACCATACCAAGAGTTGGAATCCTTTAAAATAGCCGAAATGACTCAAATTTATAGAACTTGAAAGAATAAATAGAAGACAAAAGTTGAAGAGGCACAAGGACAAGTTTCCAAAGGTAAGAATCAGTTACAATACATGTGGATGTAGTGGAAAATGAGTCATGAAAATTATCTACACATAATCTCATCCCAAATTAGCCTCTTCTCCAAGTATGGTGTATATAATATTATAAATCATTCTCTCTTGCAACTACCTTCATCATAGGCTTCCTCTTGAGCATTCAAAATCAAGTTAGGACAAGTGTCTCATGTGTGATGAAGAGAGGGAGTTACAAAGAATCCTTCACCTGAATTGGGAGTTTTTTTATCATGATAGTCTCTTACATAAGCTCAATCATCTACTATCATATATATCACTCTCTAATAGGCATTCCTCGACACTTGACACTAGAATCTTTGAATCATTCCTAATGATCCATACCAGGGGTCTTGTAACACATGTTGGGACACCTCATGTGCTTGGCTTCATCAAAAACATCTTAAAAAGCCTACAACTTGAGTTTCCACTATGTTCACTATGTCATTTTAGATGACACTTTAGACTCATTGAAGTGAGAGGATTAATAGGGACACTTTTGAGTATACACAATCTCTATAAATGGCATGGATAATTGATTTAATTCCCAAGCTATCCTCCTAAGTGATTGGCATCCATTGATCATCTTTAGGACCTATAAAAAATAAGAAAATGTGAATAAAACCTATATCTTGCATCACGTGTATGTATTACATACAATTTTAATCCATGGATTTGATCCTCATGTATTTTTCAACAACTTCTCTTCAGTACTCATGGTCAAAGTCATCCACTTGGGTGTAGTTTTGGCTTGATTTCCACAATTGGGTCCTAAAACATGGTTAGCAAGGGTTTTGAGGTCATTATCCCTATTATAATTTGTTCATAAAGGTTACAAGTTATAAATTCCTAAAAATACCACTGAGGTATCCTTGAGGACTTTATGTATCTTCTCTAAATGCCTCAATATGCCATGCATAACCTCATGAGAGTTCTGAGCTTTTTAACTTGATCATTTGAACCATTTTTGCATAATTAGTAGGGTTTGAATGATTTATATGCCAAAAATGGACTCTTATAGAATGTATATGAAAAAAAAATGTTTTAAAACCTATTAATATGTCCTATAAACATTACCTTATCACTATAATAGTTCACGAAGGGTTTAGAATGAATTTGGCCCCTATTTTAGAAACATGTCTAGGCCTTGCCAACTAGTTATGTTTGCACCTTTGAAACAAATTCAAATTATTGAAACTTAAAATTTAAAATTATATATTTATCACATCATATTTATCCCCGTTTATGTGATCCAAAACATTAAAAATCTTGGAAAAGGCCAGAACTTAAAAAGACCCCTCATTTGGAATCATGCCTATTCCTTGCCTAACCTTGATGACTGTAAACCTTATTGGTTAGAGATTCATAATTATTTTAAAACTTTATAGGTTTATTTATCATGTTAATACATGAATTTTACAGCTATAAAAATATTCACTTCATATCTCTTTGCCTTTTGGTTCATCACTTCATCCAATTTCACCCAAAACTACCTGTCCATGCAAGGGAAAATAACCCCTCCTCTGAGAGAAAATAGAACGTAATATAATTATTAGTCTTGGAAAAAATAATTTTTTTTAAGATTTATAACTTCATAATTACCAATTTTACCAAATTTTTTCTCTTAATTCTATGGTTATGGGGTCTAACCATCCCAATTTCCTCAAAAATGGGGTTAAAACCCCTACTTTTGCATGTTTTCCTTCAAACCACTTTGTAGATGCTCCATTCAAAATAATTTCATACATATAAGTTGATTATAAATTTTATAAAATATAATTTCACGCTTATTTAACCTATGAATCCACCCAAACCTTTCTCCTAGGTGGAATTTTCATACTCACCCCTTGAACCAAGGGTTTCCCTAACCTGCCTATACAGACTGAGTCCATTTTACTAAGAGAAAAGGGGTCTTGGGTAGATTTAAAGTTTATTTGGAATATAATTATATTAATTTTATCATGTAGAATCATATTACCATGTTTTTAAACATCCTTGCCTTCTTATGAAGTCAAACTCATATCTTCCTTCTCTCAAGCTAAGACCCTACCTGACTGTAACAGTGAACAGGGGTGTTGTTTTGTAGATGCCTCTCTTTGAAGATAATACAAAGATTAAAAAACACTTTCATATCCATCTTTAATATATATATATATATATGAAATCAATCACATTCCCTTGGCTCTTAGGTCATATTATCATCTTCACGATTCCATACTGCTCACTACCTTCCACAGTCGCTTTAGCTTGGCTATAGGTCACTTTGTATGTTTGATTAGGGAAATATGGTAGGTAAGACATCCTTAATATCATATGGAAAGTTCCTAAATTATTTCATCAATAATTTGAACTTGTTTACTCATTTTTATAGCATTATCACTATTTAAATCATAATTCCCCACCCACTGCCTGTACAGATTGAGTTTTATGCATTTTAGGCCTATAAGTCATCATGGTGATGTTTATGGCCTATTTTAAGGTGTTATAACTTCCCATTAAGGTATTTTAATCTCAAATTATTATAATACAACCTTGAAATCTCTAAACAAGGTCTAAACTCCATCCTCCAACTCGTTGTTTGAAACCTTGACTATAAGTGCCACCTTCTTGGGATTGTGTACATATAGGGTGTGGGCCTAAAAGGTCATCTCCTCTAAGAACACCTTATTTCATGAAATAAGTGATAAATATTATTATTTATAAAATTTGGAATTATTTCCCCCTCCTTGGTGTAGTCTAAGATTTAGTAAGTGAAGTGTAAGTTCACTTTTCTATCAGACTCCTGTAAGTATCACTACCTTGTTTCAATGTGTTCTAAGGTACTTTTGGAGTATGAGATTATTTCCTTCCATTTTTATTTCTAAACTAAAAATTTTAATATTAATATTATATGGATATGGATAATAGACCAAACAATGTATACACCTTATAATCTTATATAAACATGTTCTATGATACCTCAAAAAAATTCATAGGCCTCTATTTGCAACTTTTATGGATTGCGGGCCTGAACATAGTCATCTCTCTTTTGAATTGTTCTTTAGCACCAAATGACTACCAAAGGGGTTTTTAACATGATACCATGCCCTCATACCCTCTAAGTCATGAGTATATTCCTTTAACCACAAACATGACATCATCATGACTGTGAGTGAGTGCCTTAAGTTGTATATGTAGATGGAAACTGGAAAGAGCATGAATTTGCAAGGTAAGGTTTTTCAAACACTTAAAATTCAATTTTCAGCCTTAAATTTAGATAACCTCATCAAGAATTTTTTTAAAACAACTCAAAATAATCTCTTCAATGTGAATATCACCCTTCAAGGCACATATAGATGGAAAGAGTGGATCATGTCAAATTGACATAATCCTAGAAGAGTCTATGAAGATCTTGAGACTTAAAAAATCAAAGTAATAATGAAAAACCTATAGATAATTCATAAGGAACATAATAAAGCATCAATTACCTAAAATAAAAATAACATTTTCTGAAACTAGCTCAAAAGGGGACCCCTCATGGTTGTACATGCATAAAAAGATGCCTAGAGTGTTATCAATTATTCATGAATGAGGAGGCACCAAATTTCAAGATATTTTTATGAAAATTAATTTCACTTAGATTAATATCTACCCCCAGAAGCACTCTTACCAACTCCACCTATACGATCCACACCAAGCATTTAAAAATGATAATTATTTGCTTACCAAGATAAAATGGAGGAAAATAAGTTATAGATGGATTTTTTTATGAATTATCTAAAAAAAAGTGGAAATTGCTTTCGAGAGGTGAAGAGACACTCCACCCACATTTTTAGTTGATGTTGGACTCAAAAAGTCTATACAAGTGCCATAATGCCCTAAAAACAAGGATAAACTACCATTTCTTTATCATAACTACTTCTTGGCTAACATATAACTACTCCTGACATAATCCTAACCTCTTCCACATTGAAACTCACCTTGGGGACAAATTTTGTTGCATGAAAGTCTATATAAGTCATTAAATGGGCTTAAATGTGACCAAAAGGCCCCTTTTTGTCATATAAGACCTAAAATATGACCAATTTATGACTTGTAAACATATTAAAACATTTCAAAGGCCATCTTAGGACATTTTCAACATAATTTTATCCTTTTACTACCTTTGACTAGGGTTGACCAACATTTGACTTTAGTTGACTAACCTAGTACAAAGAGGGTGGACTTCAACAAAGACTAAGGAGAGGATAAGCAAAATAATAGACCAACATTACACCCTGTAGGAAATTTTTAACCTTTATAAAAATTTAAAAATAGTAGGTTTTGACCCAAATTTGACTTGGGGTCAAATTTAGTCAACAGTTACTTTCAAGTTCGCTCCTATAAACATAAACACAAAGGTGACTTAGCATAATAATAATAATAATAATAATAATAATAATAATAATAATAATAATAATAATAATAATAATAATAATAATAATAATAATAATAATAATAATAATAATAATAATAATAATAATAGAGCGCATGAACGTATGGGTGCCACTTGGTATCTCTATAGGGCTTTTGGGCTCTTGACTTTTTGACTTTGGTTCTTCCTATGGGTCATTTATCTACCATTTGGGCTCTTAGGATGTTTCCACTTATCACTCCTCTAGAGTTTTGGTAGTAGGGAATTTTGGGAAATTATTTTATGATTTTTCTCTGGGACATAGATATCATTGAGGAAATTATTTTAGATAAAATGTCCAAAGAAATTATCATGAAGAGTCTATTTTTTCAAGTAAAATGACCATGGTATAGAGTCTAAAGGGTATGTTCTATAGGGAAAAGTTATTTGAGATAATTATCCTGAAGGGTAAGTGCAAAAATTATGAAGGGTCTACTTCATAGGGTACATCTCAGTAGAGAAAAGGCCCAAGAAAAAAGTCTTGAAGGGTAAGTGTGAAGGGCAAAAGGTTAGGGACAAAATTCCTAAAGGGTAGGTTCAAAGGTAAAAAGGATCAATGTAAAAAGGCCAAAGGGTCATTCTGTCATGAAAAATGACCAAAACAAAAATTCCTAAGGTAAATTGCAAAAAATATCAAGGGTATGTGCCCTAATGTCTTGACAAGGTTATTTCAGACAAAATGTCCAAAAGAATTAAGTCATCTATGAAAAAAATGTCTCGAATAAAATGTTTGAAAGAATTGAATTAGCTAGGGGAAAATGTCTCAAACAAAATGTCCAACATAATTCAATTAGATTGAGGAAAATGTCTTGGATAAAGTGTTTGACACAATTCAATTGGCTTAGGTAAAATGTCTTGGATAAAATGTCTGAAAAAATTCAATCGAGATAAGTTTGATAAAATAAGTTTGAGGAAAAACATTTTAGAAGGATTATTTTTTAGGGCAAAGTGCCCATGGTAAAAAGTCTGAAAGGTATGCTCAAAAAATTTGAAGGGTCTACTTCATATGGAAAAGTGCCTATGACAAAAATTATTAAGGATATAATTCATTAGGAAAAGTCTCAAGATAGAAGTCCTAAAGGGTAGGTTACACAAAACTTGAAGGGCAATTCTATTAGATAAAATGTATTGACAAGATTGTTGAGGGGAAAATGTATCAGGGAAATTATCTAAAACACAATTTTTGTTAGGTAAAGTGTTTGAAAAAAATATACTAAAATAAATAAGTCCATAGTAAAAATCCCCCAACAATAATTTCAAAATAATTCAATAGCTTAAAATAAGATAATGGACAAAATACCCGACAAAGATAAATGGCATAAGTCAATAAAGATAAGCATGATAGAAAGAGTTAGTAAATGGACACAATACCAATGCCATTTTACTAAAGTATGAAAAGGCCAATAATCAATCTTCTCCCATATTTTGCATAAACATATATAATAGGGGATCAAACTATAGACTATAGTTTGAAAAAAAGTGGGTCCCCATTTCTCTAAATAAAGAGGGGATGTTAGGTATAATAATACCATCTATCTCAGCTAAGGCAAGCTAGTTTAGACTAGTGGGGGAGGCTATGAGGAAACTAGAAACACGTGGGTATGGATTTTAACCATTAACAAGGGTGGTAGAAAGAGAGGCACAAGCTTGATAGGCCCTAGATTAGGAGAGATCCACACACATGGATAGCATGATCGAGTTAGGATAGGTACAGTCCCAAATGGCCAACTTATAGGGATACGTAGTAGGGTTAAGATCTCAGATATCCTCATTATAGTGTACTAGGTAGAGGGGATGGTCTGAGGCATCTATGGGTAGCATGGCTAGGCCATGATATATGCATTATGGAGCCCAGCCCTATTGATGGAACAATGTATTTTTGTATTTTGTAACATTGTATTAAAACATGTGATATATAGAGATATTATTTTGAAAATTGGATTTTGGTCTCATGAGTTATATGTCAGTTGTGTTTATTTATGCATAGATATATTTCATTATATCACATGTATTTTACTTTGTTTTATACTTTATAGGAAATATATGTGGAGTGTTCTCTTTTCTAGCATTATGTAGTACACATGCATGGTTAAAAAGAAACAGACAAAATTGACTTTGTAAAATTGTAAGTAATCATAAACAAATACACTATACTCTATTTTATGATGGGAAATGTGTAATAACAAAATATGACTAAGTATAATAAACTATAAAGTGGTAAACAAGAGGATAAAAAATGTTTTTGAACCATTAAAAAAATTGGCACCAAATTAAAACAAGTAAAATCACACTATATCATATTGGGAAGTATAAAAATAATGTAATAAAATAGAAATCACGTGAAAGACAAATGATAGAAAAATAAATCAATTAAGTCAATCAATCATACTAAATCACATTGGGAAGTATAAAAGAGAAACAAAATTGGCAAAATGGACTTAAATTAATCATACTAATTCAAGTTGGGAAGTATGAAAAATTAAATTCCAATGGTTAGATTCTTACATGCAATCAAAAAATTAGAAGATAAAGGTGATATATTAAATAAGTAATAATAAAACATACTAAATCAAGATGGGGAGGATTTCAATGAAATATAACTCATAATCAATTACAACTTATCTCAAATTTAACACATGTAATTCCATTATGACTTGGGTATTGGAAAATTTTGTGAGGAAGGCTAAGTCGTATACATTGTATTACATTGTAACTCATAAACAAAACACCAATGATATGGAAAGAATGTTAAAATGGGATGTTTAGAATGATAATGTGAAAATTTGGTAATTTATGAAGAAGGTCTAGTCCTATCCAAGGTCTTACATCATAACTCACAAATGGAATCCCTAGGGGCAGTGATCAATTAACAAAACAATATTTCTCAAGGGGAAATATTAGTATTAGACAGAGAGAAAGATGGAATGTAAGAATCATAATGTAGGCATCTTATGAGAAGACCTTAGGAAATAGGAGGCATATTAAGGATATAGAAAGACACTATGTGACTAGTGACCATCAATATATAAAGGATACATGTTTATTATAGGCATAAAGTTGTGTAGGAAAATAAGTGTGGGACTAATATCAAATCATGTAGGCAATTTTGAACAATAAAAATAAAAATGGACCTATCTTCCCACAATGTGTTCCCTATTCTTCAAGACCCCTTAAAAATCTTCTAGTACTACCTACTTTTTCATGTAAGTACCCAAATAGACCTTGACTCTATCATGAGGCCAACAGTGGAGTTTGAATTTAGATTAGAAAAAGGATATGTGCTTAGAATCACGTATTTTAGTGTATTTTAACTTTTTAAAATTTTGAATGTTGCCTTTTAGATCATTACCTTTTGTTAAATTATTTATCTTTTGAATGTGTATAGCTTTTAAGATTCCTCTTCAATACATATTTTCCATGAACAATCATGAGACATAAAGTGATACACATGAATGAGCTTTAGGCTTAGGCTAAAGGAAGCTAAGTATATTAAGACATGACTAGATAGAACACTTAGGCTTTCCAATGAATCAACATGTTATCTCAAGTCTTAACCATGTGTATGATTTGTTTGTGAAAGGAAACAAGGGGATGCAAAGGGATATCTAAAGTGGACTGGTAAAAGTATATTGTAATTAGATGAAATATTTTCTAACTGATCACATGGTAAATAATAAATGACTAAAGGGAACATGGTTTATATAACAAAGTCACAATAATAATTATGTGTTTATAGAGATAACATAAAAAACAATCATAGAAGAGAACATGATAAACATCGAAAAGGAACTCATGAAGGAGAAGTATGTAATGAGGAAAAAGAATTCATAAGAGAACATATGAAGAATAATGACATAATAAGAAACATGTATTGTGGAAAAAAGTCATCATGTAAGATAGATAATAATTTGATAAAATGTCAAATGATATAAGATAAATAAATGTAAAGTTGGAGCACATGTCTAATCCAAATGAAGAAATAAATGAAATTACACCATTCTTGTGTTTATAAATACTGATATATTTTTTCACACACATTATCCATAACATTTGACAAGTCTCTATGAAGATGAACATGGACTACATCTAAAATCTCATTGATCTTTAGGGAAAGTTGATAAAAAACTTCACATTGAATCTCCTCAACAAAAAATCTAGGAACTCTTAAAGGCTTTTCCTAATGAGGGCTATCATGCAGGGGATATATAGGAGAAGGAATGGTAATGGACTTTATGGGAGATTAATGGGTCATTGGTGGATAATGGACCTTAGATGAATGGGTCAATAGGGGAAGAAGGGGAGACTTCTTACAAGGGTGACTTGTGGTAGGAAGGGTATTAGGTGCTAGAATGGTCATGAGGTGGTCCTTGAGATGTTGTTGAAGTATGTGGTAATGATTATTGTGATGAGTAATACATTCATGCTAGATATAATACACCTCTACATATTTGGGAAAAATTTCAAGTAATACTTTTGGGGGAGGTATATTCGTATATGTGGGTTGAATAGTGGTGGGATACAAGGTGTTAATATATTGCCTCAACTTATGACAATGCATGGATGAATGATTATTTATGCTATGGAGATAATAGATATGCTTATTAATATATTTTGTATGTGTAATAATAGAGGGAGTAGAAATAAAATCTAGGGAAGGCTGGTGTAATGAATAGTATCTAGTCCAATGACAACTTTTATGATTATCAAAATATGGTTGATCAACCCATTTGGTAGGCAAAGGAGCAAGATGTGATAAAGAAAGTAAACCATCACCAAGGAAAGGTGGGGATGGTGGAGAGATTGAGAAAAGATAAATTTAAGGAGGAATATGATTATAAATAGGAAGTGAATCAACTAGAGAGGGAGTGGGAATAAGATCTCAACTAGGCTTAGATGACGGAGGGGCATGATACATAGAAGGTTGAAGAATAGTCAAAAGTAACTTAGGGATATGTTAAATAGAGGGGTCCTAGTATATAAAAAAGTGATATGAACCAATCATAGAATGATACATAAGAATATTCATATGAGGATCTTCAAAATTTAGAGGTGTGTTTACCATATTTACCCTACGAATAAAAGTGAAAATACTAAAATTAGAAATTATATATGATGGAATGTTATAAGATATACAAAAATATTGAAGCAAAGAGGAATTAAAATGAATAATTTTAGCATCTTGGGCCTAAACAAGACCTCCTAATAATGAAACATCTAAGTTATACCCATCATCATAGTTAGGTGAATGAATATTGATGGCATAGGTAGGGATGACCTTGTCACTTGATGTAGTGTGATGAATGGAGTGTCAAGTCTTAGTTAAAAAAATATGTATACCATCACTAGGTGGTTGACATGAATGTACTTTTAGAGAAGGTGGAAGATGGGAAATGAGATGAGGTGAGATATCTGATGTTTTGACCTTGAGTGATCTCATCAAATTCACCATCATCTGAGATACCATTATAACCTCAAGTGGAGTTGATAGGAAAGTTAAACCATTATAATTCATGAAATGGAATTCTCATTAAGGGTTCAAGGGTTGTAATTTTGAATACACCATGTTATTTGAATTGTTCAAAATCTTAAGGGTTAGTGTTACCTTTAATCCTATATATTGCTTCATTGTGAGGAAATTTTGACACATTGGCAAGCATAAGAGGTAATTTCTCTCATGAAATGAGTCTATGACCTACCAAGAAAAATTTTATAGGATAGAGGGAAGTTTTATATCATCACCTTCACTTGAATAGTGACAAGTGGGATGGTGATATGGATCCACACATAGCCTAAGGGAGGCATTTGCCTTTGGTCATAACATTATCACATGTTGCGTGTGGACTTATAATTAAATTTAGAATATACAAAGGTTTTATTAAAATTGAGAGAGGCAACATAAGCTCCTAAAACCTCATCAATCAAGGTGTGATTGACTTGGATATCACTAATTTGTACACTACTAAAATAGTGTAGGATCATCTACATGAAGCATAATCTGATCTAGGACCTTAGAAACAATGGGGAATTTGAGGGAAAGAGAAGTGTCCATTATTTCATAAATGTGTATATACATCTCTTTGCACTATTTTAAAATAATATATTTTGATCCATATATGTTGGATTCACATCTTGCTAGGAGAGGATGAGGGATGTTTATTTAGAACAAAAGCAACATAAGATGATTATGATGATGTGGAGAAATCTATATAAGTTTGAGAAATGGGATTTGAGATGTAAGATTATTAATTTCCATGATAGTATCCCACTCATCATAACCCATAATGAGACTATTGTAAATATGTGCATAGTGTTTAAGTAGGTGTTCAAAAGGAGGATCCAAAGTGCATGTGAATTTATGTTGATAAGATACGGTAGGTTAAATTAGAGGATAAGTTTATTTATTATCTTGATAATATTGGGTAGTTGATGCAAGTTTGGTTTTAGATAATTTTGAATAAGTGTTAATAAAAATTTGATTATCATTGGTGATGGGTAAAGAGGTTGGAGGAGTGGTATAAATGATATGATAAGTGTTATCCGAGGAGGTGTTGGAATTGGATCATTGAAACGTATAAGGTCTTCTTTCCCTAACTCTATTAAGTGAGTTGGGGAAGAGTCTTGGATAACATGAAAAGGGTGAGACAATTGAGGAGTGTGGATGGGGTGAGGATCAATGAAGGAAACCACCCTTCACATACTATTCATATTGACCACATTCTCTTTAAGAGTTGGGTATATAAGACTATCAACATTATTAATAGATGGAGTAGGATTATCTTTTTTGTCTTGGTGATTTGGAAGAGGATATTTGTATATGACCAATTGAGAATTAGCATGTTTCAAATCTTGATATTTAGTTTATGTTTCATGGGATTTGAAGGTAACTTCATAGGCTTGTTGACGTTTATGAGTGATATAATCACGGTTAAAATTGGGAATGAGGAGGAAATCCATAGCCAAATTTTGAAGTTACCTATAAATATCATGAAAATGATCCCAACTAGCATGAAACCAATAAAATTTAGTGGGATTATACCAAGCTTTCATGGGATGAGTGAGATCAAGATCTTATAGAAGAAGCCTTGGTAGATGATTTTGTAATTATGATAAGGATAAATTTTTATGGACATTGATGGTATTTGTTGAAGATAAATGAGGATTATTGATGTGGTTGGGAGGGGAAGATAATTCTATAACCTAGTTGGGAACAATAGCTTAAATAGTATGAATGGTATCATAAGAATTGGCGACACCATCATTAGTAAAATCACAATTTTTATTTGTGATTAACTTGTGAGTACACATAGAAGGTTAGGATGGCTTGAATTTATGCATGAGGAAATATTGGCACTTAGATTAGTTAATGGCCTCTTCTAATTTGTATGGAGAGAGTACAGACCTAATATTATAATTGAGAATAAAGAGCATTGGTAAATAGATGAAAGAGGTTATCACATGACATATTGTGTTCACATTTTTTAGACAAAGTTTTCCATCTTTTGATAAAATCTTGTGTAATTTCTATCTTAGTTACTTACAATTAATAAAATGGGCCAATGTATTTTCAGGGAGATCACTAGTTTAAAATTCCTAGACTAGACCATTGAATAAATATTCTAAAATAGTGAGTGAATGAGGTTTGAGTTGGTTATACCAATATAAAGAATCTCTAGAGAGAGTTTTTTTTAATATCTTGGTAGTGAGGAAAGTATTTAACTTGATCCAATCTTTGTATATGTTTCTAACTATTTTTAAGTGGAGAGTAAGATTGGTTGACCCATTATAACTAATGATAGGGGTGATACCTCCTATATTTATATTATCAATTTGAGGTGTAAGAGGATCATTTTAAAGGAGCATTATTTTTTTTTTTACAATAGGAGGTTAAGGGATAAGATTCATGGGAATACCAAAGAGGAGGTGGGGGAGTATTTTGGTTATGCATTCCCCATGGAACCTATTGAGGGTGATTTCAAAGATGGATAAGGTGATTTTTTATTTGCATCATTTATTTGGCATTATTATCTTATAAATAATTCATTTTATTAAGATTATTAATAAAATTTGATGGGTTTGAGTGGTATTATTTGCATTGTGTGAGTCATTTGCATTAGTATTAGTGGATTGAGTACCACTATAGGTGTTATTAGTGACTTGAGAAGAATTATTGGTAAGTGAGGCACTAGTAGCATTATTTTATTATGTGGAAAAATACTTACTAGTAGAGGGATGAGAATAATTAGCACTAGAGGCATGACTATGATGGGTATAAAATGATGTACTAGTGTAAGAAATGAGAAAAGCAGGTCTTAGAAGAGACTCACTAAATGCAGAGCATGCCATGTTAGTAGAGATACTTAGCATGAAGGTGGAAGAAATTATAGAGGTATATGCCATAGTATGATAAGGGGTCAAAAAATAAGGAAGAGGTTGAGAATAAAACAAGTTAGTGTCCCCAAATCCATGTGAGAATGTTAGGGAAGGTGAATGGGGTTCCTTTGGTTTGACCACTTATCATGAGATGGTAAATAGTAGAAGGATATTTTCCTTAGTGTTGATAAAATTCATTGATGAAGAAGATAATATCTAGAGTATACTCTAATTTAGGTTGATCTTCTGATGAGAAGAGAGCATTACGAATTGAATAGGAATGAGGAGGGGTCCCATAGTTTATAATATGAGTGGATACATAAAAATTACTTTCATCTAGGGTAGGCTCCATAAGATAATTATGAAAAAACCTATTGTAGCATCAATTTTCACCCTTAAATAGGGTTATTTAGTCTTTATCCAATTGAGCTAAACTATGGGAATAACCCTAGGTTGTGGGTCACTTACAATAGGGTTGAAGCTCCAGACAATGCTAACTTCCTATTGATGGATCACCTATACTAATGTCTACACTGAGAAAAGAGTTAGAAAGGGGAAAAGGGATCGTAATAAAGTTAACCAAGTGATCCATCAAATTTAAATGAGAACTCACATAATAATGAAGTAAACATTGATGAATCTTAAGACAATGTTAGCTCACACAATCTTAAAAAACTAGCTAATTGCATAAGTGTTTCATAAACTAGGTTTAAGAAATAATGGATGAAAACAAAGAGGATTTATAAGACTCACTGAGAGATTACATCAATGGAATAAATAACACTAATCTTGACCTAAAACTAACTTGAAAACACCTAAAAATAGGAAAGAAAGAAGGACAATGGGCATGGAATATTTTCTTTCAAAATGCCATTATGCACAATATTTTATAAATTCTATTTAGATAGGAGAGATAGGTAAAGAAAATCCTTATTAATTCAAGAGGTATTTTATATAAATTTTGATAGGGTATAGCTTTAACAAATGAGAGTCTTTACTCTCCAAAATTGAGAGATATTTTTTAATCAGAAGTGGGAGAGAGCTTACAAAATAGAAAATAATAAGAGATATAGGATAAGGGGAAGAGAGAGGAACACGTCAACTGACAGATAAATGAGATGACACCTTTTTATGAATGTTCCACCATCTTTTAATCAAATCAGAGCTAATACATCATACACAAGATAGCCTTCATTTATCCCAATAGCCTCTAAATCATTTAATTGATTAAGTAACACACAAGAGGATAACAATTTGATAAAGGAGGTAAGTCATGATATTTTTTATGAAGGAAAACCCTTAGACACCTTAAAAATATATTAAGTACTCTAGTTTCTTTCTCTAACCACCATATTTCCATCTTGGGAGTCTATCGCATCTTCCACTTGACTTGATTATTAGGATAAAATCCTTTTATCCTTGGGCCTAACAAATCCATGAATATATCCTTTTTAAGTATTTATAAGTACCTATTTTTTGAAGCTATATCTTTTTCAAACGACAAGAGAATCCTACACATTTTCCCCTACTCCAAACTTAAACATAGGTCTTTTTTAAGTTGAAAACCAATCCATTTATAGTTTTCCTATTGCTAATATATATGAGGAGATTAAAAACTACATAGCATCATTATTGAATTATATTATGTCTAAACATACCTATTCTCCCACTAAAACTTTTGGAAGCCTAAGACTTATTATACACAATGTTGAAATCATAAGAAAATCAAGTTTACATGTTCTAGATCCTCCAACAAAGGTCTCAACTGAGCTTCAATGGCATCCTTTGACATATTTTTCTTGGTTAAAATAGGTCACATTTGACCTCCATTTGAATTCCCTTAGTCTTTTAATTTTAATATTGACCATCGATTAGCTTGCTTCTACACCACTAGATCTACTTTCTCAGCTTACATGCATACTATTGATTATCTTCTATATGAATAGACGTAAGCCATATATATTCTAACAATTTAACATGGTTGAGACACTTGTCACCATTTCATTTATCTTCAATATTCTCTAACATTTTGGCCCATTTATCACTATTAGATATAGTTTGTATGATGGATCACACATCATCAATCCTCTTGGGCCCCCTAGCTTTGTTAGTCACCATACATTTTTAGATATCTATTCAGGTACCTAAGATATTAACACTTGTCATTGATTCATTAAATCTTGGGTGTACTAACCTTTTGACTTGATGCTCACCATTTATCTTGAATGCATGATTAAATGCACTACATTGTATCTTTGGGACCCACTAACACTATCAGGTTGTCACTTTTCATTGGATCTTTGATTTGATGACTATTTATTATAGAATATTTAAATTCAAAAGGCTATTTTATGAGGCCCAAATTTTAATTATACATGCACATCTTACTTCTCAAGGATTTTTAAATCCTAATTGTTAATTGTTATAGCATTAACTTGACATCCCCATGCATATTTCATTTTGCTTGTTCAACTTTGGATTCTTGTATCTTTAGATAAAAAACTAATCAAGACATGAAATTTGTAAATAATGTTCAAGATGTGAAAAACATTGTGTCAATGAATCTCTTTTAACCTAGTTGAATTTTCAAGTGCATTTATCAAATGTGTAACCAGACTGATTTGTCTATTTTTACATGATTTGATTTTGATAGTTTGGTTCTTATAAACTTCTATAAGAAACTATTGTCTCTTTAGAAGGCTCTAATGAACATCTAATACTTTTTTAAAAATTATTCATGCCCTTTAATGCTTTTAACACCATTAAAACTTGTTGGTATTTTCACTTTACAATCGTAAACCTATTTTCAAGCCTATTTTCCAAAGATCAACAAATTACACTTTAACTTGTTCAAAGTGTTTCAGAAGATCTACAAGTAATATGTGATCCTTGGACCACTCATTCCATTCAAAAATCTATTCATCTTATCCATTTAGGTAGAATAAATGTATGTAGGCCTATATTGGCCAACATTTCTAGTAACATCCTGGGGTTGCATAGCTATCATGCAAGAAAATAGTATCCTTGAATGGATCCATTGGGTATGGATTATTTTGATTTCTTCCAAACTAAAACTTTAATGATATTGATATAATGCTAACCCTTTTTGAAACCTCCTTTTGAAAAAAGGGGAAAAAAGAATAAAACACACAACTATGTCATAGACACTTATTTAAAGGGAAACACAAAATTAAAAGGAAATGTGCACAAGGAACTTAGAGGAAAGCATATAAAACTACTATAATATGTTACAATATCATACAATATCTACAAAAAAAATTAATAATAAGGATTTAAATGAATGCTATTGATTGGGATGGGTAATACCTCTCCATCTAGTTGGGCAAGTTGAAAAGTATTATGTTTTTTGCATCCATGGATCAAATAAGGACTACTCCACAAATTTTCAAAATTGGTATGGTTGCTTGATTTGGCCTTATTTGAGGCCCACTTTAGGACTAAGTTTCCTTATTTTTAAGTCCTTTGTTGTGTCTCTCTTATCAAAGGCTTTTTTTACTTGAGATTGGTGTGACTCTAATGTCTTCATTTTAAGGTCACTGGTTTCTTCAAGATCCATGAGCTCTATCATCCTTAGGTTCATAGGCTCACACTTCATCAACTCAAGATGATGGGTTAACTCCAATGTAGGTAATTCAAGAGAAATTTTCAATTTGGCTTCCCTTCCATATAGAAGGACATATGGGTAACTACTAATGGTATCTTTACGAGTCACTCTATTAGCTCATAAGGTTGTCCTTAGCTTTGGATGCCATGTTATATGATTTTCCTCCATAGTTCTCTTGATAATCCTTATAAAGTTCTTTTTTGTGGACTCTGTCAGTCCATTTCCTTGAGGGTAGTAATTGAAGTATGTACTGAGGTAAATTCCTAGCTTAAGTGTCCATTTACTTATCTTCATACCAATAAATTCTAAGGCATTATTTGAAATTATAGTATCTAGGACACCAAACCTGGTTACTATTCTATCATAAAACTCCAATGCTACTATTTCATTAGATTATTTTAAGGCAATTACTTCCACCCACTTAGTGAAATAGTTAGTTACAGTGATCACCCACTTATGCCTTACACTTTAAGGTGGATTGATCATCCCTATGAAGTCTAAACCCCATTACATGAAGGGTTTCTCCACCTAGAAGAATTGCTAATATTTATTTTCCTATAAATAGAGCACACTTTTGACATTTATTGACCCATGCATAAGCATCCTTGAAGAGCTCGGGCTAGTAATAACCATCTCTCATTACCTTTGTTATTATTTTTCTTGGAGAAAAATGGCCTCTTATAGGTCCATCATGAAATTGATTCAATAACTTTATCACTTGGTCATCATGTATGAACTTAAGGATTACCCCATTGAGGTCCCTTCTAAAAATAAAAACATCAATTAATACATAAATAATGGATTGAATCTTAAAATACCTTATTTTTCTCTATCTAAACCTTGGGGGCATTCTCCTATCATCAATAGATGTTTCATATCTTAGAGTTAGCTATTATGAAGTGGAGATTCATTTATTTGTGAGTTGTCTTGTGTCACCAAAACAAATCCTTTATCTTCTTGAAGATCATCTACCATGTGCTCACACAAGCCTTTTCCTTTTACTAGCTTTCTAACTTTGATTTCCACATCATAATCCATGACTTTGGTAATCTAACCTACTCTTTTCTCATTAAAATATTTGTTTAGGATAAATTCTCTCACTCTAGGATGAGACACCATGATATGATCCTTGTTGCTAGAGAGCATTGATCTAAACTTTTTGAGGCTCCTTAAAGCTGCAAGAACTTTATTTTCTATAAAATTGTACCTCACTTCATATATTTCCATCCCTTGACTAAAAATGGCAATTGGTTTCTCAAGTCATTCACCATTATTTTGAATCATCATAGATAATAGGTTGTCAATATTGGCAAAGGTGTACAATATGAAATATTTTGAGAAATTAGGATTAATGAGTGAGGATGCTTTGGCAATGGTGTGTTTGATGGCCTTAAATCTTACTTTACCTTAATTTTACTTGATTCTTCTTTATCATGGTAGTGATGGGTTTGAAAAACTAGGTATAAATCTTCTCACAAAGTTTATTTTCCCAAGGAAGCTTTGGACTCCTTTCGTTTACTTAGGTAAAGATAAGGCCAATATGGCACTTATCCTATCAAGGTTAATGGATAGTCCTTATTTTGAAAAAAATATGACCTAAAATTTTTCCTTGATAAATATCAAACACACATTTATTGGGATTTAAATAGATACCATACTCTCTACATCTTTGGAAGATCAACCTTGGATGATCTAAGTGTTAACTATCTTTCTTGGAGAAAATTATGATGTCATCCAAGTAGACTAAAACCATTTGATTCAAAAACCCTTTGGAAATTAATGTCCATTTCTCTTTTAAAGGATCCCAAGGCATTTGATAACCCAAAATGCATCTTCTATTAAGTATATGTGCCCTACTTGGTGGTGAAGGTAGTATTATATTGATCTTCTTCTCTTACCATCACCTGGTTGTATCTTGAATATTCATCTAAAAGGGAGAAGAGTTATGAACTAGAAACTATTTGAAGTAGTTTCTCCATGGATGGCAAGGGGTACTGATATTTAAAAGAGACCATATTTAGATCCTTAAATTAAACATAAAATCTAATTACTCCACTCTTCTTCCTCAAAGGTACCAACTTGGTACCCATGAGGAGTGTTTAATGGGAAAGATGATATTGGATTAAATTATTTTATTCAATTCTTTCCTCATAATCTATTTAATTTTGAGGTTTATAGGCCTCTATTTCTACCAAATAGGGTTGGCATTAACCTCTAGCTATATAGTGTGTTGGGTTAGCTTGGAATCAAAGCCTCTTAGGTCACTATATTCCCAAGAAAAGATATCTTTATATTCTTTACAAATTTATATGAAATCATGCCTCTCAACTTTAGTGCTTACCTTCCCAACCTTAAGGATCTTGTCCTTGAAGATAAGTACTCTTTCATAGTTCTCTTCACTTTTTGACATCATTTTATTATATTTTATCATATGATCTGCCTCATGAAAAATACCTTTAATGGTGGCAAGTCATTTAGGAATTTTTTTAGATCTCAACTAAACAATTTGATCCTCATACTAATGTTGAAACCTTTCTTTATCTACTGAGGAAAACTCTACTTCCTGCTATAAAAAATAGGCAATTTTCTTGTCATTCTCAAAGACCTGCCAATGAGCTTCATTGTCTGGCACTAATGGTGTCACCACCACTTTGATATGTGGTTGAACTTTGGTCCTTTTTAAAAAAATTGAGATATAAAATTTAGATCCCATAACTGTTAACCTATCAGCATGCTAATTCTAATTCCTTGACATTGCTTGTATGTTAACATACTCAAAATCCTTAATTAGGTCCCACACTTTATGTTTTTAAGACTTAATTAAATGGTTTTTTGTGATATTTTAGCCTCTAAATTGGTGCACTATTAGCTCAAAATCTCCATAAACTTGAATCTACTTGATCCCTCTCTTACTAGCCCATTGAAGGCCATAGATAAGATCCTCAACAAATGTTGCATTGTAAGAAAAACTAAATTGGAACCTGTAAGAAGATAAATACTTGTAATTTGAGGGAAAAACTAGAATTTCACCTAAACCCACTCTATGTTTTCTCATTGAGCCATCAAAAAAATTTCCATAAGCCACTAAGATCTTCTTAAGGTCTAATGAGGGATGGCATGGATTGATTATCTTCATGTAAGTGGTAGACACCCATGTCCATATCTTCAAATCCTTCCTAGGGATTAACTAAATAAAATATCATTCCATAATTCATCTAAAAAAATATCTGGTATCTCTTTGGGATGAGTGTTTAATTCTTGACCAACTATGCATTTATCCTCATCAAGGATAGTGTAATTGAGGTTTATGTTATCTAGCACATAAGGTTCAATGTGGAATTATGTAATGGGTTAATCCTTGATGGATAAATTTGTCCTATATCATGTTTTTAATGCCATATATGACCAATTTAGTACAAGATAACCTCTAATATTTGTAGTGAATTCCCTAGATAAACATAGTGAAAAATGAGGATACACATCAAGGATCAACACATCTTGAACCACTAAGACACTAAGAGAAGAATGTAGGGTCAAGTTGAGATATTTTATTATCCTATATGGATTATTGGAAGAACCATCAAGTTTTATAACTCTTTTAAACTGGGGCTCATATTTTAGACCAAGTTGATAAGCTATGGAATTTGGCACTACTGAGGTGCTAGCCCCACTATCTACCCAGAAATTGTACACTAAATAGTCACAAATGATTATTTAAATGTATAAGGGAGGAAGTTTGACCATCTTACATAATTTCCCTTTATTTTCTCTTTTGGTTGCATTAGTGAGAACCACATTCTCCTTGACTAGTGGTTTCTCAAAAACATTGATTCTTGACAACCCTTCTTGGAGGATGTCTACCTGACTATGCATGAAGAGCATATCCCACATTAGCACACTCAGATTGGACATTTTAATTTGTTCCACAATGTTTATGGGTTAACCACAAACCTTTGGTTGTGCTTTAAGAGCCACAATTTCACCTTGAGTTTGAGTTTTGAGGGATAGAGACATTCCCTTGATTTTGATTCTTTGGAGCTATTAAAACCTTTGGAATAGAAGCAGGTCCATTTGGATTTGATATTGGAATAGTAATGATAGGATGATCTTTGACTATTTCATGATTACCATCCATGTTCCTTCTTTTGAACCTTGAATTAGTTTCCATTGGGATGTATGCTTGGCTAGAACTAAATTGTTAATTGAGTGTATAGCACTATTATTGCTCATAATTCACCATTGTAGGACCCAACTGGCTTGGTACATAATCAAGAATTTGACTTTATTAAGGATCTTCTAGTTTTGTCATCGTGTTTACCTCTATGTTTTGAGCCATAAAAGCATGATTTTACCCATAATTAGAAACTTATTGCCATTGGTCATTGAAATCTTGAGTGAAATCAATGTTCAGGATAATGGATTTCCTAAAGGGTTGATTCCAAGGCATGGTACCCTCAAATTCTTGAGAAATATTGTTTTGAATAGAGACTAAGGTGTTGGAATTGTTTTTTTCATTTGGATTTTATTTTATCTATCTATTATAGTTAGGTTTCCCTTATCCTTGGCCTTGACCTTAGCCTTGGCCTTAGAAGTTTCCTTTGTATTGTGGCCTATTTGATTGATAAGATTATTTTTGAGGTTGATATGAGGCTTGATAAGGCCTATTGAAAGTTTTTTTCCTCTTAACATTCAATATCTCATTTCTAAAGGACTAAAACATGCCCTTTAGATCTTAAAAGTTCTTATGTTCTTAGGAATCACTAGATTGACTAGTGGAAACCTTTTCTTGCTTTGGTGAGGATATAACAGCTATTATAGGCATAGATGGAATGATATGAAGGAGAAAAATATAACTATGGGGTATGAAATTAGGGAATAAAGGCATTGGTGGTATAGGTTTTATCTTGCTAGCTTGGAATAGACATTTTTTTACTCTAATTGCCACCTCATATGTATTTGACAATGTGTTCCCTCCAATAGATTGGATCATTACTATAATGTCACTATTAAGTGCTTTCAAATAGTATAGGAAGGTAAAGTTATGGGTAGGCGTAATAGAGACTAGGATTATATCTTAAGTATTTTGAAACCTTGTGTTGAAGCCTTACATAACTTCATGAGGAGTTCTTTTTATTGTGGTTAACTACTCTGTAAGTGACAAATGGTCACTTTTATCCTCAAATATTTTACACAATGCATATCTTAACTGATCCCATGATTTAATATAGTTATTAGTAGGGATTTTATATCAATCTAAGGCTTTCCATTTGAAATAGATGGTTAATAACCTAATTGCTACATTTTCCTCATTGATATCATGAATGTTGTAGAAGTTGGCTATATCCATGAGCTATTCAAAAGTGGTTTTAGATTGGTCTCCTATGAAATAGGGGACACTTTTAAGAGATGATACTGGGATAGGATCATATTTAGGGAGGTCCATAATAATTTGGCCATTAAAAGCCATAAAGGGAAAAGATCTAGGGCCTATCATGGAAATGAAAGGGTTTAACAAAGATCTTCTTGTAGAGGTAGGCCTTAGAATTGGCATAGGAATAAAGTTGCCTTTATAAGGGTGTGTATTATAAAATATTAATATTTTTATTAATTTTAAAGGTATTTAAATTAATTCAAAGGGAATAACTCTAGCAGATGACCTTATAGTCACCTTTGGCATGAGATGTAATAACTACTTTGCTAGTAGAATGTTGGATATTCTTTTAGAGTCACTTATCTATAACTATTATAAATTGATCAAACCAACATCAAACTTTGACAAATCTTATTTGAACTATGTCCCACCAGGTGTGCTAA
Organism: Torreya grandis; assembly: GCA_037957365.1. NCBI lineage: Eukaryota > Viridiplantae > Streptophyta > Pinopsida > Cupressales > Taxaceae > Torreya > Torreya grandis. The sequence goes on from JARHVA010004115.1 coordinate 723,585, forward strand.
AAACTATTTTAGCATCAACTTTCACCCTTAAAGAGGGTACTTTAGGCTCTCTCTAATTGAGCTACACTATATGAATAACCTTAGGATATGGGTCACCTATGGCAGGGTTAAACCTCCAGAGAAGGCCAACTTCCTCTTGATGGATCACCTATACTAAAGTTTATACTAAGAAAAGGGTTACAAAGGGGGAAAGGGATCCTAAGAAAGTTAGCTAGGTGATGCACCAAATTTAAATGATAACTCACATAAACATGAAGTAAACATGGAGGAAGCATAAGATAATGCTAGCTCACATAATCTCACAGAACTAGTTAATTGCATAAGTGTTTCATAGACTAGATGCAAGAAGCAATGGATGAAAACAAAGAGGAGTTATAATACTCACTAAGAGCTTACATCAATATAATAAATAACACTAATCTACACCCATAAATAACTTGAAAACACCTAAAAATAGGCAAGAAATAAGGACAATGGGCATGGAATATTATCCTTCATAATGAAATCATGCACAAGCTTTTCCCAACACCATTCAAATGGGAGAAATAGGTAAAGAAAGTATTTATTACTTCAAGAGGTATTTTATACAAATTTTGATAGGGTTTAGCCTTATCAAATGAGAGTCTCTACTCCTCTAGAATTGAGAAAGAATTTTTTTTATCAAAAGTGGGAGAGGGTTTACAAAATGGAAAAAAATAAGAGATATAGGAGAAGGGGTAGAGAAAGGAGCATGTCAAACAAGGTCATTAAATGAGATACCACATTTTGATGAATTCTCCACCATCTTTTAATTATATTGGAGCTAATACATCATAGATAAGATAGCCTTAATTTGTCCTATAGCCTTTGAATCATTTCATTGATTGAGAAACATACTAGAGGACAAGATTTTTATAAAGGAGGTGAGTCATGATCATGTTTATGAATAAAAATCATTAGGTACCCTAAAAATCTATTAAATGCTCCAACTACTTTCTCCAATCACTAAATTTTGATCTTAGGACTCTACACAATCTTTCACTTGACTTGATTATGAGGAAAAAATCCTCCTATCCTTGGGCCTGGTAAAGCCATGAATATATCCATTTTGAGTAATTTTAAGTAGCTATTTATAAAATTTATATATTTTTAGAAGGATAAGACTCTCATACACATCTACTCCTACTCTAAACATGAGCATAGGTCTATTTTAGATTGAAAACCAATCCATTTATTAGTTTTATTATAGATAATATCCATGAGGAGATTACAAACTACACAACATAATTATTAAATTATACTGGGTCTAAATATACCTATTGTGCCATTGAAAACTTTTGGAAGCCAAGGACTTATTTTACATGACATTGAAAACATAAGAAAACTGATTCTACAAGCTTTGTATCCTCCAAAAAATCTCTCAACCAAGATTTAATGGTTTCCTTTGAATTATTTGTCCTAGATCAACCTTAGGTCACATTAAACCTCCATTTTAATTCCCTTAGTTTTCAATTTTTAATATTTATTGTCGATCAGCTTGCTTGTTCACTATTGGATTTACTTTCTTAGCTTACATATGCATCATTGATTCTCTTTTATATGAATGGATGTGAGCCATAGATCATATTCTAATTTAACATGGTTGAGACACTTGTCATACAACATTTTGTCTTTGAGATTCACTTACCTTTTGACCCATCACTTGTCATTAGATTTAAGTTATACAATAGATCATGCACCATCAATCTACTTTGGCCAATTGGCTTTATTAGCCACCATGCACCATTAGATCTTTATTTAGGTACCTAAGATTTTGACACTTGTCATTGACATATTCAATCTTGGGTCCACTAACCTTTTAACTTTATGCTCACCATTGATCTTGAATGCATGAGTAAACACACTCCATTGTATCTTTGAGACCTAATGACACTATCATGTTGCCACTTATCATTGGATTTTTGATCTGATTGAACACTGACTATTGCTCTTGGAAAATTTGAATTAAAATGACTATTTTATGAGGCCCAAATTTTACATCTATGTGTACGTATTACTTTTCCAAGGATTTTTAAATTCCAATGACTAATTTTTATAGATTTAACTTGAAATCCTCACACATTTCTTATTCTTCTTGTTGTACTTTGAAAGCTTATATCTTGATATAGAAAACTCATCAAGACATGAAATTTTTAGATAATGTTCAAGCCATGAAAAACACCATGTCCATGTAACTCTTTAACTTTGGTTAAATTTTCAAGTGCATCTATCAAATGTGCAACCAAACTGATCTATCTATTTCTACATGATGTGCTTATGATGATCTAGTTCTTATAGACTTGTGAAAGAAACCATTATCTCTTTATAAGGATCCAATGAATTTATAAGAATTTGTGTAACCTAATTCATGTCACTGAATGTTTGTAACACCATGAGAACCTACTATTATTTTCACTTTGTAATCCTAGACCTATTTCTAAGCCCATTTTCCAAAGACCAACAATTACACTTTAAGCTTGTTCAAAGTGTTTCAAAATATTTTCAAGTAATATGTGATATTTGGACCACTCATCCCATCTAGAAATATATTCAACTCATCCATTTAGGTAGAATCTTTGTATGTAGGCCAAAATTGACCAATAAAACCTATTTGGGTTGGTAAAGCTCATCATATCTATTAAATTCAACTTAATGTTGTCTTAAAATATGAATTTCATGATGAAGTATAAATATTAAGGGAAACTAATATGATTTAAAATTAGAGAAGAAGAAAGGATATATAGTCAACTAGGTTGATTGTGTTCTATAATCTAAGAGGTAGAGAAGGGTATAGAGTCATAGAGGTCAATTTTGAAATATAGATGGGGTATGAAACTAAACTAGTAAAGATACATGGTAAAACTAATTGACTTAGTACTATAATCAAAGAGATATATAGGGGTATATAGTCATACAAGTTGAATCTATACTAAAGATAGGGAGATAAAATAGGTAGAATTAGATACACAGTTGTACAAGTTGACTGTGTATTACTAATAAGGGAAAACATAATCTATAAGAGACTGTACCATACAAAATGACAATTTTCTAAAATAAGAGAAATACTTACAATATAATTGAAGAAATAAATAAAAGAAAACATAAAAATAATTGGATCAATGTGAGGGATCCAATTGGGTCACACAACATAAAAAACTTGCACCAACACTAGCTAATATAGGTTTTTGAAATACACCACACAATGATCAAAGAAAAAATAATCAACTAAAATATTCTAATTAAGTGGTCATCCTAAGTATTATTAAATTATTATAAAGTGTTGTTTTAGGTGTGATAGTAATGTTGGATAAAAATAGGGTACCAAAAATTAGTCTATGGATGGTTTCAGGATGTTTAGGCTATAAAAAAGATCTTTGTTCATAATGGTACTAGCTTGGTATTAGGGTGTGCCCCCTGACTTCACAATCCTATACTGATAAGGGTGTTGGGTGCTTTGAAAATTTATACCATTAATCACATATTTATACTTGGCCAGAAAACAAAGTCGACTTCCCCCTTGGTGATGAAATCCAAGTAGGTAGGCCTTAAAAAGATAAGTGTTTAAATGGGTTTTGAAACTTATATGATTTGGTAGTGTGTGAAAAAGATAAAAATAGTGTAACTAAATAGTAATTTTTAAAAATACCTATTTTATATTATGTGAATTACTCTAAGCATGCAAATAAATAAAACTAAAAGTGTTAATTAATTACTATAAAATAATTGTTATTTACCAAATTTAGAATATTGTAGAGTCAATTCAGATGATATTGTATGTTAATAGTATATAACAGAGTCGATTGGGTCGTTACTATTCTACATAAGAAAAATTATTTAAGAATAGAGTTGAACAAGTCTAATCAATATTTTAAATAGAGGATGGGCTATATAACTAAGTCGACCAGTTTAACTTAGTTTATTGTAGGAGTTTAGTTTTAAGTGCTACTAAATTACATAAAATAAAACTAAAATGAAGTACTAAATTGATATAGAGGGAAAAAGAGAGGAACCTTGGTGGGTTGGAGGATCATTAGGATTGAAAATTTTATGCTAAAGTGATTTGAATTATGCTTTCAATTTTTGTAAACTAAGTGGATTGGTTTGACTCAGTTCTACAAAACCCTATGTGTTAAATAAGGATAAGATGACTAAATCAACATGTTCGACCTAGTTTATTGATCTGGATGTTGGTAGAGAGACTCAATCAACTTGTTTGACCTATTATTATTATCTAATACTAAATAATAGTATTGTGTTAACCTTTTTGATCTAATAACTTGTATCTAATGGAGACCTGCATAGAAATAACATAGTCATTTTGATGTGACTGTGTGTTAAACTTGCACACAAAAATTTAGAACTATACCAACTAGTTTGATAGAGTATCAAAAATATAGAAAAATAATAACATGATAGAAATGAAAGTTTGAAATAAAACCTATAAGGTTTAGATTTACATTAGGTTCACCAGAATGTATGCAATGGGAAATGTAGCATATCTACAAATCAATCCTATCTTAGAGAAGATAAATCATACTCAAACTTTTGATTTGGGATACATTAGATAATCAAGTTCATGACCAATATAGATCCTCTAAAACTATCAAAGGGATATCTTACCATAAATAATATCACTAGGGAAGATTACAAATCCTCCATTCAATAAAACTACATAATAGCCTTAATTAGGTCTTATGTTTGCATATTCACTAAACTAATAATAAGTAAATCAAAATCTAATCTAGTTCTCACCAAATCTTGTGTCACAAAGTGGGGGTAATAAACATGAAAAGTTAACATGCATATGATAAATATACTCACATCAATGTATATGTAATCTTAATGCATGGAAGAGAAGTGAAACTATATATCTATCTACACTTATAAAGGATGAACAAAGTTAGGAATACTTACCTTTGAATACAAACCCACCAAGCCTCAATCTCTCTCTTGGACATAGTGATTCATAAGGGTTTTTTTTGGTATGTAAGGATGACAAGGATAAATCATCTCTAGGATACACAACCTATCAATGCATCTAAAAGACTTCTCCATATGACAAGATCCATATCTCTAAATAAAGTATGAAACCCTAACCTTGTTCCTAAACTAGAATGGTGGATAAGTAGATGCATATTATATATTACTTATTCTTCTCTTATTTTAGAATTCATGAGATGAATATGTTTATATATAAGTATTTAACCTTAAACCCTTCTAAAATTTTAGGCCAAAAAGGTTGACTTAGTTGACCTAGTATTGTAATTGATAATTACAAACTAGGTCATTGACTAGGGTGGCCAGGGGCTCACCTTGACCCTAATGAGTTTTGTCAATAAGAATACAAGGTCTATGTGGCTGACCATGTAATGTAAACTAACAATAAGGGGTTTTAGGTTAGGGAAGGCATAATGAAGGTGTTAAATGACTAGAGGAGTGTGAAAAATAAGATGCAAAGCTTAAGGGAATGGTTTTAGGAGACAAGAATGTATATAAAAAGAGTCAAAAGGGACAAAAATCCTACAAAGCACCAATGATTTTCCCACCCCTTTCCCAATGCACCCTTAGGGCATGCACTCAAAGAGATAGAGACTTGATGGGTTCCTATTAGATAAAAAGCATCAGTAACTGACAAAATTTAAAAATATTATGTGTATACAGGTTTTAAGAACCAAATCATTATAGTAACTATATTTGTTTTTGTCTTTAAAAGATAAAACAAGTATAAATCAAATTAATCATAATTTAAATAAAAATTAAGCCATATAAAAGGACATTAAATAATGAGATATGCACTTTAAATTTAAAGATGTGAAAAGAAGAAAAAATAACCCATGAGATATAATAAATAATCAAAATATCCATATATACTCATAAATAAAATCCAAATCATATAATAATGTGATAAAACATCATGATATGTTCATATATACCAATAAATCTCCCCACTATTTTCATCCATAACATCTAACACATCCTTATGTAACTGAATTTTTACATTAATCAGATTCTCATCAATCTTTTCTAAAATTTATGAAAAACACTTCTTGTCGTATCATCTCTATAGAGAAGGTAGGTATGCTAGAATCAGTTTGATGATCCTTAGGTATCTCCTATGTAGGATACTCCATGAAATGAATAGGTATCAAAAATTAAAATGGTGTTTGTATATCTATGTAAATATGTAGGCTACATAAGAGGAGGAACCTTTTTTTATCAGTGACCTATAACATGAGGTTGAACCGGTGTAGGTATAGGTCATGAAAAATTCTAAATATGCTACTAAATCACTTAACACCTATAAATATGGTGTGTAGTTTACTAATATCAAGGACAATAAACCTCCCCATATTGAGGAATATACTTTAGAAGTATATTAGGATGTACTACACTCTTATATTTAGGATTTGTTATAATTGGACAAAGTGTATCAATGTATTTCTTGAGCTAGTGTAAATGAGTATAATAATGGTTATGTGTCCCATGATAACAAAAATTATGTCTAGTATTAAATGGTGAAATTTGTTTATTTATGGTGGTAAAAGAAGATGCATGTTACTACTGGTGTGTACTATAATCCTTGGCCCAATGACCAACAACTCTATATATCTCGTAGTATGGCTCATCTTCTATTCATGTTGGTAAAGGATCAAGCTTAGACAAAGGTAGTATACCATCACCAATAGGATAACTAGGAATACGATTAACACTAGGTTGAAGAGCATGAATAGTTTAACTTACAGAAGGTTGAAGTAGTCTTGTTGACATCTATAGAGGAAGTAAACTAAAAGAATCATGGAATATATCAAATTAGTAAGGTCCTATCATGGAAAAGAATTTTAGTCTCATGTTGGATTATGCCTTAATTAGATAGTGAGAAGAGAATTTGGTTATTGAAGGTACTAAAAAGCAATCTAGAGCTAGTTTTAGGTTAGTTTTGGTACTCAAGAGGAAATCTATGTTGCACCAGGTATGTGGCTTGTTATAGGAGCTTACTCCCTGCACTTCATAAACTCGAATCCAAGACAAACTACTTAGACAAAATATACCTTTTGCTTAGATTTTATACTCTGTTAGAGAACAGAGTGGGTTCTCCCCTTGGTGGTAAAATCTAAGTAGGATAGCTAGGTAGGGTAAGGTGATCCATCAGGGGATGAAATCCTGATTGGCCTTGTTTCAGGTGAATTTAGATGTTTCTTTTTGTGAGTGTGATCTAGTAGTGTAAAATGGGTGTACTATGATTTATTCATAATGCTTGTAATTAACTAGGTGAGATAATATGCAACAAGCAAACAATGAAGTGCAGTAAGTTTTAAACCTAGAGCTAAAGTGTTTTGATTCAAATGAAAATAATGATGAAATAAGAGAAGAAAATGAATTTCAATATCCTAATGTGCATGCAACAAATAGATAAATAAGATATTCTTTTAACTTGCAATAAAAATGATAAGTTTATTTGAGAGGCAAAAGGAAGAGAAGAGTGGCAAGGAAGAAGAAGTTTTAGTTTATTGCATTTAAATAGAAAATAAAATGTTGAATATTTCATTTTAAGGGACAAGAGAAGGAGAAAGTGAAAGGAATGAAATTTTCACTATAATACACCTATATGAATGCTTAAAACAAGAAATGAACCCAAGGAGAACTCCAAGGTCCCATTGGGCATACCAAAAATGTTTCACTAAATTTTGAATCTATTTGATGTTTAAGGAGAAATAGAGATGAAGGATAGGGATTAGAGATTAGAGAGAACCTAGATTGGTTGTGTGTCATATCTAAACAATGTTGAGCACTCCTCTTTGGCTAGGGAGGACTACCTATGAATAAGAAAGTATTACTACCAAAAATATTTGTTAACAGATATATGAGTGGACTACCAAGCTACGCGCTTGTTCTTGAAAATGTAAAACTTCCTTAGGGATGATTGTACACTTTTTGTAACAAAATTGGTAATGAATAACAAAATGAAAGAGAGAGTAAGAGAGAGATATTCATACCATTCTTGCAATTTAAGTGAAACAGAGAGTGATGTAATGTAGTTAATGTGAGTTTTTAATGTTTTTGGAGGTTGTTTGGGTAGGCTCAGGGAGGTTAGTGGAAATACACAGTCACCACTGTCGGTTAAGATGTTGATTGGTAAGGAGATATAGTCAATGTCAGTTATATGACCAACGTTAGTTATGTGATTGATGTCAGTAGGGGTAATAGGTTATCAAGGGGTTGTAAGAGAATTTTTTGAGTTGGGAAGTGGATGTTGGTCAGGTTTATTAGGTTAGGAAGAGTCGTAAGGGAGTGTGTAATACTCAGGTGGGTCTAGATAGAAGGTTGTTATGTTTGGAGTAGAGGAAAACAAGTGAAGGAGTTTTAAAAATCCTCCATAGGGAGAGTCAAGATGTTCATAAAATGATAAATAGTATATTGTAAAGTAATTATAAAATGACTATTTATAGGAACTACCAAAACATAGAGATATACTTAGTTGATGAAATGGATGAACCATGGGTGATAGATAGATGGATTTGATGAGGAGTGTTAAAGCAATAGGTGAGAAAAAAAACAAGTGTAATTTAGTTTAGAAGAATCCAAGCTCAGTGCAGTATATCGATTCCTAATCTAGATTGATTTATGTAGAGTAATGATAAGCTTGAATGTAGAAAGTTGAATGCTAAAGCTAGTATATGAATAACTAATATTGTTTATTTCTACTGACCTAAACATTAGGTTGAAATTTATCTTAAGTAAATGATGTCGATGATCTTGTTGATGTCAGCCGTGGGTTGACCGATGTTTATGGCATGAGAATAGGTAAAAGGGCTATTTTTAGCCTATTTTCTATTCTTTCTCATGCCAAGTGTGGTATCCCTTAGGAAATGATATAAATGTGAGGTTAATAAGGATGTAGTTAGTTAAAAATTTGTTTTTGGGGTGAGAACAAGTCATGGGTAGTTAGGATTAGAGGACAAAGTCTTAAGGTGACTCAGAGGGTAAGAATTAGTCTTAGGATGAGGTGGCTAGGTAAGGTGGCATAAGTAGTTTTTAAATAACTTAATTAAATATTTTAAATTAATTTCATTTGTGAGGGGTAAAAGAATGGGTTAGGAAGGCTAATTATTAAAAGGGGCTCAATTGGGGGTTCAACACAAGGATTTATTCTTGTGTGTGACATAATTTTGGTGTCTACACTTCTCTTGATTTCAATAAAATAGCTAGATATTCTGAATGTAATATTAAAACCATGTAAAGTATAGGCCAAGGATACAATCAAAGATAAATTCCTCAATTATGTTGTGTTTATATTATTATCATTATACCTTTGATCATAGCATGTGTGACAGTCAAGATATTTAAATTTTCACTCTCGTACAATATCTTCTTGATCAAGCTTGGACACATTGCATGAGAGTAGTCATATTTTTATAATGATAATGTCTTAAATTTACATATAAAGGTGCTATATACAATAATAAAGGAGATATGAACCATTGAAATTTTGAACAATTCCAAAAAAGAGGCATCTTTAAAATACAAACCCTTGAACCCTTACCTAGCATCCCATTTCTTGAATCAAAATATTTTAATTACCCCGTCAACTCTTCTAAATGTTATAATGGTCATCCTGAATTAATAAGAAACATACCACATAACCTTTTAAATCTAGATGATGATAAACTAGATGAAATAAGTACAAAAATCAAAACTTCTAACCTTTATCCCAATATAATCACTCAATTACCTCATTCTCTATGACCTCGATCTCATCAACAACCATGTCACTAATTTTTGGTTACCTTATAAAAAGCTAATTATTCTATTCACCATACTTATTTGAATGATAAAATCATTGATGCATGTACTATTGATGTTTATAATCCTAATTATGATTATGGATATTCTCTAGATGACCCAATTTTACCTGGATTTACTCAAGATAAAGTTTTAGAGATACTCAGATATCATTTTTATTTACAATATTATCTTAGTTTTTTCCCATGGTCCCTTATTTTACTATAGTAACTTTTATTAGTTGTTCATTTGATGCTTATAGATCTAAGATAGATCACACACACACTAAACCTATAATCACTATTTAGTGTCTTTAGAGTATGATAATAATTAGTGGCTATATGTTCTTTTTCTACTTTTTTATTGCCTTCTATATTTTGGAGTTGGTAAAGATGTTTTTCCATTGATTTATACAATAAACACCATTTATAATACTCAGGGTTTATAACATGTTATATTAGGTTTTTTGAGTGTTCATACTCCTTATATAGACCTCTTGCATCCTCTATTTTACCTAAATTTTGCTTTTAGGTTTGTAAAACATTGGATTTTTCATTTCCCAAGATATCATAGTGACCGACATCAATTAATCCCACCAATGTCAGTAGACTTTAGCCTACCAACATAAATTAATCCCACCGACATTAGTATACTTTAACCTACTGACATTGGTCAAGTGACTGATGTCAATGACTGTGTAATTTCATTTTTCTCAAAATATTAAGCTAAAATAACCTACTTACCCACACCCAAACTTGGTTTTTCCTTATTTTTTCACTAATATAGAGTATTAAGACTATTTATACTTCTTATTTCATGGTATTGATGTGAACCTAAGCAAAAATTCTTATTGATTATTCAAGCTGGCAAACACTTCCACCTTCCCCTCTTGTTGTTTATTCTATCATGGAGCATACTTTAGATATAGAGCATACTCCTAGCAGAAACCAAACTCCTATTATGCCTAAAGGAGATCAAGATTTTGATAAATTTATTGATCACAATGTGGCACTCCTTTAGCATTACCTTACCATGAGCCAAACCCACAATTCTTTGGGTGACCCACTATATGGTATGCTAACTTCTCTGATGGAGATAACTTCAATTTCAACTATCTCCATTATGTTACCTATGCTTACTCAAACCACTACCTCAACAAGTAACCCAACCATTAACAATGTCCAAAGTTTAGAATCATCAATTGTCCAATCCCACCTAAACCCTGACATGACTTCCTTTCCTTCACAACCACAAGCATTTCAATCAAGTCTAACCCCATTTTAGAATTTTGTGGTGCCCATCTTGTTTACTCTCACACCTATAATTACCTAAGTTATGACTCACCCTTCACCCAGTATAACCATTCCAACAACCCAATCTATAATAACAACATCTAACCAAAGCATTGTCTCTAACCCAGTAGGATAAGCCCCTTTTATTTACACCCCCCAACCTATGACTCACTACCCCTATGTTGCATCAACACAACCATAGAAAGCTATATCATATGATTCCTCTACTTCCTATCAACTTCCCTATAACTTAGGGGGTATCTCCCAAACCAATCCTCCTCCAGACCTCATTAAGATGTTGATGGACAAGATGTCTAATCTAGAGACATTTGTGTTAGGTTCAAAGAATGTGTTATCTTATGATCAGATATGCAATGAGCCCATCCACCCTTATGTGCCTATTCACCCTTATCCAAGACAATGGGAAATCCCCAAATTTACTTATTTCTATAGTAAATAAGACCCACAATAGAATTTGTGAGCATTTAAACATGCTTGTTATTTAATAGGGTATGATGATGCATTACTACTTCACACCTTCCCTATGTCTCTTTCAGGTATTGCCCTAGATTGGTATAGCTCTATAGCTTGGCATTACCTTTTATCATTTACCCAACTCACATAAATATTCCTAAACCATTTGTCTATCAACATTTATAAAAAGTTTCTATTACAAACCTTTAATCTATTAGATAATTTGATGATGAGTCTATTGCAGATTTTGTCACTCATTGGAGAGGCTTAATCAATCAATTTTCCTTCTCTTTACCCCAACCTGAGCATATTGAGCTCTTCTTAATTACATGTGCTAAGTAAATTTCATCCACACTTTGAGTACAAAATTTTTGCACATTTGAATAAGCCTTTACAATGGCATGGAAACTCGAGATTCAAGATATAGATGAAGACAATGTCAAGTTGTGTAGTAAGATCACCAATTCAAAATCAAATGACTCATCTTCTTCTAAAACTTCTCCTAACCAAAAATATAAAGGCTCTACCAATGTAGTGGTTATTAAATAAGCTTCTTCCACAACCATAAACCAACCTAATTCCTCGACTTCCCAAAATCTAACCAAGCAATTCCAACAATGGTATGAACAAAAATAATGCACTCCCATTGTGGATTCATATACTTCTATTTTTTTTTAAATATTACAACAAGGATCCATAACCCTTCCTCAAATCAAGCCTCCTATATAGTTTGATCCCTCCCATCCTATTCCAACTAGATACAAGGAGGATGAGTTTTGTGGCTACCATCAAGTCAAAGGCCAAAATTATAATAATTGTAAATAATTCAAGAACATTATTCAAGACATGTTGGACAAGGGTGATCTTGTCTTGGATAACCCTAATGCACCTACTAATCAAAATATGGATGTGTTCAAATAGCCTTTTCCTAACCATTCACCCAGTAAAAATATTGTTCAGACCATGACTAATAACTCATGTGATCATAATATCCATATGGTTAATATGGTCTTTCCTTTACCTCCAATCCAACCTCTCCCACAACAAGAGGCACCCATTTTACCTACTCCTCCCCCACAATCATTGGAATTTATTTTTCCCATTCTTATTCCTTCAGTAAAAGATCCTACTTCATTCATTCCACTCCCACATTAGGAAGATCCTCTGTTACCACTCCTTTTTTCATAAGAAGAGCCTATATTTCAAGTTACTTTTACACTAATGATACCTATCCTCTTACAACTTGAAGACCATGCCTTACCTATTACACAACTACATGTTAAAGGGAACATCATTCTTATGTTATAACCTCTTAAGGAACCCTCTTCATCTATCTTTCCTCCATTAATATAAATTAGTACCCCATCCACTTCTCCTTTACACCTAGAAGAGCCAGTGTTATCTACTCCTGCATTAGATGAGAGACCTATTATGCCTACTCTGATTCAACAAATTTTACCACTTATTTTACCTATAAAGGATCATACTTTACCTATTCCTCACCCACGTGTTGAGGGAGAAATTATACCTTTGCTCTACCCCCTTAAAGAGCCTTCTTTGCCTACCTCTCCTCCACCTATGGAAGATCATGCCTCTTCTCCTATCTCTATCAAAGAAGACCCTGTTATGGCTCTTTCTCATCTTTGGCCTAAGGTAGTAGAGACCAAAAATTTCCCTCTTTCTCAATCACCTCAACCTTATAAAGAAACAACCATAAGGCCTACATCAACTTCATCTAAACCCTTCTCATGGTTAGTGAAAAATATATAATTTCTTGACTCCACAAAGCTAGATCATGTGGCATTTGGGATTGACTTGAAACTCCTTATCCTACAAAATGAGTGTTGACCTTTACCACAAACCCTCTCACTACCCTTTACTCCAATGTCTTTGACAAATTTAGAGCCTCTTTACAAAAATCAATAGAAAAATATCCTTTTATGTAAGAGCCCTCACCCTCATAGGAGTCTACCACATTAAAGAAGATTAGGTATTTAGGTGTATGTTCAGTCTCTAATCTAATTCATCTATAGGTGAAATTAGATCTGACTCTCCAACCACAAGTTGGAGTTTCATAGTCTAAACTAAAAAAAAATTAAGCTTCCTATATCTCATTGATCCTTCCCTTTTCCACCCTCAACTTTTCCATCAATTTTAGGACCATACCCCTCTATTATATTTGGAGTATTTCCAATCCAAGAAAAATAAAATGCTAAGTTACCTCCACTACTACATATACCACCTAGTAGGCCTTTCACATATGACACCATGATAACTAACACTCTTAAAGTTTCATCAAAACATGTGACTCCACCACCACCTAAAAATGTGCCACATAAAATCACTCTTGTGACTCTTAAACTAAAGAAGGTATCCACTCATATTACAACAATAAGTGCTATGACACTCGCAGGCACTTAAATATTTTTCTTATGTCATTCATTGTAATATTTAAAAATAACTCTTCCTCCCATTAAGCCTTATATCCCTCTTGGATTTAATCCATCTTGTTTGGATGATACACAAGTGTGCCTATATCATTGTTTGCCTGGACATGATACTAAAAGTTGTAAATTTCTCGTGGTAGTCACTTAGCAACATTTTGATGTCGACACTCTCTTTATTGATACTCCCATTAACCTTCCTACTATTCCACCTCTGGCATCCATAATTCCTCATATTATTCCACCTGAATTCAAACCCAAAGATGTCGTTGTACCCCCTTTGCCACCTCCTTCACCTATGATTCAAATCAACATAGTTAATGTGGCCACATAGTCACAAAATCAAAAGGATAAAGGTAAGGAAAAGGTTGTTTCCCCTTGAGCTCATCCCTTCTATAAATACACTCATACTTCATATCCAAATATTTCTATCTTGGGTGTCTTGAAACTAACATCTTTAGAAGTTATTCAAGACATGATGGTCAAACAACTTCACCAAACTGCTTTGAAAATGTCCTTGTATGATTTAATCCAAAAATCACCCCAACATAGTCAAGATTTAATTAGTGCCTTGAATATGGTTGAGGTATAACCTGATGATTCCTAACCTCTTGTAGCTTTGGTCACCTCTCTTAAAATCATCTCCATTATTTCCTTCAATGATTCAAAAATTCCACTTTAACACCCTGAAGATCAAGATTTTTCCCTTTTTTATCACCACATATATTGATCAAACTCATGTCAAATGAGTCATGATCAATGGAGGAGTTGGTATTAATATTATCTCCACCCATGCCTACAAACATCTAGCCCTTCCCAATAATTGCATGTCTCAAATTGATGTAGTGCTTCATTCTTTTTAACTATACCATAACTACTACGATAGGCACTATTGTCTTACATATCTATGTGGGTCCCCATGCAATTATTGAAATTTTCTATGTTGTAGAAGAAGATTTCTAATACAACATTACTACTTGGATGACCTTGGATATGTGCTATGGAATGTGTGCCCTTAACTTTGCACTGTTGTGTCAAGTTTGAGCATAATGGGCAAGTGCATGTTATTCTTGTCGACCCACATACTTTCAAAACATGCAACATGAATTATAGCCCCAATGATGTTCTCATTACATTAAAGACATCATCTTATCCACATGATACTTTTGAATCTTCCATAATCTCCTCTACCCTGATTACATAGATACTGACATTATAAATTCCTAACAAAGACCCCATGGAGGAAACTTTCAAATGTTTATCTCTTGAAGAATATCATTTATTAACACTCGACATGTTCCTTACTCCACAAGAGTATGGAAAGCTTCATCTGCACCCCAATTATGATCTCCATATTAGGATGGTCATCCCTTATGGACCCCCTAACCTTCAAATTAATTTCACATATGGGGGAATTGATCGAGATCCCACTATTGGTAATCCATCCTCTTCACCACAACCATTCGCATGTGACTTATCTTTCTTGAGCAAGCCTATTTTCAATCACACCTATCTTTATAGGTGTGCTTGGAAAGGATTTGGTTTCAATCATTATGATTAGGATGTTTATACATCCATTGAATATCCAACCAACAAAACCATTCAAAATTCTAAAAAGTGGCATGGAGTGGGTTTTGATGAACCAACTAAACTCACAAAAACTTCTCATGTACCAATTATCAAATAGCTAGTCCCTCCTTCTCCATCCTCTCCCCCAACATCACCTACCAAATTAGAGGTATCTATACCTCTTAATTTTTATTTTTTTTCAATAAATTCCATCCATTTGGGGCCCCTTACCTATCACTGAGGTAAGGAAACAAGGTCCCTTCCTCTTATTCATCCTAAAATGATTGATGAAGACTCTCCCACTATCAACACTATTCAATGTCAAGATGATGATGTTATTCTCACATGCATGCGTGTAGATGATTCCTATATCTAATGGTCACTATGATCTAAAACTTAGGCTATGTTAAATGAATCAACCATTGACATTAATTTACCCTCTCATAATAACACCCATATTTTTAAGATTGGCTAGTATTTAGACTCCTTTAAGCAAGTAAATTATGCCACATTTCTTAATAACCATAGAAAATCCCTCACTTGGTTTTATAATGACATGTTTGGTATGGACCCTTCTATCATCACCAACAACATTGTTACAACCAAGATGTTAAACCTATGAAGCAGAAGCTTCACAAAATGCATCATTATATTGATCTCCTTGTTAAAGAAGAGCTACAATTCCTCCTTTTTTGTTAACTTTATTCAACCCATCAACTACCTACAATGGGTTTCTAATATTGTTCCTATCACAAAAGTGATAGGGTTAATCGACATCTACACTGACTACCATGACCTAAACCTTGTGTATCCAAAGGATGACTTCCCTTTATCATGTATTGACCAACTTGTTGATCTAACAGCTGGTCATGAGATGTTATCACTTATGGATAGGTTCTTTGGTTACAATCAAATCCTGATTGCTCCCAAGGATCAGCACAAAACCAATTTTATTACCCCGTGAGGGACTTTCTATTATTAGGTCATGCCTTTTGGTCTAAAGAATGCTTGTGACACCTACCAATGTGTCATGACTTACATCTTCCATGATCTCCTAAAAAAATTTGTGGATGACTTACTCAGAAAGTCTAAACTTTGCCAAGATCACTTGACGATTCTCAAAATGATATTCACTCATCTCCTCCAATATAATGTTTGGCTAAACCCAAAGAAATGCATCTTTGGTGTCCTTTCTGATAATCTCTCAAGATTTATAATTTTTCTTTGTGGTATTGATGTCAACCCTACTAAGGTTCAAGCAATACTAGAGATTCCTCCACCTACTAATATTAAGAAACTCTATAATTTACAAGGCAATCTTTAGTCAATCCATTGCTTCATCTCCTAGTTGTCTAATCTTTGCCAACCCTTTCACCATATCCTAAAAAATATGTCTCCTTCCATTGGAATATAGATTTCTAGGAAGCCTTTGATGCACTCAAACAATATCTTCTTTCCCCATCAGTTCTTATTCCACCTTAGGAAAATAATCCTTTCTACCTTTACATATATGTAATAGACCATTCTCTAGGTGCTATGATTACACATCAGGATGATCACCATCGATAAAAAGTAATTTACTACATAAAACACACACTTATTGATTATGAAACTTGATATACCTATACTAAAAATCATTAACTCGTGTTGGTATTTATAGCTTCCAAACTCCATCATTACCTCTTAAATCACAAAATCTACATCATCACCCATACTAATCCCCTAAAATACATGCATTCCAAGCTATATCACAAATAACATGTAGCTTGGTGACTCATACTCCTTGATAAATTTGACTTAGAATTTATTCAACAAAAGTTTATCAAGGGGAAAATGATCATTGATTGGTTAGTTGTTACCCCTTTACCTGACAACCAACCTTCCAACCTTAAATTCCTTGATGAATCCATCACAATGCTCTCCATCGATGACATCTCCTATCAAATGATGATGTTATGATGGATCTAAATGTCAACATGGTGGGGGTGCAGGGGTCATCCTCATTCCTCTTGATGGTGAGCCTATGCCTTTATCATTTAAAATAGATTTTAAATGTACTAATAATATGGATGAATATAAAGTTTTGATCTTAGGGCTTCAAATAACTATTTTCTTGGGTATCAAATCAATAACCATTTATGGTGACTCCTAACTAGTTGTCAATCAAGTTAATGGTTCCTACCATGAAAAAATAAAATTCTATAATGATATAAACATCATGTAGATATGTTATTGAGATCATTTCACTCTTACCTCTTGAAAACTATTTCTCAATATACAAACATGTTTACTGACACAATGGCTTCACTTGCTTCACACATACCCTCTTCACCCTCTTCCTCAAAAATCTATGTCATTATACATCACTTAACATTTCCCTCTTATGTATTAACTAACATCCTTTTTATCAAAAATGTAACATATAACCCACATGACTTATGGTACAAGTAATTCATGGATTACCTTTCCTTTTATATTACCCCTTTTGATCTCTCCAATAATGGGAGACGTGCCTTCATGAAATGTGTCTCTTTTTATACTATGCTAGGGGTACTTATCTACAAGTGAATTTTTGATGGTCTCCTCCTTAGATGCCTTACTAGTACTAAGATACCCTTCACCATTAAGGAAATCCATGATGGGATTTTTGGTGGACATTTTAATGGTAATGCAGTTACCAAGCATATTCTTCAACTTGGCTATTATTGGCCAACATTCCATCATGAATTTAGTGATTACATTCAACATTAAATCAAATTTCAATAATATACTAACCTCCTTCACATTCCAAGCCATGCCTTACAAGTTACCAAAGACTTTTGGCCCTTCTCCCAATGAGGTTTGGATCTAATCAGTGAGATTAACCCTCATTCATCTCTCTATCATCATTCTATCATTACTTCTACTAAATACTTCACCAAGTGGTTTGAGGCTAGTCTTCTCGTCTCCACTAAGGTTGACAAAAATTTTGACTTTATCAACCATAACATCATCTATTATTTTGATATCCCCCATAAAATTATAGTATATAATGGCAAATCTTTCAAAAAAAAAAAGACTACCTAAAATCTTTGTGACACCTTTAGAATCAAATTAATATTTTCATCACCATATTATCCATAAGCAAATGGATAGGTATAAGATTCTAACAAAATATTGACCAAAATCCTCATGAAGGTAGTCAATGATACTGTCAAAGATTAGAACATGCACATTCCCTTTGCTTTATGGGCTTATCGCACTAGCATTTGAACCCCTACAGGTGCTACACCTTTTTCCTTAGTCTATGGGATATAATTTGTTTTGCCTCATGAGGTCCAAATTCATTCTCTTCACATCTCTATACAAGACATACTTACTAATGATGACTTTTTCCAAGAATGTTTAGTTTAACTTGAGTTGCTTGATGAATGTCATCTCATAACCCTCAACCACCTCCAAAGATATCAAGAATGTATCAAATGTGCTTAAAATAAAAACCTCAAGGAGAGAGATTTCAATATCAGAGATCTCATCTTAAAGTAAAATCAACATGTGATGAACATGGAGAAAATAAAATAGGGTAAGTTTGTTCCTAATTGGCTTGGGCCTTACGTCATAACTCATAAGTATAGCTCAGGAACTTATCACTTATCTTCTCTCAAATAAAAGCCATACCCCAAGCCTTTAAATGCTTTACACCTATGACCATTATTTTATTAATAAAGTGATGCTTCACCTCATTTTTAACTTGAGCTCATCCCTTGAGCAACCCTATTACATTCATCTCCCTTCCACTTAACCCTTAGTCTTACACACTTAGTTAACCTACAAAGTGCTATGGTTTTTCCCTCAAAGTGGAAAACCCCTAAGCCTATATAGTATTTTCCATGACTAAAGTTTAAAAAAATGGGATATATAGACAAGTTATAATCTCTCAAGTCATGATTCTCAATGTAGACTACTCCCTTGAAGGATAGCTAAGTAACTTCTCTTTAATACTATAAATAGGTTGTTCCCTTTAAGGATAGCTATTAAAACTCAAAAATAAAAGATTATACCACTCCCTTGAAGGATGGATAAGCTAATATTTGTTATCAAGAAAAAAAATGACTTAGAAGCTTCTTGTATTGATCAGCTTCATATGATCTCAACATTAAAAAAATCCCATTATAGGCTTCTCACATTGACTAGCTTACACCATAAAAAAAATTAAGTCATGGACTTGCCTATAGTAGCTATCGAGTCACCCACAGAAGGGGCATACCATCCCCAATAATAAGGTTACACTAAAGAAACACTCTCACTCATTTTACCCTTTTCCCCTCATACTCTTTCAAGGGACTTTGAACTCACTTCATACAAGGTGAGTATGATGTTTCTCTAATAAAAAAAAATGGTCAAATGATGTAAATCATGAAATAGGATCATATTCCTAAGCCTATTTATGTTATGATTATGGTATTTTACAATACATGAGTATCTTACCTCTTTATTTACCATCCAAATCATGTTAATTTCTCTTCTGAGATCAAATCTCATAAAAAAAGGAGATTTAATCAACATCTCACCTTTTTGCCAATTATTCTTGATTCTTAGAGTTATGTGTTTAACACATATCCATCTCAAGCATAACTACTCCAAACTATACTAAAACTAACAAACCATTGCTCATGAGAAACCTACCCAACACACAACCATAGTTTCTCTAAACAACAATAAATAGAAAACAATATCAAGCCTACTCCATTTATTTTAAGTATACACCATCACAAATATGGAAAAATATTGAAATAAAATAACATACCCAACCCATTCATTTTAAGCATACACCATCACAAATATGGAAAAATGCTAAGATGAAGCTAACAAATCAACTATGCACATACCATCACATATATGGGAAATGTTAGTTTAAATCAACTAACATGCTCAACATTAATATAAAATTAACATAGCATAAACATCCACATCATTATAATAAGATCAACATCATCACTATCACAATAATGCATCTCAAAATAACACATCTCATATATATATATATATATATATATATATATATATATATATATATATATATATATATATATATATATATATATACATACATACATACATACATACATATACACTCACACACACATATGTATATATGTATATATGTATATATATATATATACATATATGCACCAAATATGAATGTACATCAATGGATCATATTAGTATCATATCTCCCTCAAAATATACATCTCTCATCTTTGGCTCATAGGCTAGTGTGTATACAACATATATAAAAATATCAATAACAAAATCTGACACTCAAAATCCTCAAAGCTATAGTCATGGTCATGAAGAAGTAGTATCATCACAACTCTCTACCTATATGTGTATGTATGAGTTAGACATCATGACATGTGTCACTAATCTCTCCTACTCTCTAAACTCATAATACCTCTAAATCTATGGGAACTCCCTGATGGCCCTCTCATAGTAATCAATCTCATCAAGAGTAGTGTTAGACCTTGCTAGAGATATAGTCTATGGTAGAACCATCACACCTATTGAAGGACCATGTACTTGTCCTTTTGGTGGAAGAGGAGTAGCTTGTCTTGCTACTTTGAAACTATCCCTTTTTATTATTAGTGTAGTAACCTAACCCTATAATTCTCCAACCTAGCCCTATAATACCCTGACCTATCCTTACAATGTCAGAGCCTACCCCTATAATATCAATACATGTGCATGTGCTTCATCTTGAGCCTACATTGCCACATCTCAAGCTTATACTACTACATCTTGAGCTTGTATAACTACATCTCTCTCTCTCATCACTCCCTATACATCTAGTGGTGGCCTTTTGATCTGAACCATGGGATGCAAACCTGTCTACCAAGCAAGGTAATCCACTATGCATCTAAGATCTACCATACCTAACCTACTAGTAACTCCTCAAAATCTAGCCCATCTATCTGTTGGGGTAAGGGTAGGGGTGCCTCTATATCATCCCTCCTATATTAAGGAAAGGAAAGAGGCACATCATGTAACAAGTTGAATTATCTCCTGACCTATGCCATGGGTATCATATCTAGCTCCCTAGCTCATTTCCCTCTGACCCATAATGTGATATATAAATAACAAGCTACTCTTCATGTCCTCTAAATATAGGGTATGATAATTAGGGCCTCCAAACAATATCTATGGGAATCAATCTCTATATCATATTCTTATAATAATCAATATCCCACACTATGCCATCTACTCATGTTTGGGCCATACCATCTCTCCACCATCTGAACCTAACCCTAAAACTAGCTATAATCATGGTGGGTAGCCCTAATGGCCATGTCACCATGATGTTCTCATATGACCAAAAATGGAATAAATAACTGATGCATAAATTTTACCATTGTCACAACCTTAAACCCCATAATTCTCTATATAACCATTCCAAAAACACTAGTCAGCATGCATACATAGTTTGTTGCTCAACCATCTTTTCCAGAACAATAATCAATGCAATAGGAAATCTCCCTCCCATCCACATCTAGTAGTGCATATACTATAATCCCTATCATCATCATGATACTCAATCCGTACTACTTTTCATCAGTAGTGTACAATGACTCATATGCCAATATCATTGAGTGATAGGTTACCTCACTAAGATGCTCTCCAAATAATGTCACCATGTGAATATCAAGATCCTCTCTTGAATAAGAGAAGAGATCCTCATCATAGAGTGGTAACTATAAAATATTGTACACATCCTCCTATGTCATTGTCAACTCTCAGCTCAGCAAATGGAATGTGTTGGTGGTGTGATCCCACCTCTCTATCAATTCTATCATCAAACTCACATCACATGCAACTTGACAATATCATCACACTCCTCCTAACCCTATGGCTACCATATTTTCCCACTCATCTAGGGTGATAACCCTCCTCATCTATGTCAATAACGTAGGTATTCAATCTTGTAATATCAACTCATGCCTAGCCTACATCCACACACACAAACCTTAAGTCATATACTTTCCCATATAACCCTCCACCCTTTTTTCCTTTCTCACTGGGAGAACTACATTGTCCTGAGGTCCTCAATTGACATGGGGTCTTATAAGGTTAGCTCAGCCATATACCCATCTAACTATCTAACCTATTTGCCCACTTAAACCCTAGGCCTTACTACCTATCTCTCCACCTTAGGCCTCACTACCTATCTCTCCACCCTAGGCCCAACTTCTTATCACAACTCTAGGCCCCATAACCTATGTCTCCAACCCTTGACCCTATGACCTATCTTTTAAGCCCTAGGTCCCATGACCTATTTCAACTTACCTTCTCCTAACCACTTCCCTTAAAAAAAATTTAACCATACCTCAGATCTTTTTCCCTATGTATTAGGAGAACTACATTGGCTTGAGACCCTCAATTAGGCTATGTAGGTAGCACTCAGTCGACATAGGGTCTTCTGAAACTAGCTCAACCATTAGGCTAGTTGACTAACTCAATTAGGGATCCAAAATTGGCCTTTTATCCTATTTTGGGTTTTTTAAGGTCATGAACATCAGTATTATGTGTTGATATAGTCACTTGATAATAATCAACATTAACAGAACCCACTGACATCAACACTAGTATCGATCGACATCGATGAACCCCATTGATATCAGTGACTGGTTCAGCCCTAGGGCCAAATAACCTATCTGCCACTTTTGGTTTTTTCCCTAAAAAATACCCCTAAATCCATCCCAAATTCACCTAAACCTACCCCACCCCATTTCTTACCCCTTTAATAGCATTCTTTAACCCCAAATTTTAAATTTAGACTAAAATAACAAATTAACAAAATTAAATTCAAATTCAACTCATGAAGTATCTTACCTCATCTCTTCATCTCCTCTATGCTAGAATAGCTAGCCCTTGTGGTGGTGCACCTTTAGCTAGGTCCCCTCATAGGTCTTCCATCTCATTAGCACTTAGATCTCTTTTTCTCTCCAATTAAATGTTATAAATGAGTTATGGTGGGCTGTCAAACCCCTTTTTGTGAGGTTTAGTCACCCACCAACATTGACAACCTTGACCTAATCCATTGATGTTGGTAATACTTCTTACTTACATTGGTGACATAATCAATGTCAACACCCTTAAATTAGAGTTTCCAACCCCAACCATAACCCTGTGTACTACACCATTAATCTGGGGTAATTTGGAGATCACGTATATCTCCCCAACCATGACAACCAACCTTGGAGATCACTTAAATCTCTACCCATGATGACTTTGACCTGAGATCATGAATATCTCCTTAACCATTGACTCTCTTAAACCAACCTTGCATTACTTATCTTGACCACTTATGCTACCTCACTATAGTTGGCTATTATACACACATATGTAAATTAGGTGTTTTGGATCACAAACAAGCTAGTTCTGACACCTATAACCTTTTGTATTTACTAGGAGTACTTCTTACCTTAGATACCTAAAACACATAAACTATTGGAGCTACAAATTTGATTGTTTTATCTTTACCATCTATCACTTATATGTTGTGATTTGGTTATTTCTATCTAAGTCCTCCTTTCCTTTACCTGGTTTTCATTATGTCAACTATAAATTGTAATATAGGTGTAAGTATCCATGTTACCACACTCTCACTCAACATCCACCCACCCACTTAACTCTTTATGAAATTGGTACTTGATTCTAGATTCCCCTCTATCAATTCCCATTTTGAGGGGTGATACCTCATCTAATACCTAGAGCATCCAACTTCTATTTTTGTCTTACAACTTGTCAGCACAAATTATAAGATAAAAAGGGGTAAATGTAGACATCAAAATTATGTCACACATATGCATAAATCCCTATATCAAACTCCCCCTTGATCCCCTTTTAATAATTATCTTTCCTAACCCATGCTCTTACCCCTCACAAGTTTAATTAATTTAAAATATTTAATAAGTTAATCAAAAACTACTTATGCCACCTTACCAGGCCACCTCATCTTAAGACTAATTCTTACCCTCTGAGTCACATCAAGACTTAGTCCCCTAATCCTAACTACCCATGGCTTTTTATCACCCCAAAAATAAATTCCTAACTAACTACATCCTTCTTAACCTAGTATTTCTACCATTTCCTAATGAATACCACACTTGGCACAAGAAAGAACAAATAATAGCTAAAAATATCCCTTGTACCAATTCTCATGCCATCAACATCAGTTAACCCATGGTTGACATCAATGAGATCACCAACATCATTTATTTAAACCAAATTCCAACTTGATGTTTAGGTCAATAAAAATTAGAAAAACTCAGTTATTGACATACAAGATTTATCATTCAATTTTCTACATCTAAGCTTATTGTTACTCTACATAAATTAGTCTAGATTAGGATTTGATATAGTTCACAAAGATTAGATTTTTATGAACTAGTAGCACACACTTGTCTTTCTATTCACCTATTGCTTCAACACACCTCATTAAATCCATCTATTTAGCACCCATGATTCATCCATTTCATCAACTAAGTATATCTCCACGTTTTGATAATTCCTTTAAAAAATCATTTCAAAATTACTTTAAAATATAATTTTTATCATTTTATGAACATCCCAACTCTCCCTACAAAGGAGTTGTAAAATTCCTTCACCTATTTCACTCTACTCCAAACATACCAACCTTCTATCTAGACCCACTTGAGTCTTACACACTCCCTTACAACTCTTCCCAACCTCATAAACTTGACCAACATCCACCTCCCAACTCAGAAAATTATCTTGCAACCCCTTGGTAACATACTTCTCCTATCGACATTAGTCACATAACTAACATCAGTCATATAACTAATATCGGCCATATCTCCTTACCAACATCAATTGCCTAACTAATGTTAGTGATTGTGTATTTCCATTAACCTCCCTGAGCCTACCTAAATAACCTCTAAAAACATCAACAACTCACATTACTTATACTATGTCACTCTCTCTGACACCTATGGTTCATCCATTTTATTAGCTAAGTATATCTCTATGTTTTGGTAATACTTTTAAATAGTCATTTTATAATTACTTTACAATATACTATTTATCATTTTACAAATGTCCTGACTCTCCCTATAGAGGAGTTGTAAAACTCCACCTATTTTCATTTACTCCAAACATACCAACCTTCTATCTAGACCCACTTGAGTCTTACACACTCCCTTACAACTCTTCCCAACCTTATAAACCTGATCAACATCCACCTCCCAGCTCAGAAAAGTCTCCTAAAACCCTATAAGAACCTACTACCCCTACCAATATCAGTCACATAATTGACATCAGTCATATAACTGACATCAAACATATCTCCTTATAGATATCGATAGCCTAACCAATGTCGGTGACTGTGTATTTCTATTAACCTCCCTAAGCCTGCCCAAACAACCTCTAAAAACATCAACAACTCACATTACCTACATTGCATCACTCTATGTTACACTCATACTAAAAGAATGGTATGAATATCTCTCTTACTCTCTCTTTATTTTATTATTCATTACCAATTTTGTTTCAAAGATTGTACTATCATCTATAAGGAATTTTGACACTTCCAAGAACAAGCATGTAGCTTGGCAGTCTAATCATATGTTTGCTAACAAATATTTTTGGTGTTAGTACTTTCTTAATTACAGGTAGTCCTCCCTTACCAAATAGGTGTGCTCAACATCATCTAAATATGGTGTGTAACCAATTTGGGTTCTCTCTAATATCTAATCCCTACCCTTCATCTGTGTTTCTCCTTAAACATCAAATAGATTCAAAATTTAGTGAAATAAGAAGCAATACAAGTTCTTGATCCTTCATCAATTAAATAACATTTGACCTAAATATATCTTATTTTTAGATTAATAAATAATGGTAGATCATATATATGAATCAATATTTCATTGAGAATCATGTAAGAGATAGTAAATTTGAGTGAAAGAGAAGTGTGTATTATTTTGTCAACATGCATAAACATTTCTTCACACTATTAGAGGATATATCTTTAAATCCTAATAAAGTATCTTCTTCCCCCCATGGTTGGGGGTCCAAGGATGTTCATTTCAAATAATAATTGCATTAATCTATTTCAATGTCAAGGAGGAGCTCTCATAAGTTATAAGAAAGGAATCTGATATGAGAGATGTGATAGTTCTATTAAAGGATTTCATTCATCACAATCTATTAGAGTGTTTTTGGATAGAGGTGCATAATTTTTTAGTAAATCCTTTAAAGGTGGGTTTTAATTACACTAAAATTTATGTTGATAAAGTATGTTTGGTTTAGGTTGGTTAAGATAGGTTGATTGTTTGTAAGCAATTGTGTTATCTTAGGTGATGTGGTTGAATCTTTGGTATCTTCTTGTGGTTGAGCAGTAGAAGTATCCACTAATGTTTTTAGCACATTCATTTAAGGTGCATTATCTGTAGGGGGAGTAGAAATTATATTAATGGTATGATAAGTATTTTCAATTTACATTTTTGGTGTTGTTACTTATATATTTATTGATTTCACAAGCCCTAATTTTGTGAAATGAGATGGGTGTAAGTCTTGAACAATGTAGAATTTTTGAAAGTGATTGTAATTGGAGGATGGGTAATTTCAAATTAATAAACTACTTGCCTCATGTTATTCATGTTGAGAATATTCTCATTGTTTATGTTAGGATCTATGATAGTTTTAACATTGTTGGTAGTAGGAGGTTGACTAGAGTTATTTAGATGGTTAAGAAGAGGATCCTTGTAAATAGCTAAGTGAGCATTGGCTTGACTTAAAGACTCATTATTGGTTTTAGTTTCATGAACCTTAGATGTTATCTCATAATCTTATTTTCATTTATGCATAAGTGATTCTTGGTCAAAGTTGGGTCTGAGGAGATAATCCATAGCAAAGTTTTGTAATTGGCAACAAGTTTCACGAGGATGGCCCCAACTTGTGTGAAACCAACAAAATTTATGAGGATCATACCATTGTTTGATATGGCACATGGGATCAATATCTCATGTTGAAGGTTGTAGAATGTATATTTTAATTTCCATTAGGGAATGAGGTGTGTGTACATCTATATTATTTCCTTGATAAAATGTGAAACTAAGATCAAAATTATTATTTGGCATTGGAGGACTATGCTCCATGGCATTGTTTGGAGTAATGGTTTGGATGGTGTGTATGGAATCATAATTATTCATAACTCCATCATTTGTTTCATGTCTATTTTTAGTTTTTATAAGCATTAGAGTTCCCATGGAAGGGTGTGAAGTTTCAAATTGGCATATGAGGAAATCTTGACATTTAGCTTGGTTGAGGGCCTCTTCTAAGAATATTGGGGAAAGGGTTAGAATGTGGTATTATAATTTAGAATAAGAAACATTACTGAATAAGTGGAATAGGTTTTCATCTATCATATTATGTTCATCTTTCTTAGATAAGGTTTTCCATCTTTTAGTGAATACTTGTGCCATTTTGGATTCTAATTATTTATATTTGATAAAGTGGGCTAGGTTATTTTTTGAAAGATCATTAGTTTGGAATTATTGAACAAAAGTGTTAATGAGGTATTCCAAAATAGTGATAGAATGAGTTTTAAGTTGGTTATAACAATCTAGAGCTTCCCCTGAAAACTTTTTAGCTAAAACTTTGGTGGTAGAAAAGGTATTAAGTCTAACCCAACCTTTATATAGACTTTAGAAATATTTCAAATGTAAATTTGGGTCTTTAGAACCATTATAAATAATAGTATGAACTTTCCCCCTATATCAATGTTTTCAATTTTAGGAACAAGAGGTTCATTTTATAATTTTTTAATAGTTGTGTAAATAAGTGGGGGTTGTGGTATAAAGTTACCATGTGCATCTCTAAGGGGAGGTGGGTGGGGGAATTAGGATTTTTTGATCCCCATTAAGTAGGTTGAGGTTGGTTTGGATATGAAATAATTGGTTTTAAATTTTCATCCTTTGGTTTGCATTATAGTTTGAAAATCAACCACTTGGTTAATAGTTTGTAATAATAATTGATTAGTTTGAATACTATTATGACTAGTAGAAGCTGCATTGGATGCATTAGTATTATTTGAAGTATTAAGAGTTTGACATCCACTAAGATCATGAGATTTAGTAGAAACATGTGATTCACTAGTGGTGTGAGAATCACTAGTATTATGAGTCTTATGGCATTTGTTATTAGTGTGGGTATTTTGAGAAGACCCCTTAATAGTGATACCTTCCATATTTGTATAAATACTTGGTATGGAATTAAAATAATACATGGAGGATGAAATCATAGTATTAACAAGAGATATGATATAAGGTGAAGGTGTGGAATAAATCATGAACTTACTTGACCCAAATCCTATGAAAAAACTAGTTTAAGGTGAATGGGGTTCTCCAATATGAGGTCCCATCATGATGCTATTAATGACTGAAAGAACCTTATCTCTATGTTGAGTATTTTCATTTATGAAGATAATTTTTTTAGATATTCATTCAAGGTCATTTTCATCTTCTACCATTTTCATGAAAAAGGGGATAAGTGTCGTGGAATAGGGAAGAGTCCCATAGTTAGTAGTATGAGTGGTAACATGGATATTATGATCTAGGTTAGTTACCAAAAATTGCATTTTTGGAAATTTATTAGGATTAGTGAAACTCATAATATTATTTTGAGTTTGATCTATAGAATCATTAAACATATGTTTAATTATGAAAGGACCAAGTTAAAATTGATTTTGAAAAATAAGATAATCTATAATATACTAGGTTAAATAGGTCGATATATTTTTGTAGGAAGAAAAATAGAATAGTCTATAAAAGAATAGGTCAAGATGGTTAACTTAGTTTTGTAAGAAGGATGAAAAAAATATCCTATAAAATAAGGGGTTGATTTGGTTTACTTAATTATGTAGGAAGGATAAATAAAAAAGCTTGTAAAATACTACGTCGAGTTGATCGACTTAGTTCTATAGGAAGGATAAATAGAATAACTAGTAAATAGACTAAATCATGTTGGTCAAAATAGATATATAGGAAGGATAAACATAATAGCCTATAAAATATTGGGTTTATTTGGTTTAATTATTTATATAATAAGGATAAATAGAGAAACATATAAAATATTAGGTCGAGTTGGCTAACTTAGTTTTACAAGAAGGATAAATAAAACAACCTATAAAAGACTAGTCAAACTGATCAATATAGTTGTATAGGAATGATAAATAGAACTACCTATAAAATAATAGGTTGAGTTGGTTAGCTTAGTTTTGTATATAGAAAAAATATTTAAAATTGTCTAAATCTAGATGATTTAGCCTTAAGTTGTATAAATTATAACTAAACGCATAGGAAACTCGGTCAAGATAGTCAACCTAGTTGAAGCACATAACACAAACCTTGTATCAATATTAGCTAATATCAGTTTACAATACAACATAGAATAGAAAATATCAAGCAACAATAGTGATTTTTTTATAATCTAACTATAATCAAAGGGAGATGCAACTGATCTATTAATCAATCATATCTCGTTTAAGATAAATCCTACTTACACTTCCAATTGTCGATACATTAGATATTCAAGATCATGACCAAGATGGATTTACTAGACCTAACCAAGGGATATCTTACCATAATAACATCACTAGAGAGGGTTCTAAAGCCTCTATTTAAGCAACACTATGTAATAACCCTAGTTAGGTCTTATGTTTTCATATTCACAAAGTAAATGACAAGTAAATTAATGTGTAATCTAGTGCTTATGAAAGCTTATGTCATAATGGGGGGTAATGAAAATAAAAATTAAACATGCATATAATATCTATACTCACATAAATGTATAGTAAATCCTAATGCATGGGAAATAATTACAAATGCTAATTTATCTACTCTTAAAAAGGGAGAACAAAGTTAGGAATACTTACCTTTGAAGATGAACCCATTGAGTCTCAAATATCACCCTTGGCCAAGGTGCTTTATAAGAGGTTGTTGTGGCATGTAAGGATAAAAAGCATAAGTTATCTCTAAGATACACAACTTCTCTATGCATCTAAAAGACTTATCCATAATACAAGATTCATATATCCAAAATATTATTGAAACCCTACGTTATGATCTTCAAGTTTAATGATAGATAATCAGATGTGTAATATATGATTCTTCTTATCTTCCTAAAAAAATCACAAAATGAATGTGTATAAATAGTTAAATATAGCCTAAACCTTTCCAAATGTATATCTGATAGGGGCGTCCCAATCGACTCTATATTGTTATTCATAAAATAAATTAGTTTTTGGTGTAGGTAATTTAGGGTCTAACCTAGACCCTAAATATGTTTTGTCAATTTGAGTACAAGGTCGATGGGGTTTACAATGTAACATAAACTATCAAAAAGGGTTTAATCTTAGGAAGGGGCTAATAAAGGTAGTAAAATCTTGGAGGAGTGTGCAATAGAGTAGATAAAGCTTAAGTAAATGTCTAATTGAAGGTTATTTATATATAAAGTGGTGGTATAGGGGAAAATAATCTTTTAAAGCACTAATAGTCTACCCAACACTTTTTTGGTGTACCCTTTAAGACATGCACTCATAAAAATTAAGACTCAATAGGTTATTCCAAGAGAGAAAGCATCATTAATTGATAAATTTTGAAAATATTATGTGTATATATATACCCCACTCTAACATCATCATGTTTCATGTAGGTGTAATAGAGGATGGTGATTTTGGAAAAGAACACAGTAACACATAATGTTGAAGCTAAATAAATTATAGTAAGAAGCAAAGAAGATAAATGAAGGACATAATTGAAAAATATGTACCTTTAATTACCTTAGTGTTGTAGATATGGAATTAGATAAAATAAATTTGAAAGTGTCTAATGTAGAGAACATTAGGCAAAACTATATAAATTAGAAAAAAAAAGTGAAAAGTTAATATTTTTTAAAAATATACATGTAATATGTGTAAATATTTTCTATGATGTTAGGATACCAGAACATCTTAATGTTTGAAAAAAATATATAGTAGAAATAAATATATGATCAAAATACAAAAATATGTTGGTAAATATTTGACCAGTAAATAAATTTGAATAGTAAATATAAATAGGGTGAAGAATAATTCATTTTTTTATTTTCTATTTTAAGAAAATAGAGTTCTAAAAAACCCATTTTGAGACTATATATCCATGAGGGTGAGGAGACAATAGATAATATAGGGAAGATGCTTGGTGGCTAAGGTGAGTGAATCACAAGTAAGCAATCATGAATTTCAAACTTTTTGAGTGATATTATTTGAAATTGAGCTAGATATGGAAAAATGATTGGTAGGAAAAATCTAGGCATCAAAATTGACCCTAGGAAATTTTTAGGTAGACTAGGGATAGAATAGGGTACTACATAGGAATAAGTCAAACAAATAAATGCATAAGACATTTTATGGTGAATGGTTAAAAAGTCAATACTATGAAAGAATAGAGTCGACCAAGTCGACTGAGTTTGTAAAGTGAGAAAAAGATAGGGGGATGAATACGTAGTATTGGGCCACTATAGTAACATAAGTGTGGTTAACTATGTAGTAATAGGATAACATAGTTTGCAAGGAAAAGAAGGCTAACTATGTACCTGAGGGCTGATTTAGTTTATAGAAGAGGGATGATTTAGTCTATAAAATGGGGTTGACTATGTTCCATAGGGATGATATAGTATGTTAGAGCTAAAAAAGGGCCAATTTAGTATAAAATAGGATGATTTATTTGGAAATTATAAGGGTTGATATAGTATAAAAATATGGGTACAGGGTTGGTTTAGTATCAAATGGGCCCATTGTGTAGGAAAATTAGAAAATATAAGAGACTAAATAACACCAACTGGTGAAGGAATTAATTTGTGAATTTTTTTTAAGTTTATTTTAAATATTTATTATATGGAGATATGATACATCCATTAATGTTTGATATTTTTTAGAGATGTCAGAGATATGGGTGCCTAATATATGCATCATGGCTACAATATTTATTGGATCATTTGAGTGACATAGATAAATCTTGATTGATTGCCTTGGGTTTTGGATGCATTATGGAGATGAGATAGATCCCATTGAGTGTTAATCTCATTGCCATGTTCTTAAGAGAATGGTAACTATTGACCAACACTTTCTGATGGGAAACAAATGGGGACACCATTGAGGTAGGTATCACTTTGGAGGATTTTCATTCATTTCTTGGACTTCTTATAGGTGAGACAATGGTGATCATTAATACACTATAGGATTTGGATAAGAGGTGAGCATTAGCTTAGTGGGATGCATGTTTAGATAATATTTACCTTAGGTTGAGGGTGAAATTTTTTTATGTTTACATTAGATCCATTCCAGACATCCAAAAGGTAAATATATGGCTTGTGATAGCATGAGTTTTGTGTCACAAGTTAGATGGCAAGGTAATTTTATATGAGATATCCTTGTACTAGTCTATATTTGATCAAGGAGCACTCTAAGATTTTGGATTTTTCATCTAGGGCCATCTTATTCATTATATGTATGGGATGTTGTTTAAAGGGTAGAAGACTATGGGGCCTATAGTTTTATTGAATGAATGGATATATGAGAGGTTCCCCATGTATTAATCAGCTATATTTCCCCATGTGCTCAATGATATCTGAGAGGGAGGGGAGGAGGAGGGGTAACTCTAGAGATACCAATGATCAAGCCTTAATGTACTAGTCCATGGATTGGTCAAGCATGATATTAAGAATTAGTGGAACCATAAGAGGGAGATGTGTTGGATTATCCCTAGTTATAGCTATGCACAATGACATTTTGGACAGAGTGTTGGCTCCATATAATCCCACCATGTTATATGATCTTATGGTTCTATCTACCCTAGCCCAAGTAAGCTGATTTAGATTGGTGGGAGAGGCCATGAGGTAGCTTCAAGCATGTGAGGATGGATTACAACCATTGTTAACTATTGGATAAGTAGAGGTATATGTCTAGTAGGCCTTAACACAAGCGAGAGTAGTGCACATGGTTACCACCATCCAACTCAGTTAGATGCAGGCCTAGGTGTCTAATATATAAGGATAGGTAGCAAGATTGAGATCCCAAACTACCTTGTTATAATGTATTATTTAAAAGGGATAGTCCTAAGAATCTATGGTAGTATGGCTAGGCCATAAGATAGGCATGATGGAGCACAACCTTAGAGTTAGAGCTATTGTAATTTTTATTTTGTATAAAACAAATTTTATATGAATATATATATATATATATATATACATACATACATATATATAATATGTATATATATATATATATGTATGTATGTATGTATGTATATATATATATACATGTATATATATATATTATATATATATATATATATATATATATTATATATATATATATACATACATACATACATACATACATATATATATATATACATACATACATACATATGTATATAGATACATACATACATACATACATATATATATATATATATATATATATATATATATGTTGACAATTTGTATTGATCTCATTAGTTGTACTTAGATGTGGATGTTGATGCATGGATATATTTATTTCTAGCACATGTATTTAGATTTTGTGGTATATGTTATGGGAAATATATGTTGAGTGTTTTCTTTTCTAGAATTATGTGATACACATGCATGGTTAAAAATAAAAAGTCAAAAATGATTTGGAAAAGTATAATAAATAAAAAACAAATGCCCTACACACTATATCACGATAGGAAATGTGTAATAACAAAATATGACTAAATATAATAAACCAAATTTGGTAAAAATGAAGGTAACTAATGTTTTTAAACCATGTAAAAGAGTTGCACCAATCTAAAACCATATAAAAATCACACTATATCATGTTGGAAAGTATGAAAATTTGTAATAAAATGGAAAGCACATGAAAAACCAATGGTGTAAAAATAAAACAATTAATTCAATCAATCATACCAAAGCATGTTGGGAGTATAAAAAGATAGACAAATTTGGAAAATTAAATTAAATTTATCACACTAATTCAAGCTGGGAAGTATGGAAATTTTAACAAAATGGTTGTAATCATACATTCAATTAAAAAATCATAAGATAAAAGTAAAATATTAATTAAGTAAAAAACATAATATGTTAAGATTGGAAGCATGTCAATGACGTGTGACTTATGATCAATCACTACTTATCTCAAATTTGATAGATGTAATTTCACTATGACTTGGGTATTAGATTATTTTGTGAGGAAAGCCTAGTCCTATCCATAGTCTTACACTAAAACTCATAAATGGAACACCAATGAGGTCGAAACAACCATGGGAATGATTTTAAAAGAATGTTTGTAATGTGGTAATTTGTGAGGAAGGCTTGGTTCTATCCATGGTCTTATACTACAACTGACAAATAGAAACCCTAATGGGAATGATTAGCTAACAAAATAATATTTCTCGAGGGGAAATATTAGGAATGTTTTAAATGAAAGAGGGAATGTAAAAAGCATGATCTAAGTGTTTATTATAAGACCTTAGGAAATATGAGGCACATTAAGTACACAAGAAAGAAACTAAGATTCTAATGACCATTAAAATAATAAGGATACTCATTCACAATAAGCATAAAGATGTATAGGAAAATAAATGAGAGAATAATATCAACTCATGTTGGTTATATTGATGATAAAAAATAAAATTAACCTACCTTTCCACAACATGTTCCCCATTCCTCAAGACCTCTTACAGATCCATTGGTCTACTATGAATATTGGGTACTTGTGTGAGAAAGTAGGTAGCACTAAAAGATTTTGTTTTTATTCTCCTTTCCCAATTAGAGGCCTACCACACCCCAATATACCTCAACTCTATCATGAGGCCAACTGTGGAGATTGAGCTTTGAGTAGAAAAAAGTAGATATGCTATGAATCACATCTTTTAGTGTGTTTTAAATTTTGAATTTTGTATGTTTCCTTTTATATCATTGCATTTTCTTGAAATGATTTATATTTTAAATTTTATGGATTTTATGCTTCTGTCTCCTTATTAATTTGGAATAACCAACATGACTAATAAAAGTGATATAGACAAATGGTATTTAGACTTTGGTTAAAGGAAGTTAAGTATCCAAAGACATGACTGACTAAACACTTAAGTCTACCTATGAAGTTGTATGTTATTTCAAGTTTCAATTGTGTATATGGTTAGTTTGCATAAGGAGATAAGTGAATAAAGGGAGATCCAAAGTTGATCAATAAAATGGGATTATAATGATATGACTTTTTTGGTAACTTATCACATGGTAAATAAGGATTACTAAGGGAAGTAAGGTTTGTATAACTAAGTCACAACAATAATTATCCATGTTGTTGAGATAAGGAAGAAAAAAAACATGATAAACTACAAAGATATCCATGAAAATAAATGAACTCATAAATATAATCATGAAATCATGTAAATAATGAAAATAAACCATAAGAGAAGATGAAAATAAATTAAACCATATACAACACAAAATGCATAATATAAAGATCCATGTGAAAAAGATAAGTGGAACTAAATGTTACGCAGTTAAATGATACAAGATATATATATATATATATATATATATATATATATATATATATATAAGTGGATCAAAATTCCAATCCAAAATCATAATGAAGAATAAAGTGAAAGAACACTATGTTGTGTTTAGAAGTACTGATAAATCTATCCATAGTTATTATCCATGACATCATAAGATATATCCTAGTGAATTTATATCCTAACAGTAGTTGGGGTCTCATCTATCCTCATGAAAAGATGTGAAAATACCTCTCATTTAATATCCCTAATAAAAATGTACGTGTATCTATAGGATCATGTTTAGGAGGGCTCTTGTGCATAGAATACCTATAGAGGGGAATATATGTTAGAATAGGAATGGTATTTGCAGAAAAAGAATGTGGCACCATTAGTGAGGAATGAAACATAAGTGGGGGAGAAGACACAGGGGAAGAATGAACCATATGGGAATGAGGAGGATCTTTGTTACATGGGCAACATGTGGGAGAAGGAATAGTGGGTGTATGAATGGCCATAAGGTGATCATGAAGATGCTACTAGAGAATGTTGAAATGACCGGTATGATGGGTAACACAATAGTTTCAAAGATAATATACTTGAACATATTTTTTAATATACTTAAATAACAACTTGGGAGGAGGTATGGCCTTGCCTTTAGGCTAAGGAAGATTAGGACACAATGTGTTAATGTATTATTGAAGCTTTTAATAATGGGTGGAAGAATGATTATATGTGTCATGAAAGTAATAGATACATTCATTAGTAGACTTTGGGGGTCTAATAACAAAAGAGGGAGAAGTGGAAGCTAGGGAATGATAATATAACTAGAAGTCTCTAGTCTAATGACTGATAACTTTATGAATATCATAGTAAGGTTGATCACCCCATTAGGTGGGCAGGGGGTCAAGTTGTGGCAAAGAAAGAAGGCTATTTCCAAATGGAGGTAGGGTTGGTGGAAATATTGGGCTAGGCCCATCTGATGGAAAATTAGAATCAAATAAAGTATGAGGCTCAGCTAAACGCATAGTGGGAGTAGGAACCAAACTAGGCTCAGCTAAAGGTGAAGCAAGATACAAAGAGGGCTTAAGAAGAGTAACTAGAATATCTGAGGGAGTAAACTAGAAGGATCTTAATATCCATAAAAATAATAAGGAATGGTCATAATGTGATCCATGAGCATGCTCCTAATTGGATGTATACCATGTGATCACTCTATATCTACCCTATGAAAAATAGAAAGAATACTATAATTAGGAACTATTAAAGACTAAACATAATAAGATGAACAGAAATATTGTAAAAAAGAATTATAATATCTAAGAATATTGACATATGTAGCCTAGATAAGTCCTCCTAGAAATAGATCATCCAAATTATAACCATCATCATAATAAGGTGTATTAAGGTCTATGGTGTAGGTAGGTATGATATTTTTGTGAGAAGTGGTATGATGAATAAAATGTTGAGTCTTGTTTAAGACCATGGGTATGTCATCAATAGAGGCTAACAAGAATATGGGTTCAAGGACAGTGGAAGTTGGGTGATGATATGAGGGGAGAGATTTTTTATTTTGATCTTGAGGTTGATCTCATTCAGTTCATCATCGTCAAAATCTAAGAGGTTAGGTGGTATGTTCCCATTGAGTTTAGGGTGACCATGATAATCTTAGGTAGAGTTGATAAGATAATTTAAGCATTGAGATTCCTAAAATTCTATACTAGGTAAGGGATCAAGGGTTTGAATTTTAAAAACACCATGTTCTTACAAGTGTTCAAAATTATAAAGGTTTATGTCTCCTTGAATATTATAGATATCACCATTTGGGGAAACTTGATGAATTGGTAGGTATATGAGGTGATAACCCTCATATGATGCGTCGAAGGTCTACCAATAAATATGTTATAGGAAAGGGGAATGTTATATATCATAATGTTTACTTGAATAGTGTTAAGACAAACATTAATAGGAAGCCACATGTAACCTAAATGAGGTATTTACCTTCT
This sequence comes from Torreya grandis, assembly GCA_037957365.1. Classification (NCBI taxonomy): domain Eukaryota; kingdom Viridiplantae; phylum Streptophyta; class Pinopsida; order Cupressales; family Taxaceae; genus Torreya; species Torreya grandis. The sequence continues at coordinate 761,747 of JARHVA010004115.1, forward strand.
ATCATAGTGTTGACATGTATTTTGTGTGAACTTAAGATTACACTCATAATAACCAAGGGATTTTATGAATTTAATGGAGGCACCACATATTCCTTCAACCCTCATTAGTCAAATCATGCTTGACTTGAATATTACCAATTTTAATGCTAATAAAGAGTGGAGGGTCATTTGTGCAAAGTAGAATCTCATTTGGGATCATGTATATGATATGAAACATAAGGGTAAGAGAAGTGTCTATTTTTTCATCAATGTGTATAAACATATATTCACATTATTTTAAGATACTATATTTTGATCCAAACAAAGTAGCTTTATATCTTTCTAAGGGAGGATGCTAGATATTCATTTTAAATAATAGTTGCATCAGATGGTTAAAATAATAGGGGGAAGTTAACACGAGTTCAAGAAAGTGTATTTGATATGGGAGATGATAAATTTATTCTATGAGTCCAATTCATCATAACCCATTGGGGGATGCTAACTAGAGGTAAATAATCTTATAGGATCTCCTAGGAAGGAGGATTAGAAGTGAATTCAAACTTATGTTGGTAATATGTAATTGGTTTAATTTGAGGACAAATAGGTTGATTATCATCATATAATGGGATATTTAATTTAGGTATTTCTTTTGATTTAGTTAAATAAATAATATGAGAAGGCTAGTTAATGTTATTGATGGGTGTAGACATTACCAAGATAGTAAAGATTGTGTGAGAGGTATTTTACAATTTAGGCATTAGAAGTGGTTCTTAGAAAGATATAAGGTCCTCATGCTCCATATATGTTAGATGAGATGGAGAATAGTCTTGGATAATGTGGAAGGTTTGGGAGGTATGGTGCATGTGTGTTGGTGTAGAATAAATCAAAGTGACTACCCTTTGCATATTATTTATATTTAACACATTTTATTCAGTTATTTGGTTGATAAGACTTTCAATATTGTTAGTGGAAGGATTAGGCTTGGCATTGCTATCTTGATGATTAGCAATAGGGTATTTATATATTTTAAGATGAGTTAATTATGATTAAAGCTTGGACCAAGAATAAAATCCATAGCTAAATTACATAATTATTTAAAATGTCTCATGAGAGTGGCCCAAAATTTCATGAATCCGGTAATATTTGTCTAGATCATACCATGATTTCATAGGATGAGTGGGGTCAATATCTCATGGTATAGGCCTTGGTAGATACTTTTGAAGATCATCTCAGGCTAATGGTTTGTGAACATTGATGTTGTTTATTTGAGAAAAAGTTGGATTAGGGTTGTTTTTCGTAAGGGGAATATGCTCCATAACATTATTAGGAGTGATGGCTTGAATATTGTGAATAGTTTCATAATAATTGGTGACACCATCATTGGTAGCATGATAATTTTTATTTTTAATGAGCATAAGAGTTCCCAAGGGAGGTTGGGATGGTTTAGATTGGTCCATGAGAAAATCTTGGTGCTTAGCTTGGTTGAGAGATTCTTCTAAATTTTTTGGAGAGAGAGTCCTAACCTGATATTTCAACTTGGGGTAAAGAGCATTAGTGATTAGATGAAATATATTATCATCTACCATGTTATAATAATACTTATTAGACAATTTCTCCCATCATTTTATGAAAGCTTGTGCCATTTTAGTTTCAAGTTACATGAAATTAATTAAGTGAGCAATGGTATTCACTCAGAGACCACTAGTTTAAAACTCCTATACTAGGGAGTTAACTAGATCTTACAAACTAGTGAGAGAATGGGATTTGAGTTTATTATACTAATTTAAATCACCTATAGATAGTGTTCTAGATAATACCTTGGTATCAGTAAAAGTATCAATTTTAACCCACTCTTTGTAGAGATTACCAAATGTGTTTAAATCTAATGTGGGATCAATGGACCCATTATAATTGATGGTATGTGTGATATCTCCTATGTCTATATTGGAAATTTGAGGTAACTAGGTTCATTTTGGAGATTCTTGATCATTTTATTGATAAGGGGTGGTTAAGGAATGAGGTTACCATGGTAATCCCTAAGGGGGGTCGAGTTCATTTTATTTTTCACTCCCCATGGAACTTATTGGGGTTTATTTTGAAGGTGAATGATATGATTTTACATATACATCATTTAATTGGCATTATTGGTTTGAAAAGAATTCATTTGATTAAGAATTTGAAATAAGAGTAGATAGGTTTGAAATGTGTTTTTACTAGTTTACATGGCATGTAAAGCATTGGTATTGATATTAGTGACTTGGGTTGAACTATGAGTAGTGGCATACATAAAACTAGTGGTGTGAGAAGCATTGATAGAAAATGAAGCATTAGTAGCATGATTAGCATGTGAAGTAAAAAATGAACTAGTGGAATGATTAGCATTGGAAGAAGTGGAATTAATAGTATCATGATTATCATTGATATAATATGATGCACTAGTGGATTGATTGAGGAGTAGGGGCCTTGGAAAAGGCCAACTAAAGGTTGAACCTACCATGTTAGTAGAGTTACTTAGAATGGAGGTTTAATATATCATATACGAAGAGGTAATAGTGTGGGAAGGAGTCAAAATATAAGGGAGAGGTTGATAATAAAATGTGTCACTCCAAAATCCATGAGAGAATGTAGGCGAGGGTGAATGGGGTTCTTAGACTTAACCACCCATCATGATATTGTAAATAGTTGAAGGGTCCTTTCCTCTATGTTGAGAAAACTCATGAATAAATAAAATAATTTTAGGTGTGTAATCAAGTTTAGGCTGATCTTATAAAGATAAAAAAGGTTTAAAAAATTATGGTGAATAAGGAAGAGTCCCATAATTGCTAGTGTGAGCTAAAACATGCACAATGATTTCATCTAAAGTGGAAGCCATAAGATGTTTTTGGGGAAACTTATAGGCATTGGTAAATTTGATCATTGTTTTTGGATTTAAATTTATATTATACTCAAAAAATAATAATATGATGATAAAAAGAGGCTAAAATGGTTATGGAAATAAAAGATTAGAAAATAGGATATAGAGTCAAACTAGTCGATTGTATTCTATAAATCAGGGAACAAAATAAATAAAAAGAGAAAACAATTATATAGATAAATTATGTAATAATACATAGGGAATAGGCTAATAAATAAGAATAAAAATTTGGACATGTCAATTTTACATTACTTAGACAAGGGTTGAATAGGAAGATAAGCAGACATAGTCTAAGCTTGATTGTGTACTTTAAGTAGAAAGGTTAAATAATCTATAAGAGATTCTATTGATAGAAATGATAGTGTTATAAAATAGAGAAAGGTTTTGATATATAATTTTAATCAAAATGAAAGTAATCACATAAGTAATTAGATCAATATGGTTGATCTAATTGGAACACACAGAACAAACCTTGAACCAATGTTGGCTAGTGCATGTTTTGCAATACAACATACAATGATCAAATAGAAAATAGTAAATTGAAAGTAAATAATAACTAATTAGTCATCCTAAGTGTGATTAAGCTATAATTAATTTTAATTTTAATGTGATATGTAAGTTGGCTATAATAAGGAACTAAAAAATAATCTAATATTAGTTTCTCAATGTTTAGGCTGAAAGGTATCTGTATTGGTGATCTTACTTAATTAGTATTGGGGCCTACCCTCTCACTTCACAATCCCATATTGATAAGGGTGTTAGATTATTTTCCAATATATATCATCAAGTGCATGTTTATACTTTTCCATAAAATCAAGTTGGCTTCCCCCTTGCTAATGAAATCCAACTAGGTAGACCTTGGGAAGACAAATGGGAAGATAAAAGTTTAATTATTTTTTAATGTAAATTGATTTGAAAGTGTGTGAAAAAGAGAAAAATAGTGTGACTAAAATGGTAACTTGAAAAATCACCTATTTAATGTATGTTTTTTACTCTAATAATCTAAGGAACTAAAAAGGAAATTTGAATTAAGTACTAACAAAAAGAGGTTAATTCTTTGATTAAGAAGAGTACATAGTTAGTTTAGGAGGCTCTATTTGTAAAAAATGTAGAATAGAGTCAAATGGATCACTATTATTTTACAGAATCAAAATATTGAAGAACATAATCAAACTTGTTGACTCTGTATTAAATATAAAAGATAGGTTACAAAATTGTGTTGAATACGTCAACCCAGTTGGCTATAGGGTTTTAGTTTTTATAGACTGTAAACTTGTGAAAAATAGTATTGAAATAATAAAATTTAAATGATAGAGACAAAATAAATGAACCTTGATGGTCTTGAATATGTTTAGTTTAAAAAATAATTATGATGTGATGTTTAAATGTTTATTCAAAAATTTTGCTAACTAGGTTGAGTAGTTTGACAAAGTTTACAAAGCATGTATGTTAAAGATTAAGTTTCCAATAGAGTCGATTGTGGTGACTATGTTTGTATACATGTATGCTAAAATAATATCATTATAATTAGAGTTGACTAGTTTGACTATGTATGTGAATCTAGAGCTAAAAATAATACTATGCCAAACTGATCGATCCAATAATTTATATTTGGGAAAGACTTGCACAAACAAAAAGGATTCATTTTGGAGTGATTGTGTGTTAAACTTATTCTTATAATGTTATAAATATATAAATTGATTTGATATAATACTAAAAAAATACAAAACTATAATATGATTACAAAATGAGAGTGTGAAAGAAGACGTACAAGGGTTTGATTCACATTGGGTTCACCAAAATGTATGCAAAGAGAAATGAAAATAATCTATTAAATAATCATAGTTCATATAGGATAAATCCTTCTTACACTTCTAATTATTGATACATTATATATTTAAGGTCATGACCAAGATGGATATGCTAGACCTAATTATGGGATCTCTGACCACAATAACATCACTAGAGAGAGTTTTAAAGCCTCTAGTCAAGTAACACTATGCAATAACCCTAGCTAGGTCCTATGTTTTAATATTCACAAAGAAAATGATAAGTAAAGTATAATCTAGTGCTCACAAAATATTGTGGCATAAAGTGGGGGTAATAAACATAAAAATTAAACATGCATAAAAGTTATATACTCACATCAATGTATAAGAAATCCTAATGCATGGGAGACAAGTAAAAATGCTAATATATCTACTCTTACAAAGGAGGAACAAAGTTAGGAATACATACCTTTGAATATGAACCCACCAATCCTCAATATATCCCTTGGCCAAGCTGTTTTTTAAGAGGTTGTTGTGGTATGTAAGGATAATAAGGATAAATATGCTCTAGGCTACACAAGTTATCTATGCATCCAAAAGACTTCTCCACAAGATGAAATTCATATCTCCAAAGAAAGTATTGAAACCCTAAGCTATGATCCTCAATTAGAATGGTGGATAAGTAGATGCATAATATATTCTTCTTCTTATCTTACTAAATAAATGATGAAATGAATGCTTATATATAGATGAATCTAACCCTAAACCATTTTGAAAGTTTAACTAAGAAGTTTGGCCCAATTGGTTCTATATCATTATTGATAAAAAAAATTAGGTCTTGGTTTAGGTCAACTAAGGGCTGACCTAGACCCTAAATACATTTTATCAATTTGAGTGCATGGTTTATGGGGATAAAAATGTAATGTAAACTATCAAAAAGGGTTTTAGGCTTAGGAAGGGGCTAATTAAGGCAATAAAATCTTGGAAGAGTGTGTAAGAGAGGAGCTTTGGCTTAGGGAAGTGTATATGAGAATGTTGTGTAGATAATAAGTGGTGGTATAGGGGACAATAATCTTTAAAAACACCAATGGTCTACGCACCCCTTTCTCAGTCCACCATTTAAGGTGTGCACTCAAAAAGATTGAGACTCGATGGGTTCTTACAATAAAGAAAGTATCATTAATTTATAAAGTTTGAAAATATTATGTGTACTCACTAACTAACTAATTTTTTTAAAAAGAAGATCAATAAGTTGTACTGAAGGTTTTGATTTCAAGTGTAGGATTCCAAATATACTTTCTTGTCTATTGGATAGTGTTGACCTAATGTTTCATATCACTAAATATGAAGGAAATACCGTTCCCATAAAGCACTAAACCTAGTTTCAAGGGTATGGTGGAAGTAACTTCTCAATTATACCTACTACTAATGCACCACATAAATAAATGGATGATTAGATTCCTCATGTTCAATAAAGAGGTAAATCCTAAGTATTTCCAAAATACTATGAGGTAGGGGAAACTAAATACTATTTTTATATTTGTATAATGTCTATTAGTATTGAAGTAATCCCCTCATACCATGATACATGTGTTTTCAATTAGATTTATACCCTTTAAGGAGAATTCTAAGATCTCCTCATCTAAGTGGCACAATTGAAACATCTCTACGCTTGTGGGTAACTTAAGGATGATGTGAATCTCTAGATAGGACTAACTCCTTTGATATACCACTTTCAATCACTAATACAAATAATCTTTTAGGGGGAAGGGAGAGAGAAAATTGAAATAAAAATATCCTAAGGGAGGTGATATACCAAATAAGTTGATGACTTCTAACTAGCTACTTGTTACACATGAAACCAAGATACTAACCAAACATACACTTCTCCAATCTGCATCTTATCACATCAATATTACAATATGAGGTTATGGATGAATGTTTAGGATAGGAATAATATACAAGAGTAGTTTAATATAACTAGTGAATAGACTAACTCACATAACCTTGACACTTCTTATAAAACTCCACATACCCTACAAGAAGAATCTTTCCAACTACAAATAGTGTGAAATAATGAGACAACGTGCTAAAGAAATCATAGTTATCACTAAGAAATATCAATAATTAAAGTAAAAAACATAATGAATAGTCATAATAATTTAAAAATCAATATTATTACTAATAAAATGGTATGCATATGATCAAGGCTTCACCATACTCAAGTGGAGCATAAGTTACAAAGTCCAAAATGGCTAGTTCTTATAGAACTTGAGATAGAGAGAGAGAGAGAGAGAGAGAGAGAGAGAGAGAGAGAGAGAGAGAGAGAGAGAGAGAGAGAGAGAGAGAGAGAGAGAGAGAGAGAGAGAGAGAGAGAGAGAGAGAGAGAGAGAGAGAGAGAGAGAAGTAAAATGGTAAAAACAAAAAACACATGTAAAGTTTATAAAATTAGTTAATTTTTCATGATAAGAGGATTTGGGATGAGCCATGTAAGGTTGGAAGAGAAAAAAGGCCATACAAGGCACAAAAATTATGAAAAGTGGCATGAAAGTTCCCATTCTAGCTCAAAAAACTACCTTCATGATTCACCTCTATTTGAACATCCCAAAACTGATTAAAGATAGGTATGATGATTATAATTAATGGTAAGTTTTTTATACATGCCTCTACATGCATTTTTTTAGTCCTAGTCATTTGGATCCTTCTTAAAATGAGCTATCACCATCTGTAGTCTAAGAAATGCTTATTTCATGCACCCTGTACACTTGAAATTCAAAAAGACATTAGTTTTCCATGAAAATATATGTTATGTAGTATGTTACATGTTTCAATACCATACATAGCCTTAAAAACATCAGGCATACCCTAAAATCACTTCCACTTGGAGTTTTCACACTTCTCACTAGCTTGGTCACTATGCTAGTTTTGACTAGTTAAGATGAGAGCTATTATTTTCACACTTATGTATATTTAAAGGGAACTAAATGGACATATATAGTTATATTAAGTTTTAATATTCATACCAAACTTTATTTTATCTTTATAATCCTTTTAGAACTTACAAAACACACAAAATAGTCAAAAGTACCCTATTTTATACACTATCTTTTTAGTTCTGTACAACTCAAAAGGGTGGGGAGGATCTTGAGAGAGTAATATACAATTTTCAATAACTTTAATGATAAAAATATTCCATTATATCATCTTCCCATATTTATTTTCTCCATCTAGTCTTGATTGAGGGTTTACAAGGGTTTTAGGTAGTTTTTATCCTTAAGCTTTGTTCATAAATCCCTGACATTGGAATTGCTAAAAAATTCCAAAAAAATGATCTTTGAGACCCCTATTAACCTCCCCAAACTCATTTTCCTCCATTAAAATCCTCAAATAATATATGAACTCTTCAACCTAGCCTATCGAGCTCTTCCTTTGCTTTGCACAGGCCTAAGGTTGTCTTTGATTCCCAAAATGACCTTATTATGGTTTCTCATTCACTTTAAAACATTTAACACATATTAATTCAACCTAAAAACATGTTATAATTATTTATAATTATCACTAAGATCTATAAGTGAAAGTTTCTTACCATTTGGCTTATAGGCCTTAACTCTACCTACAAGGTCTGACTATAACTCTAGCCACCTAGACCAACTTGTTGAATTTATCCATTTTTTTAAAATATTTATCATGTTTTCCCAAGTTTATTTCAGCTTCTCAAACATTATTTGAAGTTTCACATAACTCCTGGTCCATCATTTCATTCCTTCCCTCCAAACCTACTAGTCTATACCTAAGGGAAAGTGGCCTCTATTTGAGACAAAATAGAGGGCACTTCCCCTATTCTCTAAAACAATTTTAATGTTGTATTAGATTAAAAAGGTTTTAATGATCTCCCACACAAAAATATATCCTTATAATAGGTCATTAGATATTCAAACTTCTCCAAAATCTAAAATAGACCCTTGTAAAGTAGACTGTGTGTAGGATTCCTCATATGAACTATGTAATGCATGCTTAGAGTCCTTTATCTTTGCTTGTCTTCCATATAAAAATTCTATATATACTATCATGATCAAGATTAATTTTTTATATATCAATTCATCATATCAACTCCCTATATACCTCTTATTACATAATTGATTGGAAAAGATAGTATATAACCTTCTTGACTGTGTTTTATATTTTATAAGGTACCTATAGGTATGATTGCATAATTTAGATTGAATTAAATGCTTATAAGTTAATTTATAAAATAAAAATATCATTTATATTGACTTTAACCCTATATCTCACCTTTATGCACTTCCCATACTCAAAATTACCAAACATGCTTACTATCTGCAACAATCAAACATAATCAAATATGTTTGAACAAAAAGATCCTGTAGGTGAAGATCCTTCCTATAATAGGTTATAAAACATACTTGGGTCCTCTGATTCATTTAGATTCATCCATACCATACATTTTTCATGTAAAAACCTATACAAGTCATCAATTAATTCACTATCAATTTTACATGGATGTTGAAGTTACTTGCACAGACTGTCTCTACCTCCTTATGTGAAAGTAAGGTCTTAGAATGTCATTAGTATCTCCATGATGATTATTCCATTCCTAAATTAATTTTTCATAATTAATCACTTACTTAAAACATGTATTTAGGTCTTACTTTCTTGACTTATAAGACTATGTTTTATACCTTAAGCTTGGTTGTAGGTGCATGTTTAAGAAATAGACACCTGTAGGTATATATAGAGGTCTAAAACATAGCCTATGAATCTCTTTTATGATCCTCTATCTTATAAATATTATTTACATCCATTAAATCCCATTCAAACATTGAGGCATATCCAATTTGTAACCTTTGAATGAAAAGGTCTCTTGAAGCTCAAACCTTTAGGTGAACATTGTCTAGGTTTAAGTGTTTTTAAGGGCATCTTTAGGACTCTCAAAAATATTACACTAAATTTATACCCTTTAAAAAATTTATATTCCATCTCTGTGATAGATGTTACAATATTTACTTGTGTAGGTTCTTTAAAATTCATTTCAACCATGTTATATGATATTCACAAAACACCCTTGGACCTTTATTTTCAGATTTTAAGGATAAACTTTCTAAACACTATTATCTCATGATTTGAAGGTATATCCAATTTAATTTTAAAACTTGAAACCTCTCAAGTGGGTCTGATATGGTGAATTCTACTTACTAAGATCATAATTAAAACTTTGTACATGTTCCAACCTCCCATACAAGGACATATATACCTATGTTGGGGCCACTTGTAGGTGGTTATTGTCACATATAGGTAAAAAAATAAATTGGGATAGTATGCAAGAAACTTATGTTTATGAAAACTTTATATACCCTCACCAAGTGTTCAAATTCACTTATTTTCACTCTAATAGATTCCAAAAACTATCAAATTCTCCATCTCATTATGACATCAGGAAGGAGACTTCTGTAGATGAATATTGAATTGTAGTAGGCAGATTGTGTGCATAGGAAATGAAGATGAGTTTCAATTTCAAAAATCATGTACCTCATTTAAATTTTGAAATGAACTCCCTTAAAAATTTTATGATTTATAACAATTCAAATCTTCATTTCGACATGAAATTCTTCTTTTATGGCACTTGTAGGTGCATACCAATGGTAGAATGTGTGAGTGACTAAGTATGACTGTCGTAGTCTCTTCTTCTTGAAAAGTAAAGGTTTATAATTTATTTCCCTGATATGAGAGTGTTTTAAACATAATTATAGTTCAAAAAACTCCTCCATGGGCATGCTAAAGTGGTTTTACACATGTGCTTCAACATGGTTGCAAGTGAAATTGAGAAAAGAGTTGATTGTGAGAATATCAAGACTAAAAACTTGATCCATGCATGATGTTATAAGACTAAGCATGAAGTTATGATGATTAATATCAAAATTTTACATGGGAAACATCACATCACATTCTTATTAGACCTCTTCTAAGAACCAAACATTCTACAAACAAGGAAAATTGATTGAGACTACACATGGTGGCACCTTCCTAAAACGTGAGATAACTTTCTCATTAAAAAACCATGAAACATGAAAATAAATAAATATATATAATTTAATAAGGTATACCACATCCTCTGGAGTCAACATCACTAACTGGTTTGTATAGACATGCCTACAATGGAGCAAAACCTATAGGGTGCATGAAATAACAAACATAAAAGCATAGTCAACTTCATGAGGATAGTTATTAAAGTACAAGCCACCATTATTAGAAATATTTTTATTTAAATTTATAAATATAATTTCAATTTCACCCCTCAAAGGTGTTTGACCTAGAACCTCCCATGTTGGTCATACCAAGTACAAACCTAAAGACTAGTTCTATGTGTCTAAAAGGGTGAAAAATGAGTAGAATAATTTTAGCTCATAAATTGCACTTATAGAGAATTTTAAACATTTAATTAATCTTTATTAATATAAATATACATCTCCTAAACTTATCCCATGTGTCACACTACCTTGGGGGTCATAAAAAGTGCCACACTCTTCTCTTTTCCCAAGAAAATTACTTTTTTTTTGAAGAACCTACCACTTTTAGTTACCAATAGTGTATTAAGACATATAAGGACACATGGGGCATGACATAACCTTTTTAAACCTTAAATTTTACCAAGGAGGCTGTACAAGTCATTAAATGCCCCTTTTATGACCCTAAAATGACTTAAAATGATAAATTTATTAATATGGCTAATGGTCAAGGATAATGTGACATTAAATTAAATCAAATGGCCTATAATACACCTTATGACCAAATTTTATACCCCCATAAAACATCTAAATACCATGTTTTTGATATAGGGGCCTCAATTTGACCTATAGGGTCAAATTTGGTCAACAAATTAGTGACTCATAAGGGTAGTATGCCTATTATATTAACTAGACTAGTAGCCTTATCAGTATCTTGGGATTAGGGAGTCATATGAAGTTTGAGACACAACAAGAGGACCTTGACAACAATATTTTTATTAATAAAATATCAATGACTACCTTAACCACACAACTTAAAAGAAAACACACACGTGCTTCATGAATACTTATAAAACACACACACCAAACTAAATAATATAACTCAAACACTAACTAACCTAATATGAAAACTCCCTCCTAGATCAAAGGGAAATTTCAAAACCCTTCTTGCTTCATAACATGAAGGATTTAGTGAGGCATGTAGCCTTTTGTCCTTTAACATTGATCCCTCCAAATTTTTCATGATGTTTTCCATCTTCATTAGCATGATGTTCATTAAGAACCAAGAAAATCCAAATAGATTTTATATGGAAATGAACTCTTCTTTCATCCAAATATCCTCAAATTTCACATATGGATCCTCAATTATAACCTCTAATGGTGGTTCAATAAGGCATATATTTTTAATATCCATAGTGCTCTCAATAAGATTGGGTTTCTTCTTAGTTACAAGCTCTTCTAGATCATCAAAGAGATTTGCATACTCTACCTAATATTTTTCATTTTCCTCCACCGAAGACTCTTTCTTCACCTTGTCATGTACTTGACCCTCAATGTGGCAAAGCTCTTCAAGCTCTTGAAAAAACTTCATTTATCGCTGTCAATCCTCTTTGTCTTTTTCATCATATAGAACCACTACCTCTTCAATATTCTCTTATTTAGGTATGATGTCATAAATATGGTTTTATTTAATATCCAATGCATCTAAGGGTGTTTCAAAATTAGGCTAAGGTATTGGGTCATCTTTAAGAACAAAAACTTCCACCTTGGTCTCAAGAGACATTTCTAGGGTTGTAACCTCTTTGGGAATGACTTTATATTATTCTACATCCTTAATAGAAAAATAATATTCATGATTGAGATGATTATCCATAAAAATTTTATCATATGTAGATTATTATTCAAGGAATAAAAGATCTTCTATATCCTTCTCAATCTTGGTGATGCCAAGACTAGGCATTTTTAAATCTTGTGACCTAGCCCAATGAGGCTGCCAAGGAGGTATATTTTATTCAAGCAAGAGTTATGAATTATTATCAACCAAAAAATCCTCTTTATTTTCCCATACCATAGGTCCATAAATTCAAATATTGATTGGGTGATGGAAAGATTAACTAGTTGGTGGAGGTGGCACAAAGAACTCAAAATCAGATTGAGAGTGAAGTGTAGGGGATTCTTTTAGAAGCTCCTGAGGAAGGGGAGGTATACCTTGGGCTAAAATGGTTTGGTTTTCTTCCTTAAATTTTAAAATAAGTTCATTCACATCTTATTTATCTTGATAACTCTCTTGAGGGAGGTTATATGGGGTGTGTTTAGGCATAGGATCCTCTTTTGGGCCTAAACCTTCCATCACACCTTGACTCAACATTTCCATCCTTGCCTATAACTCTTCAATTTTATTGGCTATTTTTTCTTGGAAAAGTCTTTCTTGAAGTTCATAGGAATATTCATGGTTATGAGGAGTATAAGAGGGTTGACATGGAACACAAGAAGTTTCTTGAGGAAGGGTGGGAGGGGCTTGCATAGAATCAAGTTCTTTCTCAACTTCACACTCCTTATCAAGGATTTTGTCCTCTTTCTTTACCCATGACTCCACTATCTTATTCTAGATTAGGATGTTAGGATTATGAGTCTTTTATTTATGTGTTTATTTAAATTGAAGAGTGGATGAATTTTTTAAGAAGCTTTGGATCTCTTTAGGCTTAGATTCTCCACCTTGTCTCTAACTTGTAATTTCATATCTAGAGGTCACTTCTTGAGGTGGGGATGTAATTAGATAGGAAAAACAGGGCTTATATTCCACTTCTTTTGCTAATTGATGGGTGTCATTATGTCCTTAATTTAATCAACTTTTTGTTGATGTCATATTTAACTAGGGTTGTGTCTAAATCTATATGCAACAAGAAGAATCTTAGCGATTTAGTAATTGATTGTAGGTATTTGTATTTTTCTTTTGTTTTGGGGGATTTTTAATGTCTTAAGGACTTCTTATTTAAAACCTTATTGGAATAAAACTATGACAATCTACTGAAATTAAACACATATTATAGAAATGAATTAGATTATTGGAAATAAACACACTTTTACAGAATGAAATAGATTGCTGAAAATAAATGCACTTTTACATAATGAAATAGATTGCTAGAAATAAACACACTTTTGTAGAATGCTAGGAAAATGATTGCAAATAAATGATAATTTAATCTAGAACACTCGCAGGGGAAAATCTACAACAAATTTTAACTTTAAGGAGTTGGAAACATTTATAAATTTAACAGAGCTACCTATTTGCTTTTGAGAATAAAATATAAATACCAACCAAAAATGAAGATCTTAGTTCTTGGAGGAGTGGGCCCTTGCTCCACCTAGAAATAGGATTGAACAACTTAATTCACTCTCAAAATAGAAATGGCTATTTCATTGATAAAATGTTTTGTATTACAAAAATGTTCTATTCTATCCTTATCCCTATATTCTTCAATTATTTTTCTCTCTCCTTTCCTAAATTCCTAGGTCTGTATATATATTTTTTTACTTGTGGTGCATTAATGGTTGTAACTATTTCATGAATATGATAGAACTAAATCATGACCAGAATAGATGTTAAATTGAGACGTGGCTGGCTATCTAGCTGTGTGATAAATGTCTCAAATTTGCAAGTATGGAAATCAAAATTCTGCTCCTGATTTAATGGGATCTTTGATTTGACAAATTGCTGGCCATTTGGAATAGATATTTATCAGTTCCATTTCTAAATATGAAAGTTTTAGAGCTTATCTTTAGGAGTACCATAACTAATTCAAATAATTCTAGAGCTAAATATAGAGTTTTGGAACTAAGTCCAAAAATGTGACTACTTGAAATAGCATGGTGGGATTCTAAAACTAAGTTGTATTGATTCCAATGCTTTCAAAAACATGTAATTTTCTTCATATTTGTTCTTTACCCTGATGATGACCTGTTTTATTACAAAACTTGAATTTTCCAAAACACTTGTTAGGAATTATAGAGATTTTTAAATGTTAGAATCACAATCAACAAAAGATGGATAATTACATCCTAACTCATATCAGATCAAAATAAAAGTCACAAAATGCAATCAAACTTAATAGAAAGAGAGAGTAAGATGAGGTCATTTATTATACATTTAACGGGCATATCTTGGCCTCATCATTTTCCCCCCTACTTACTTGTTTGTAAGTCCCTTTACAAACATTACTCTTCAAATTTAGGATTTTATATTTTGCATTCCATTTGATTACTCAGAACAAATGGCTAGAACTGAATATCCTAATGCTTTGATTTAGAGGTACTATACCCTGCTCCTACTTCTACTTTTCTTTTCCATTCCTCAAATTGAGTGGGATCTTGAAATTCTCTATTTTTCCAAGGAGATATGGGGGTGAGAAGTAGAGGTGGACTTGTCTACATGCCTATCTATATACACAAGGGAGTTTCATTGATCTGAGGAATTGTTGTGCATAAAGCTTTTGCCCTTTCTAGACTCTAGATCAAATTTGAAGGGGATATTACTTCCCTTCTTTTCAATGCCATCGGGAGAAATTCCCATATTTTTAAACATGCATCATAGATATTATCAAAATTTGTCTTTCATAAGAAGTGAAGGCATTAATTATTTTCTATAAATTATAAAGATAAGGTTCCCTAAACATGTCATTAAATGCATGGGATTGGCAATGTGTAGCAAAGGTGAGTGGGTTACCATAATGAATTCTCATATAGAGACCAAATGAACTAGCCTTTAACAAATGCTATGACTCCCTTTCTTTCCATGCAATATGATTTTGAAGAATAGAGACAAATGTGTTAAGCTAGCTTTCCCCTACATACAAATTGATCATAAAACCTAAATTTCTTTCTAGCATGAAATTGTAGAGGTAAAATTCACAGAGAAGATTTTTTGTTCTGCATTGGCTAAGGAGTAGGTTGTCGATAAATTAGCTTCATATTTTATTTCATGTGGAAGGCCACATGCTATCCTTACCAACTACCAGTGAATGAATTATTCCTCTAAAAATATGCTATATGCAGGAGAAGGTCTTCTGCATGCAAGCAATTTCTCACTCATCATGCAAACTATTTGTATTTTCACAAGATATTTATACTTATCATTTTCCTCCTTGTAAATTTTTTCTTCCCATTCCTTCCTTGCTTTCTTTTCTTCCTTTAGTTTGCTTTTCAAGTTTGTATTGGATGCCTTGATTACACTAAGTTCTCTGCATGTATCATCCCATAACTGTTTGAGTGGCAGATCAGTCAATTCAGTCTGTATAGAGACTATTGACACAGCAGTTTGTAGTGTACATTTTTCCTCATTCTCCATCAGTTGCCTTTTAATCTCTGCTAATTCTTCAGTCTTGGCTGTGAACTAGTTTGTTAATTCTTCAAGGATCATTTCTTTTTGTTCAAATTTGAGTTTGAGGAAATTAAATTCCTCATCCTTTTCTTTGATAATGAGCTATACTCTAGACAAAAATAGAGCCTGTTTAATCTGCTTGTTTTGTTCTTTTTCTAAAATTATTAGGGAGTTAAGCATTCTTCTTCCACCATAGGGGATTTCCCTTTCCTTTTCCAAGATGCCTATTCATCTTCTACATGTGATGGTGTTGCTATCTCACCCATTTCTTGAAAAACTTGCTCCTCAAATCTTTCATCTTCTTTTTCCTTTTCTATTTGGCTTGGTCTAGGAGGAGTCATGGCCATGCTGTCCAAAATATCAGTAGCTTTAGTTTCCAACATTTCTTGTTCTTTCATATCCTCTAGAATTTATTTAGACCTTTTATGAATTCTCCTTCCTTGAGGACCTCAAAATGTGCAGACATAGGTCTCCTCTTAGAGCTTCTTTTGATGTTCACCTTTTGCTCAGGCCTAAGTGAACTATCACTGTCAGAGACAAGTATTAGTTCTTCTATAGCTTCTACAGAAGAAGGAATTTCTTGAGAAGGCATAGTAGGGTCTACAATTTTAGCTTTTCTTCCAAATTTTCTTCTTTTTGTTATTTCCTCTTCCCCTAGTTCTTTCTTTTCCTCAGCAGTGGTATCAATTTTCAAATGAACTGAAGGAGCAGGAGGAGTTGTTATTCTTCTTCTAGAAATACTAGGGTTCTGCCCAAATTTTCTAAGAAATTTGTCCCACATTTCTTCCCCATTTTTATTTGAAAAGAAATGGCGCTGGCATATTAAATGCACTAACCCATGATGTATGATTGTTCCTACACCCCAAGAATACCTCTGGGCCATTGTATGGATGGAGTCAAAAAGAAACCCTGGAAGGTTTACTATATATTCTAGTTTCTTGGCTCCATATCTAAGGTGTATGAGGATTTGTATGACTTCTTTTCCTACTATCCCAAATTGTCCATCACAGGTTAAATACTTAACTATCTAAAATGCTACTCTATCAAAGGGTTTGGGCAAGTTAGCATTTTTTACTCCTTTGATGATTTTCTTTATGTTGTAAATATATTGGGGCTCAGCTTCCCCCTCTTTCAGCAGGGTTTCAATCAGGTCTTTTAATGTCCCCTTGATAGGGTTTGGGACATGCACTATTGATATTTTAGACATCTCACTTATTACATTCACAAAAAAGGAATGAAAACCTTCCTAATATTTGTCCTTGTTTGTTCTAAATTGATAACAAATTCTCTTACCAATTCATCGTTATATTTGGGAAATTTCCTCAAAAACTCCAACCATCTTGTCTATTGAAAGACAGTTGTTACTTCTTCATCTGCAAGGAGTTGGGTATCATCTTCTGGTTCTGACTTCTTTTTAATCCCCATAATTCATTCTTATTTAATCTTACGTAGGTTAGCTGAAGATTTCTTCTCTTATTGATAGAATCGACAACTTTGGTTGTGAAACTGGTGAATTTAATTGTTGAATTGGCAAATTTGATTGTGGGATTACTGTACTTAGCTATGAAACTGATAGATTTAATTGACTGTATCTCTTTTGAAGTTTTTCAATAGCTAGATTTTACTTTGTTGATTCAATAATAAGAATGATTCCTTATAACTATCCACCAACTTATTCCATCATCAATATCATTCTCATGATTTTTCACATCTAATCGTGATGTATAATAGATGACTCATCATACTAATCTTTTTAAATTAAGTCTAATCACACATGCAAACTTTCAATCTAACCTTTAACAAGTTAAAAATATAATTACCATCCTTGATGATGTGATCCCTCCATCATGATGACTCATCATTCCTAAAAAAAGGTTAGAAAATAGTTAGAACTCAAAAAAAAATATTTAAATTAGCTATTTATTTGAGAAGATCAACCGCCATTATTGGTTTTCAATTGATCTTTGAGAGATTTATTTTTATTTTTAGAGAAGAGAATGCAATTTAATGGTTTTCATCCTCTTCCCTTTATTATATATCTTTTCACCTAATTATTTGATCATTTTGGAAGAACTAGGTTCTTCCATATGATCAAATTCTTTGTTTGCTCTAATCTACTTCAAGA
Organism: Torreya grandis; assembly: GCA_037957365.1. Classification (NCBI taxonomy): domain Eukaryota; kingdom Viridiplantae; phylum Streptophyta; class Pinopsida; order Cupressales; family Taxaceae; genus Torreya; species Torreya grandis. The sequence goes on from JARHVA010004115.1 coordinate 779,934, forward strand.
ATTTGTCCTTAGTAGGAGGCTTCCTATAAAGTTTTAGCCTGTGTCCATTGACCAATAGTATTCTTATTTTGTCATCAATGGGAAGTAACTAGATAGAACCATTGTCAAATATCTGCTTGATCTGATAAGGTCCCAACCATTTGGTTCTTAATTTGCCTTTGAATTGTTGGTACTTAGAATCAAATAGCAATGCTCAGTCTCCTACTTTGAATTATCTTTCCTTGATATGTGAATCATGCCATTGCCTCCTTTGATCTTGGATTATATTTATCTAGTGAAGTGCTTCCATTTTTAATTCATCTAATTCATTGGGTTGAAGGATTCACTCCTTTTGAGCTCCACCCAATTTAATTCCCACCTTAGTTGTTATCCTCAATGTCTGTAGTTAAAATTCAATAGGCAACAAGGGATTTTTCCCATAGACTAACTCATATGGTGAAAACCCTGTTATGGTTTTCCAAGTTGTATTATAAGCCCAAACAGCTTCAGGTAGTCTTTTTACCCAATCTCTTCTTTCAACTTCAACTATTTTAGTGAGGATGTTTTCCAATTATCTATTTGTTACTTCAACTTGTCTATTTATTTATGGGTGACAGGGAGATGACTTCTTATGATTGATATGATAATACATTGTGAAATCCTAGATCATATTAGACATGAATTGTGGTCCCTAATCTGGAACTAAGCTTCTTGGTGCTCTAAACTTTACCATAATTTTGTGCCAAAGGAAATTAGCAACTGCTTCTTCAATGGCATTTGTTAAAGCCTACACTTCTACCCACTTTGTTACATAGTCAATACACACAAGAATGTGCTCTTTTCCTTGTGAAGGAGGATTAAAGGGTCCAAAAAAATCAAATCCCCATCTCTCAAATGGTTCAATCACTACTTGTGGTTGCAGAGGCATTTCATTGGTAACGATTGGTTGTCCCATCCTTTAACAAGGATCACACTACCTAATATATCTCTTTACATCTTTGTATAGAGATGGCCAATAGTAACTAGTGCTAAGTATCTTGTGATTTGTTCTTTTCACTAAATAGTGTCCTCCACTTGGTTCATCATGACATGTCTAGAGGATGTCAAAGATTTCATCTTCTCTTACACACCTGCGTAAAACCAAATCAGGACCATATTTAAATAGCATTCCATTTAACCATTTGAACTGTGCACTAGTTTTGATTAAATTGTTTATTTGTTTTTTAGTGAAATAAGAAGGAAACTTCTCTATTACAAGATAATTTACCATGTCAGGAAACCATGGTGTATCAGCTAAAATAAAAAACAATTGTTCATCTAGAAAGTTGTTCTTGACTGGATCCTGCTCCTCTGTATTGGTCAGTCTTGACAAGAAATAAGCTACCACATTAGATTTACCTATATTATCCATAATGGTAATATCAAATTCTTATAGAAGTAATAACCATCTAATTATTCTACCTCCAACCATTGGTTTGTTCATTAAATATTTAATTATTGAGTGATATGTATGTATAAATATTTTGTACCCTATAATGTAATGTCTAAATTTATTGATCGCATAGATCACAGCCAGAAATTCTTTTTCAGTGGTATTATAATTTATTTTAGTGGGAGTAATATTTTTACTAAGGTAGTAAATAGCATACATTCTTCTTTCTTCATATTTCTATCCCAAAACTGCACCAATTGAGTTATTTGAGGCATCAATTTAGATGTGAAAATGTTTCTCCCAATTAGGTCCTTTCAATATTGGGGTAATTACTAATTTCTCTTTAATTTCTTCAAAATCATGTTGACACTTTTCATCCCAAAGAAATTCACAGTCTTTGGTAAGTAACTTAAACATGGGGGCAACACTAAAATCCTTGATAAATCACCTATAGTATCTAGCATGCCCTAAAAATGACTTGATATTTGTGGGAGTTTGAGGAATAGGCAAGTATAAAATAATCTTGATTTAGTTTTAGTCAATCTAAATTCCTCTTTTTGAAATATGGTGTCCTAATATGATCCCTTCATCAACCATCATCAAACATTTCTCATGACTAAGAGACAATGATGTTTTTCACATCTTGTTAATACTATATCCAAATTTTTCAAGGCATCATCAAATGTATCTCCATGCATAGTAAAGTCATCCATGTATACCTCTACATAATCATTTGTTAGGTCTACAAAAATTGCTAATACAACTCTTTAAAAGGTTGTTTGAGCATTACATAGTCTAAATGGAAATACCCTGTAAGTAAAGGTACCCCATGGACAAGTAAATGTAGTTTTGTCCTGATCCTTAGTAGTAACTCTGATTTGATTGTATCCATTAAATCCATCCAAGAAGGAAAAGTACTATTTACCTAAAAGGTTATCTAAGACTTGATCTATGAATGGTAAGGGAAAATAATCTCTCAAGGTGGCTTTGTTTAGTTCCCTATAGTCAACACAAATTCTCCATTTTCTATTTTTTTTAGGGACAATTACAAGAGGAGACACCCACTGGATATCTAAGATAGGGTAGATAAAACCTGCTTGTAATAGTTTTTCAATTTCTTGTTTGTTATATCCCTTAAGGCTAGATTAATCCTTCTCTGAGGTTGCTTAATTGGTCTAATGTTTTCAATATAAATGTGATGGGTGTAGATACTTGGATGAATTCCCTTCATGTCTCTATAGTCCTAAGTAAAAAATTTAGTATGATCCTTCAAAACATCAAATAGTTTGGCTTCTTCATCATTCGTTAACCAACTATTAATATTAAAAAAAATTCTTGGTTGAATCTCAACACGTTTGGTTCCATTATATGATAAATTGATTTGTTGAAGGGGTTCCATTAAGGTGTTTAGTGGATAGACATGTGGTAATAACATATGATATGTAACAACATCTCTGAAAGTTCCTTGAGATAGAATGTTGGATAAAGGTCAGCAGGAAGAGTTATGATACATATCTTGTTGTAGGTTGAATTCCTCATTACTGCTATTTTCTAGAAATTCTTCATCATATCCTAATATATTTAAAGTTGAAGCTAAAGATCCTTCCTCTCCCTAAGAGAAATCTCATTCCTCCAAAGAAAAATTATCTTCATTTGTAGGGAATTGTTGTTGGTGTGGTTCTGAAACTAACTATGATGGTTCTAGAATAGATTCTATAAGTTCCAGAACTAATCTTGACTACTTTAATGACAATTAATGTTCATTCAATTAAGGATTAACCATATCTTCTATTTCCCATACATGATCCTTCAATGTTATCATAGCCAAAGAAGATAGATTTTGCTCATTAATATTAGGATTATCAACCCATAATTTTGCTTGATTATCAATAAAAGGTCATGTAAAGGGATATAATGAAATTTTCTTAGAATTTTTACCATTGGAAATAGTCATATCACCTGACCTGCAATCAATTAAGGTAGTAACTATAGCTAACCATGTTATCTCCAAAATAATGGGATAACCAAGTGTTTTACCTTTTGGCTGTAATATAAGGAAGTCAACTAGATATTCCCATGATTCCACCATTACTACCACATCTTCAATAACTCCTAGTTTTGCTACAGACTGATTTGCCATCTGCAATATAGTGTTAGTAGGTTGTATGCCTATTAATGGTAATGTTTTCAAAGTTTCCACTATCATTACATTGATAGCTACTCCCAAATCAATCAAAATGTTATGTATATCCTTATTCCCTATAGAGACAGAAATAATAGGCTGCTAAGATCTCCATATTTGGGACGTGGGAGTTTTCTTGCTAATAAATTAGCAAGTTTCTCATCTACCTGAATAGTCCTAGGGTACTGCTTCTTTCTTCCAGGTTTTTTAAAACGTAAAGTTTGATTAACTTGTTCAACTCTAGAATATCCTTAATTTCTCTTAATAATGGTATTTCAATATTCAATCTTCTCAGTTCCTACACCAATTCAGATTCCTTAATTTATATGGCTTCTTTAAATCTTTCTAGAAATGGAATCTCAGTAGAATTTCCTTTTGGTTCCTTATCTTTTTTTTCATCTTCCTTAGGTGCAACCAAGCTAGGGATTTTAGCTTCTTATATCATCTCAATGATTATAACAGGTGGACTGCTAACTATTTTTCTAGATCTGGTTTGAATGTTTTTACAATCCATTACATTTAGATCAATTGATTTTTCTATTTCTATTTCGTATATAGGAGTTATTTGTTTGTTTCTTGGGTTTGCTACTAGTTGTGTTGGCATTTATATTTGGATTATATTTTTAGAGTATGGATTTTGTGAAAGATTCCATTATGGCTTGTTGGTTCTAATTTGGATATGTTTTCCCTTGCACATAATTAATAGGGCCCCATCTAGGTTGTGGCCAAGCATAAGTATTTCCTTGACCACCCCAAGGTTGCTGATGTCCTTGATTATACCAAGATTGACATGCCCAATCCTAAGGATGCCATGTTGGTTGAGGGGACCAAGGTGGCTATCCCCAACTTTGTGGTACTGTTTGAGCTACCCATGGCATCATCCAAGGATTAGGAGCTAGTCGTGGCATAAATTGTCCTTAGCTGGGTTGTCTCTAAACAAAATTTAATTCTTCTATGGTGGATGATGTACTGGTTTGTTTGAGATTATTTTTTATGAGTGGAAGAAGAGAACAAGCATGAGTATCATGTTCTTTAGATTCACATACAAGACATACTTCTATTTTATCCAAATGACATTCCCTTATTACATGCTTCTTCTTACATCTAGGATAATACATGGCTAATGGTTCAAGTTGGGCATTTGTTTTATCTTGCAATCCATCCATGGTGGAGGTTAATTGAACTAATATGTATATTTTAAATTTTTCCAATTCATCCATTAGTTTTTTCATATTTGGATTTGAATTTTTAACCATTTTTCCCTTTCTAGGTCCACCCCTTGTTATTGAATAGTTTCTAAAAAGTTCTATGATTTCATCCATTCTTAATTGAGAAATGTTTCCCCCACCAATTAAATCAAGGGTTTCCCTAGATTCATCATCCAGACCTTTGAGAAAAATGGTTTTACTTAAGTATTCTTGAAGTAAAAATCCACATCTTTTACTCACAAAGAGGAATCTATCCAAATAATCTTCCATATTTTCATCTTCTTCCTATTTGATTTTGAAAAATTCCTCCTTTCTATTTCTTCCTCTACAATAATCTTTATATTTGTCTACGAAGACAGTTTCCATTTTGTCCAAATTGGTAATAGAATTAGATTTTAATCCCATAAACCACCTCATTGTTGCATCCTTCAGGGTAGATGGAAACAAGTTGAGTTTTTGATTATCTATCTTGTAATCATAAGTTTGACATAGTACTTTAAACTCAAATAGAAATTGGTCAAGATCCTTAGATGACATTCCTCTAAATGTAGGCAAGTGTGTAGGTGAAATGTTCTTCATAGTGGTTTCATCATCCACTATCTAAATGGGATAGGTAAATGTTCTTTTAGGTTCTCTTCTAGCTTCTCATGCCATCTCTCTAGTATTTTCTAGTCCCTTCTCCTAGACAATGTGGTATGTGGTCTACTTTGAGGATGGTGAAAAGTCAAGAGTAGGAGGTTGACTACTCAATTGAGAATCAAAACTTTCCCTCAATGGATCTTGAGAAATAATCCTCCTCCCTAAAGTTCTACTTGCTTCTGGTGATCGATCCAAAAATTCCAAAAATGGCATTTTTCCTTCTTGTCTTGTAGGAGATAATGGTGCCTCCAATTCTTGCTCAACTTCCTTATTAAACTAGAGGGTGATGGAAATTCTTGTTCAATTATTTTAGGGAGAAATCTACCCTTGGAGTCTCATGGTCTACTAATAAATTTTGTGATACCTTTAGGGAAAATTTGTTTAATTACTAAATGTATGATTGTTGCTCTTGTTGACACCTAATTAGAAAATTCCAACTAGTGGTTCCCTGTAAATGGTGCCAAAAATGATGGGTGTCATTATGCCCTTCATTTAATCAAATTTTTGTTGATGTCATATTTAACCAGGGTTATGTCTAAAGCTATATGCAACAAGAAGAATCTTAGAGATTTAGTAATTGATTGTAGGTATTTGTATTTTTCTTTTGTTTTAGGGGATTTTTAATTTCTTACGGACTTCTTGGTTAAAACCTTATTGGAATCAAACTATGAAAATCTGCTAGAAGTAAATGCACATTGTAGAAATGAATTAGATTGTTGGAAATAAACACACTTTTGCAAAATGAAATAGACTACTAGAAATAAACACACTTTTACATAATGAAATAAATTACTGGAAATAAACACACTTTTGTAGAATTCTTGGAAAATGATTGCAAAGAAATTAGAATTTAATCTAGAACACCCACAGGGGCAAATCTATAATAAATTTTAACTTTAAGGAGTTGGAAACATTTATAAATTTAATAGAGATACCTATTTGCTTTTGAGAACAAAATATAAATACCAACCAAAAATGAAGACCCTGGTTGTTGGAGGAGTGGGCCCTTGCTCCGCCTAGAAATAGGACTGAACAACTTAATTCTCTCTCAAAATAGAAATGGCTATTTCATTGATAAAATGTCTTGTATTAAAAAAATGTACTATTTTATCCTTATCCCTATATTCTTTAATTAGTTTTCTCTCTCCTTTCCTAAATTCCTAGGTCTGTATATATTCTTTTACTTGTGGTGCATTAATGGCTATAACTATTTCATGGATATGATGAAACTGAATCATGCCCAGAATAAATGTGGAATTAAGATGTGGTTGGCTATCCAATTGTGTGATAAATGTCTCATATTTGCAAGTATGGAAATCAAAAGTCTACTCCTAATTTAATGGGATCTTTGATTTGACAGATCATTGGCTGTTTGGAATAGATCTTTATCAGTTCCATGTCTAACTACAAAATTTTTAGAGCTTATCTATAGGAGTACCAAAACTAATTCAGATAATTTTGGAGCTAAATATAGATTTCTAGAACTAAGTCCAAAAATGTGACGACTTGAAATAGTGTGGTGGGGTTTTGGAACTAAGCTGTATTGATTCCAATGCTTTCAAAAACATGCAATCAGCTTCATATTTATTCTTTAGTGTGATGATGACCTATTTTATTACAAAACTAGAATTTTCAAAAACACTTATTAGAAATTACAGAGTTTTTTAAATTTTAGAATCACAATCAACAAAAGATGGATAATTACATCCTAACTCATAATAGATCAAAATAAAAGTCACAAAATGCAATCAAAATTAATAGAAAGAAAGAGCAAGATGAGGTCATTTATTATACATTTAAAAATCATATCCTAGCCTCATCACTAATTACATAAAATTTTATATATTAATATTATCCAAATCAATCTACCTATCAATATTTGCTTCAAAAACAAGATTTCCCTTTTCAACTCTCTCTTCCAACTGATTGGGAAAAGGATGACATTGATAATCTTGATTGGATTCATAAGTGGGAATCATGTAGGAGTGATAGCAATGTTGAGGTGAATATAAAGTTTGATAGGTTTTTTGAGGCTACTTATCATGAATTTTAATCTTATCTTCTAAGGATAAAATTAGACCACTCGCATCTAGCATCTCACTTGTGAGCCTTTGCCAATTAACTCTCTCAATAGGTGGTCACTCTCTTTTAACTAGCTCTAATGCATCTTTCAACTTATGAGTGAAATTAATAAGAATATATAGACCATATTTTCTTTGTGTTTCAATATATAACATGTAATTTTAATAGCCTAAGATATTTTGCTTGAAAGTGGAAATGGATTGACTTGAGAAGTGACTAGGTTGACTAGGAGCAAGATATGGAGAATATTCATTGTAGGACTGATACAACTCATGACAAGGATGGTTATGAGGCTAATAAGGATCATGATATGGTTTAAAATGGTCATATCAAGACTAGTAAGAATCATGCCAAGGTTGATGAGTGTTATAATTTTGATATGTCTCACCAACTTGTGTAAAATAGTACTCAACACTAAATTTTGCCATGGAACTTCATTTGGAAACAAGAACAAAAGGAATGGTTACTAACAATACTCAAAAGTAATACCTAGGCTACTTGACTAGCTGATGTAACTTAAGATTCACCATTGGTGCTTAGATAGATGCCTCTAAAGGCTAATTATTGAAAGATAACACAAAAAAAATTCAATTTCTTGGACTAAGATTCACACTAGGTGTGCCAAAAACTATTATCACTTGGATTTACACCCTTTAAGGATAAGTATTAGCTCTCCTCATCCAAGTGGCACAATTGAAACACCTATAGGCTTATGGGTAGCCTAAGGATGAGGTGAATCTCTAGACAGGGCTAGTTCCCTTGATGTACCACTTTGGATCACTACTACACCTAAATTTTTTCGGGGAAAATGGAGAGAGAAAAATAAAAGGAAACTATCCTAAGGGAGGTGATACACCAAATAATTAGATGACTTCCAAGAAGATGATGTCATACACGAAACTAAGAGACTAACCAAACATACACATCTCCAATCTATATCTTCTCACATAAATATTATATTATGAGGTTATGGATGATTGTTTAGGCTAGGAGGACTAGAAAAGAGGCCTTGAAAGGAACTAGTGAATATACTTACTCAACTTTAACTCTTTCTATAACACTTCACATGCCCTACAAGAAAAAGCTTTTCAACTATAAATAAGGTGAAAGAATGAGACAACAACTAAGGAAATCATAGTTATCAGTAAGCAAGATCAATCATCTAATTCAAAAACACTATGAACACTCATGAAGAGGTATAAATTATTAATCTTATTGATCAAATGGTATGTAGATGATCAAGGCTTTGTCATACTCAGGTGAAGCATAAGTTACAAATGCCAAAATGGCTAATTCTTATATAACTTGAGTTAAAAATGGGAGAAGAGAGAAGTCCAAGGGTAAAAAATACACTTGTAAAGATAAGAAAAAAATTTAAATTTGCATGAGAATATGATGTGGGATGAACCATGAAAGTTCATAAGAGACAAGTGGCCATACAAGGCATGAAACTTATGAAAAATGGCATGAAAGTTCTCATTCTCACTCAGAAAATTGCATTCATGATTCACCTCTATTTTATTTTCCCAAAACATATTAGGATATCTTTTATTATTATAATTTAGGGTAACATTTTATACATGCCTCTCCATGAATTAGTTTTAGTCCTGGTCATATAGAACATTCCCAAAATGAGCTATCACCATCTGCAGTCTAGGAAACTCTTCTTTCATGCACCCTGCACACTTGGCCTCTAAAAAGACATAATTTTTCCATGAAAATAAATTTAATGGATTTTATGACATGTTTCAAAGACATGATATGGCCTTTTAAGTATTATTTACACCTTAAAATCACTTCCAGTTGGAGTTTTCACACTTCTCACTAGCTTGGTTACTATGTTAATTTTGATTGGCTAAGATGAGAGCTATTATTTGCATAATTTTGAGTATTTTCAAGGAATTAAATGTCCATATTGATTTATATTAATTATTAATCTTCGCCCAAACTTTATTTCATCTTTAGACTCCTTCTATAACTTGTAAAACACATAAAGTAGTCAAAAGTACCCTATTTTATACCCTATCTGTATAGTTTCATATAAATAAAAAGGGTTTGGATGAGCTTGAGAGAGTATTATACAAGTTCCAATAACTTTCATGATCAAACTAGTCTTAGATAAGATTCCCATCTTCATTTTCTCCATTGGGTCTTGATTAAGGGTTTACAAGGATTTTAGACAGTTTTTGTCCTTAACATTTGTTCAAAAATCCATAAAATTAGAATTAAAAAATAAATCCAAAAAAATTATCTTCAATACCAATACTAACATCCCAAAACTCATTTTTCCTCCATGTAAATCCTTGAATAAGATATGAGCACTTCAACCTAGCCTATTGAGCTCTTCCTTTACTTTGCATAGGCCTAATTCTACCTTTGAGCCCCAAAATGACCTTACTATGGTTTTTCATGCACTCAAAAAAATTTAAAACCTCTTAATTCACCCTAAAAACATTTTCCAATAAGTTATAAGGCTCACTAAGAGTTAGAAGTGAAAGTGGCCTACCATTTGGCTTTTAGGCCTTAACCCTGCCTGCAAGGTCTGACTGCAACACTAGCCACCTAGACCACCTTTTTTAATTTACCCATTTTATGCAAGATTTATCATGTTTTAAAATGTTTATTTAAACTTATGACACATTTTTTAAAGGTTCACACACCTCCTTGTCCATCATTTCATTCCTTCCTTCCAAACTTGTAAGTTTATGCCTAAGGGATAGTGCCCTCTATGTGATACAAAATAGAGGGAAATTACCATATTATCTCAAAAAAATTGATTTTTTTATGGGATTAATCAAGTTTTAAGGACCTCCCACACAAAAATTTAGCCTTATATCAGGTCATTATACCTTCAAAATTCTCCAAAACCTAAAATAGACCCTTATAAAGTAGACTATGTGCAAGACTCCTCATGTGGACTATGTACTGCATGGTTAGAATCCTTTATATATTATTTTCTTAAATATAAAAAGTTTATAAATACCATCATGATGAAGATGAATTTTTTTTAGGTCCATTTACTATATCAACAACCTATATACCTCTTATTACATAATTAACTGGTCAAGACAATATATAACCTTCCTGATTGTATTTCCTATTTTAGAAGGTACCTGTAGGTATGATTTTATAATTTAGATTTAATTAAATACTTATAATTCCATTTATAAACTCCAAATATCATTTACATTTTCTTTAACCCTTTGTATCACCTTTATGTACTTTCCATACTCATAATCACCAAACTTGCTTATTGTCTGCAATAGTCAAACATAGTCAACTATGTTTGACAAAAAGATCCTATAGGTGAATATTTTTAATATATTAGGTTATAAATCATATTTTTATCCTTTTATTAATTTTTATTCATCCATGCCATGAATTTTTCATGCCACAACCTATACAATTCATTAATTATGTCACTATCAGCTGTAGGTGGATGTTAAGGTTACTTATACAGACTGTCTCCACCTCCTTATGTGAAAGTAAGGTTTTGGAATGTCATAAGTATATCCATGATGCCTATTACATTCCTAATATAATGTTTCATATTTAATAACTTATACAAAACATGGATTTAGTTTTTCCTTCCTTGAATTATAAGACTATGGTTTTTGCCCTAAGTTTGGTTGTAGGTGCATGTTCAAGAAATAAACACCTATAGGTGTATATGGGGGTATAAAACACAACATATGAATCTATTTTATGATATTATAGCTCATAAATATTATTTAAATCCATAAAATATCATTAAAACAAGGATGGATTTTCATTTTGTAACCTTTGAATGAAAAGGTCTCTTGAAGCTCAAACCTATAGGTGAACATTGCCTGGGTTTTAGTACCTCTATCACTTGAGGTGAATTTTATGGGATGATGGGAGATTAAATAGGTGATAAGGGTTTGGTTTTTTATCTAATGGATTATAATTTATGTTGTTTGAAATATTTTTTGTCTAAGATAAAATATTCTTCAGGTGGGATATTGATAAAAAAATGGGATCTTGATAAAAGATAGGTTTTTGGTCAAATATAGGATCTTTAATAAAGATGATATCTTCATCAAAAATGGATGGTAAACCATGGTTTTCAAAGGTAGGTTTATCAACCATGGATTGGATGATATTATATGCATCAAAAATGGGATGTTTGGAAATAGATGGAAGCTTATGACCATGACTTGGAAGTGGTATGGCTTGATTAGACTTAGGAAAGACATCTTTGAATATCTCAAAGTTATTATTTTTAGATGTGGATAAACATGGATCTACTTTGATGTACCCTTTTTTAATAAAATCTTGGATAGAATTATTTAGTCACATAAAATAGTTTATATAATGACCTTCAATTTTGTGATAATTGCAAGATTTGTTAGGTTTATACCACTCACATTTTGGGATATTTGGATCAAATTATTTGGTGTTTGGAAATATGACTAATTTTGCATCGACCAATTTTTGAAAGAATACATCATAATGTTACCCTGAAGGAGTGATTTTTACTAATAAACATAGTAATGTTATTGATAGGTTGGGAATTTTTAAGTTGTATTTCTAAAAGTGGAATGACACTAGATGGTAGAGGTGTTAGAATTGGATTTTGTTTCCTAGTGTAATGAGGGATGTTGTAAATAAGACTATAACTAGTAGATGGGAGATTTGATTTATTTTATAAAATAGGGTTTCTAGTGATAGGATGATGTTGATGTAGAATGTTTTAGGATTCCCTAGTAATGAATTTGGCTAGATATGTAGCTTTATCTTGGAAGGATAGATTTGTTGGATATGTGTTGAAAGTGAAATTATTTGGATTTGGTGTATTTGTGAAGGTTGATGGACTTGAATTTTATATGTTTGTGACCAAATATGAATTTGATGTAGTTTGATTAAAGTTTGAATATGGGTTGAATCTATAACTAAATTGTTGATTTTGATGAATGTGGAAAGGTTGGTTTTGAGGGGTGTAAGAGTTGAAAGGTTGATTTTGATGGAAGATATTTGGATTTGACTAAATTTGGGTTTGATTTGTGAATGGGTTTTGGTTCAAATATAGATTTTAAAGAGGGGGTGAAGGTGAATCAAAATTTTGGTTGATACTAGGATTAGAACTAGATGTATCTATTAACTTATTTGTATTTATGATTGGTAGCATTTGATTTATGGGTAAACTGAATGAGGTATTCAAGTTTGAAATTGATTGATTGATGTTTAGGTTCGATCGATTGATTGGTAAACTTTAATAACCATTCAAGTTTGAGTTTTATTGATTAATGAATGATGATGAATATATATTCAAACTCATATTTAAATTTGTTGGATGATTGATTGGTGAGTTTGTAATGACATTGAAACTTAGATTTATTTTTGTTGGATGATTTATTTGATGTTGATTCAGATGTGTGTTTCAATCAAAATTGGTTGGATAGGACCCTAGGTTAAAAAAAGGATTATGTGTATTTGTATTTGTGACTAAATTAACCAAGGGATTATTCCACATATCCATGTGTCTTGCAATGAGTGAAGTTTTCTAAAGGAAATACTTGACTCAATAGATGAAAAAACATGAAATTAGACTCTATTAAAGAAAAATTCCAAAGTGACTAAAAGTTTATTTTATAACTAAATGTTTTTGTGATTTCAGAGAGAAGGTTAGGATTTTGGATGACATTTAAACTCAAAATAATTTGTTTACAAACAAGGATTTTGAAACACATGTTAAACACAAGGGAAAAAACAAATAAATTTCCATTCTAAATAGTCAAGAAATTACAAACAAAAGGTGTAAAACTAGGATGAGGGTCATGAACAACTATTAGGCCTTTTGATGTAACTAACTCATCCATACTCTCAATTTTAGCCTAATATTTCAAGGTAATAACCATGGAAAATCATGTCATTCCCATAGCTCACTGAGTTAAAATTTGAGGGTGTGTAGAAGCTAGTTTCTTGATGCTAACCATTAATTGATGCACTAAATTCAACTGACAAAAGAGGTTATCCTAGTCTTAAGATTTTAAACAAGTTTATCTAGGAGGGAAAAACTATGGAAGAAATATAAAAAATAGATGGACACTATTGGGTCTTATCCTAAAGTGCCCAACACAACTATAGAGGTCTCAGTGTCTTGACAATCAATGATATCATATTTTAAGGTAGCTATTGAAACCCTAGCTACTGGATCCAAAAATCCCCTCACATCATAGTGTGCTTAAAACACACAACCACTTAGGTAATTAAAATAGTTGGATCTCAATTTATGTACCCTATTGGTAAATGGGGTTTGGCCTACTATGTGGTGGTAAAATCCATGGTAAATATATCTCATAAAAATAATAATAATAAGTAGTTATTTCTAGTTTCTGAGTATCATCACCAATGTGATGCCAAATAAATATCATCATACATAGGCATTACTTGGGTAACACTAAAAATTATGGAAATGTTTATGATTCTTGAGTATCATGACCAATATGATGCCAAGGAAAGATCATACACAATTTTAAATAATGAAAAAAAAATTATAAAATTACATGTGATGTAATTACTAAAAATAAAACATTGAAAATAAAGATTGAAAATATTAGTAAAAGAAATTGGATTTTGTTTATCCTTTTTGATGATTATCTTTGACAAGTATTCTGTAAACAAGTTGTTATAATGTTTACTTAGGTTTGGATCAATGCAAACACAATAAAAGAAGAAAATATCATAGTAAAAAAGAAAAACCAATTCTCTATAACAAATTTGCAGTTACATAGAAAGATAAGCAAGAAAAATTGTAATAAAACAAACACAAGAAAAAGAAAAAACACATAAAGTAGAAAAAAAATAAACTTGTGATCATAGAATGATTTTGCTGCCCTATTTGATGATTTCACTATGCATAGATATGAGTTATTTTCTATAAAAAATGAATTCACTAATGGGAATGGTGATTTCACTGTCAAAAATGATGATTTTACTACCAAAAAGGGCAATTTCGGTGCCAAAAAAGGTTATTTTTCTATTTCTGAGTGAATTCGTTATTGACCCTATAGACAAAATTAAAAAATTAAAAAGGGACCAATATAATGATTTATCTATGTAGTTTAACAGATTCATTATTAAGAACTACAATTTCTCTATTGATGCTTCCAAATTCATTATTACGTAATGGGTGTACATAGCTGAATAGAAAATGCCTGATCACAAATTGTAGCTTATACCACCACTAAAAAAGACAAGATTAAATGCATATGAAAATACAAAAAATAAAAATAAAATAATAAAATGATTTTTAAATGTAAATATTGTGATCAAAATATGAGGCAATATCCCACTACAAATAACAAAAATTAAATAAGAAAATGTTTTTTAAATTCCAATATGATTATCAAAAGATGAAAAAGATGAGGGAATGTCCCATCAGGCATGCCAAAAATGGATGAAATAAATTTAGAAGTGATAATAAATAAAATAATCTTAATATAAGATAAATTCAATCTAAGATTTAGACACAAACAAAGAAAACACAAAACACAAACTTTATGCTTCAAATGTACAAGCTTTGTCCATTACGATGTAAACTTGATTTGCTCTTTGAAAATGTGTTGCTCACTCTTCCCATGCAAAGGAGAATGAAAATATTTTTGGTGCAAAAAGAGTAATTTATTCACTTGTATTTCCTTGGATTCACTTTTGAATACAAATTCATTATCAAATGTTTGGATTCTCTAAGATTTGATTTCAAGACTCTTTAAGATTAATGTTTCCAAGTTTATTTATAGATTTTTGAAGGAAGATCCAATGGTGGAGGATTATTTGAATTTATTAAATGATCCAAATAATAAAAGATGGCTAATGATTCCTTACCCATGAGGATGAAGATGTAGACACTTAAATATGGTCGTTGATAACCTCTAACCAAGCTTTTGGTCAATTTCCACCCAAAATGCACAATTTGGCCTAAAAACACTAAAACATGCTAAATGATGTGAAACTGACATATTCAAATGTTGATTTTGGCCAGGGTATCCCTAAATAGGGAAATTTAATTTATGGGCTATCTAACTTTGCTAAGTCCATTTTGAGTCAAAATGCCAAATCTACACCTACATGCTCTGGACTGCTCTTTCTTATCAAATATTTTGCACAAGACTCATTCCTTTGTTATTTATTGTTGGAAACATTCTAAATGCAAATACACATCCAATGCATCTGATGTGGCCTTCCAATTCTAATCCAATCAAATTTAGGACCAATAACAAGGCATTCTGATCAATTTGTGTATAAAGTGCTTAAACAGGTTTAAGAGATAATTAACCCAAATCAAGGCTTAATTAATAATTCCATGAAAACTTGTTTTTAGAAATTAATATTGAATATCTACATCATCAAGTGACCTCATTTCTTGGGAAGGCATCCCTAGGCTATAAATGCCATAAATATTAGGATTCATGCCCTCCATGCCTCATCAATGTGTTCCGTGATGCCCTCTATGACTCTTAATTGCCCCTTCTTATAATGCCATGATGAGGATAATTATAAATGTAACTCAAAAAAATGAATTAATATTCAACCACACATCTCAATCTTGAGATGGACAATTGAGGTTGATTCTGATCAAATACAAAAATTTAAAAATAGGAGGCCTCACAACATCATTTCTAAGCTTAATTAGTGCAAAGTTATAATGAAGGATTGGTTCCAAAACACTTCAAGAAACTAGTGTTATAATGCCAAATTAATTCTAAGCCAAGACAAGCCACAAGCCAAAGGTGCCAACAGGGGATGAAGGTAGCCACACGCCATTAAAGAAGACCTCTTGAAGTACAAGATGAGCAAGCCATCATTATAAAGTCATTTGGAGCATGCAAGGAAGGTGAAGGAACTCTTGTATTTGATCCATTGCTTTTTAGTTGTGCTTGTCATTTGTTTTTGTTAACTAAGATCTCCCTAGTGTCTAGGCCTAGAGATGTTATGCTATTAGTGTGTTTATTTCATTTTATTTTCATTTTAGAACTAACACCATACTAACCATCCTCTCTTGAGTCAAATTCCTAGATCATATTATGGTATGCCTGATGGGACCAAATGAATCCTACACATGAAGGAGATTCTTTTTCAACCTTAAAAAATTTATTTAAGATTTTAAAACTCTTCCAAATTAGTTTTCTAAGATTATTTTTCCATGTTTCGTTGCCATAATTTTTACATAGTAATTGATATCAGTAAAAATATTGACATTGGTCAGCAAAACTGACATCAATCAGATCTCAGTTGGCCATAACTAATGTTAGTGGTGTTGATCGACATTGGTCACTATGTTTTTCCAAAAACATAGACCTGAGAGCTACTTTTTGAAATTTTTTTGTTTCAAAGTCAAAAGGGATTCAAATCTTAAGGACATGCTAACAATTTTGTTATAGGACCAAGTGGGATATTTAATCAAAACATGTTTATATCACTTTTTCATGCTTAAAATTTTATTAGGAACTTTGTTTTTGTTTTTAACAAATAATTTTTAGATGTTTTTGGTAAATGCTTTTCAAAGTTTACGACTAAGACCAAGGGGTCAAATGAACACCACCAAACATTTCATTTGAGTTTAAAATTGAACACACTTGTTAACTTTTAATTTCAATAGTTGTTTAATTATATTTTGTTTGGAAAAAAAGAGAGTGTTGCATGTATACCCTTCTATTTTTCCTCTATATGTAACCCTTGGAATCAAAAGCACCATTCCTATTGCATTAGCCTAGTCCAAGGCTTCTAAAGAAATTCATATAAAGCACTCCCCAAAAACTCATCAAAGTTTGGGTGACCTTGAAAGTGACCTAAAGTCTTTATATTTTCATGATTTATTTGTTTTTATGCATCTTGGCTTGTGAGGGAGAATTCATCACCTCCCACAAGTTCTTTAGGGAAGCTTTGACCTGGGGTTTCATCTCCCAACATTAAATTCATTTGACTCCTTTAGAATTACACATGGAATGTAGTGGCACTTTGGACATCACACTACACTAAGTGAACAATAGGATATAGTGGTTAAAAAAAATACTAGACCTTTTTACACCAAGCTAAGTGATACAAACCCAAAATTCATGCTTTTCTTTTACATTGTTTGGCATGAAAGTCATTGTGTAATTGATTCCCCTAGATCATTCAAAAACTTATTAGATTTTAGATAAATCCCCACTTGCTATAGAAGTATTTTTGGTGCAAAGAGTACCTCAAGGTCCATTTCATAGTACCATAATTTGAGATAAGGGGGGTTTAAAAACCCTACTATATAATGTGCATTTAATTTTGGATAAACACTTAAAATACTCTCAAATGATGTATATTAATGGATTCTAATAGTACCAGGCAACCTTGTCAGTTTAGGATCTAAGGGTGATTAATTATTTGGTCTTGTCCTAGTTTAAAGTCTTATTTCAAGTCAAAATTTGGTGTAAACAAACAATCCAAACCCAACACATAGTCCAAATTTTCTTTTGAACAAAGAGGTGTTATGTTGCCTGCGTGAGATCATCAATTTGCCTTGTTCAAAATTTCATCAAAAGATTGAGAGTCATATCATCCACTTTGGTGCATTTATGTTGTCCAATTGAGTTTAGACCTTGACCAAAGTTGTTTAAGTCCTTCACTTATAATCTAAATTCATAATTACACCTTCACAAGTTTATAGGGTTGATGTGTTAAGTGGGTTCAGCATTTACACTAAACTTGAGGGAGATTAGGTTTAATTACCAATCTATATTGAAGGCCATTAAGAGTCATAATCATTATCCTCACTTGATATACTTAATCCATTTTGTGTTAAACACTTACACTTGAATTCTATATACAACAATATTTTGAGTCAAGAAAGGTAGTGTTATGCTGTCAAAATTGTGGGAAAATGTCTTTGTCTTAGAGAGTCTTTGAAACAAACTTTTTTATCATAACTTTTGGGTATTATAGTATCATTACACTTCCCAAATCATTTTAAACTTTATTTTATATCCCCTTTTGCATAGAATTTCAAATATATTTCTACATGTTTAGACCAATCCAAGTGTACTTTTGATCCTTTGTCTAAAACACAATTATACTATTCACCTTTGTCTAGCTTATTTTTCAAAGGAACCAAGTTTTATACCATTATTTATGAGAAAATAAACTATTGTTATAGTGTCTTTTGTTTCATACCTTATACCTAGTTGACCACGTTCATGTCCAAGAATTGAATTTCTAGTGTTTGTTAGAAGTGTTTCAAATCCATTAGATTAAAAATTTCATCTATTTTCAAAGTCTAGCTTTTGATGTCATTTGGCCAAGATTCCTATCACATGCCTTGCGTGAGCCTAGATTTTGATGTCATTTGGCCAAAAGACCTAGCAACTTTTAATTTCCTAGATTAAACTGATTTGAAACACTTCAACCTTAGAGTTTGGCATTTTGATTTTTCAGTGCATTTACTTGCTTGCCTTTGTGTGAACACTGAAATGTTAGATAATTCACTCTAGCTTTTTTCCTCATAGATATTTTAATAAACCTTTTGATCCTTTTGGCAAATCTAGCCCAAGTTGAAGGCATCATTTGTTTTAGATTTTGTCCTTTTTAGAGTTTGTAGAATTCTTTGACCTTTTATTGTAAAGCATTGACTATGGATCTCAACATGTATCCCTACACTTGTAGTGGACTCATGTATAATCTAGGGATTAGTAATGTAGTTGCATGGGAAGAAATGGTGCAAGAACACTATGTAGATAACATTACTTATGAGATGGATTTTTATCCCTCTTATAATACTCAATTAGGGGAAAAAATCCAAGATTCATTGCCTAACTATTTGGTTAAGACACCACCTTACATAGAATAGGACCAAGAACAAACTATGCAATACTTAACTACAATTTCCATGGTGGATGAGCTAGTACTTCAACAGCCATATTTTACTAATTTGGCTTTTGTGTATGATCCATTTTTGTGTGAGTGACATTTGTTATAGAATAAAGATGAGATTTTGGTTAGGGCCATAAAGGTTGGGGCTAATTTTATAGCATACTTCCCCCATGAAAATTTACCAAGTCTAGTAAGAGTTCCCCATAATATCATTTACAATTAATATGCTTCTTCTATAAATCCTATGGCTCTAGTCCAAACAATGTACCAAGACCCTAATATATCTAATCAAGGCAAAAACATCATGGAAGATCACTTTAACCAAATGTAAATATCATACCAAACCTACCTAAATTTAGCACGTGATTTCAATTAGATGAACATGATGAGTAAGCCCCTCATTGACCTAGTACCTTCAATAAGAGTGTTGATGGAATTAACTGGACAAGAGAATCTGAGTTCTAACCCATTTTTACAAAATGCTTTGATAAAAAGCTTGATACATATACCAATTATTGAAGAAGCATCTTTGGCTTCTACATTGAATAGTGACCCAAACATAATAGACACTATAAAAATAACATCCACTCTTGATCAAAGTGGTATTAACGCACAAATAACTAGCCAACAATGTGTGCCTATAGTTAATCCCATGAGTAGATCATCATACCAAGGAATAAGAGTTTTCGTACCCTAGCCTCAACCAGCCACTTCCTTAAGTGTACAACCTACAAGATTAGATAATCAAACAATGGCTAATGTTATGCCTCAATGATAGGATGTGATGAATGCTACTCCACCTCAACAAGTAGCGAGTGGTATTCCACAACAACAATCATAATCTATTGTATCAATGCAATATAGGATGAATACATTGTCACCTCAATTGGGGGAAACTAATGTTCCTCCTCATCAAGTAATAGCAAACATACCTCTTCAACCATAGAATAATATGTCAATCTAAGACCAAGCAATGACTAGTTAGTAACTTTCAAATATTAGTCAATGATACATGTCAAATCTACAACATGCTTGCACTTATTCATAGGGATTCATGCAACAAGAAGGTCCCCATGTTTCTCAAGTACCTACTATACAACTATTGGTTTAAAATGTGTCATAAATTCAGAGATAGGGTCTTGGTCCACAAGTTCCTACTCAATAGTAAGGTTCGATTATTTGGTATCATGTCCCTTTTCAACCATATCAAGCATAGTATAGTTATATCCCTTCATCCCAACCACAAAATACTCCAAGTCAAACATTTATCATCAACCCAAATTGGAATATCATGCAACCAAATATGTAATTTTAAGTACATCCCAATCCACATATGTATATTCCTAGTTCATTCCCAGACCAAGCCAGTGTACACCAATAGGTGTCTCCTTCATACCCTAGTCAAAGTGTCCCACTTGTGACCTCCCAGCCATTTACCCAAACCAATATTCTCCCTCAAACTAATATTCCATCCAATTTCCTATCCCAATAATTGCAACAAATGAAGGATGCAATTGTTGCCATTCAGGCGAGGAAGTAGAATAAGAAGTTCAAATTAGATGACATGTGTTCCTATCCATTTAACATGTAGTATTTATAGATACCATTTCTTCTAGGATATGAACCACCCATATTTGATAAGTATAAATGGAAAGGTGACCATAAAGGTCACTTGACTAAATTCTTTATCGCATGTCAACCAATGGCATATAGTGACAAATACTTTTTGTTTTTGTTTTCAAGGAGCCTATCTGGACAAGCCTTAGAGTGGTTTTTAAAGTTACCCAGGAATTTAGTAACAGACTTTGATGATCCTTCTAATAAATTTTTGTAGCACTTTTCCTATAATCTCCAGCATGATATTTCATTAGCGGACCTAACACAAGCAAAGCAAAAATCTAGGGAGATTTTTGCAAGTTATTTATAGTGATAGAGAGCCCTTGAAAGCCATTTCACCCATAATTTAATAGATAAAAAATTAGTTGATGTGTTTATGAAAAAAATTCATATTCAGATATCCTATCATCTAGAACTATAATGTACACATACATTTAAAGAGATCATTGATAAAGGTTTGTTCATCAGGTGAGCATTCATCAATAAATGGGTCATCAAGCGTAATTCAACTAATCAAAATCAATGTACCAATCAATTAAATAGCCAATAACAACATCCTAATCACTAACACACATCAAAACTAGTATAGGCCAATAATCAAGAAATACTAAATCAATTCAAATAAAATAGGATTGTTGTGGAAAATGGAGTAACTAAATCTCATCATGTCCAAACTATGCAAACATCATCTACACCACCTTTTTAGCTTATTCCTACACAGCAACCTCTCCAATCAATACCACAAGTGTAATAACCTAGACCTACATAGCAAATACAATAGTCTTTACCATTGCAAACCCCTCCTCTTAGAAGAACCATCCCTACACATTGTATCTTTAGTGACCTAGGAGAACCTATTGAGTCTATATTTTTAAAGTTTGTTGTTGCTAATCTTATTAGTTGGCCCATACCAAAACATTATCTGTAAGGCATTCCTTATCCTAATTGCTACTATGAAAATGAATTTTATGACTATCATTGGGTCAAAAAGCATAATCTACTGACCAAAACCATCCACCACTTTACCTATCATCTGACCAACTGTTTAACCTCAGAATAAACTAGTCACTACTGACCAAGATAAGAAGTTTGATATTTTGGACCAATTGTAGAAGACACCAGGACAAATTTTTATTTTAGATTTTTTGTGGATGTTAATAATCCAAAAGAACATCTTCAATGAGTTCTTGACCTAATCCAATGTTGCTAGTAACATATCCCCTGATAAATTTCAAGATTTAGTTGGACACATAGCTCTAGCTCAACAAGTCACATTCAACCAAAGTGATATGTCTTCCCTTGGCCCACTCCATAATAACCCATTATACATAGAAGTTTGTATCAAATGGCATAAAGTGAAAGGTGTCCTTATAGATAATGGATCCAGCCTTAACATAGTATCTTTCAAGCTCATCAAGATTTTAGGGTACACAATGATAGATCTCTAGCCAAAAACAATAACTATCAAAGATTATGATAATCAAGAAAGAGAAAAATAGGGCACCATTAGTTTACCAGTTATCATTGGGCCTCTAACCCATGATACACTTTTCCATGTGTTGGATCTTGATTTATCATACAACATGTTTCTAGGTAGGCCTTGGTTACATGAGATTCATGCAGTCCCATGAACACTGTACCAATGTATCAAGTTTTCCCACTTAGGGATGGAGGTAAATATTCTAGGAGATTCAAACCCATATAAACACTACAAGCATCTTAAGGCTGAGTTTCAAAGATATAATTATTAGTAAAATATTAATCCAAGTTCCAATAAGGATAAAGGAAAGGCTATACTTATTGATCCTTCATCAAATAATTACATAAATCATAATACCTTAGATTTCCTTTCCAACATGCTACCTCCTGAAGCTTATAATCATTTCACCATTTCAGATAATGGACTAGGAGAATATGTGACCCATGAAACGTTTCATATCACCAATCTTACTCAAAATCCAAAAACCTTTGGGTGACCTAAAGTCATTCCACATATGCATTGGCAATAAAAGAACAAAAATGAGGGACCAATCAAATTTGTACTAGTGTCTAGCCTAGAACCTAACCCTCTTAAATGAGATGAATCATGATTATACAATGATAACTAGGTTGATTTTTATAAAAGTGAAAAGTATCCTATAACCAATAGGATCATGGAATGTCACAATTATGAAGGAAGAGGCCTCAGGCTGAATCAATAAGGAACTATCGAGCCAATTTCCATGACTGAGTATGAAAGCCCTTATATACTTATATTTAAACTGCCTAAGGGTGACCCCACATATCTTATTCAAAATCCATCACCAATGACTAGTGATGATGATGTTGATAGTGAAGTAGAGTTTGATCATAGCCTTACCTTTAGTAACCTAGATGAAACTAACTTATTTGATAATAATGCCATTTGTACCCTTACCTACGCCATTCATCACAATCCATTGCCATTATATTATCCCCAACTGATAGATTGGGAACAACAAGAACCTAATGTACTAATTGATGAGTTCTAAAATGATGAGGTATTCTCTAATTTCTTAGGCCTTAGATAAAATGTTCCATTGGGAGATCACAAATTAGGATTCTCAATCACATTGGATCATGCAGCCTATTTTTGAGAGTGAGTGAACACCCTTAGCTAAAAACAAATACATAAAACATTTAGTTCCCAAAGTGAAAACCTCTTTGAGGCACTTTTTGACCAGGGAAAAAGTAAAGATAAAGGCCAGTCTAGTGGTGAAAGCCTATTTCAGGCACCATTATATGGGGTGCTCATTCTTCTTTGAATTTAGACCAAGAAACCACAATGATGAACTTGCTTGTGGATCTAAGTTTAGTTTTGAGAAATAATAAGTATTTGATGAAATTCTATAATAATTTTTTACTATTTTTATTACATGTCCAAATGTCCCATTAGGAGACTTAGATTCATCATGCCTAGGAGAAGTTGAAGAGTAAGTCCTAACAGAGAACCCTAACATAGTCTAACAATTCAAGTCACTGCCTACTATCCTAGAAGATGGTTCAACCCTCCTAGTCAAATATACAATAGAGGTAAACATTAGGAATCTATCAGACCTAAAATGGATAAAATTGGGTTCATCCCTTATTGAGGAGGAATGAGACATTTTTTTAGCTCTATTAAGAGAGTTTATGGATATATTTGCATGGGCCTATTCTGACATGCCAGGATTAGACCCCACCTTGGTTGTACTCCACCTTATAGTTAATCTTGATGCCAAACCATTAAAATTAAAGCTATGTAAGATGCATCTTTGCATTTTTGTATTGGTAAATAAAGATTTGTAAAAACTTGTAAAAGTAGGATGTATCTGATCCATTGACTACTCAAAATAGATCTCTAATGTAGTACCCATTAGTAAAAAGTTTGAAGGAATTATAATTTGTACTAATTTTTGAGACATCAACAAAGCTTGTCTTAAAGATGATTTTCTAGTGCCTAATATCGACATGATTATCAACTCTATTGTAGGTTATGAAATGATTTCACTCATGGATGGCTTTTCAAGATATAATCAAATCAAAATATCACTAGAAGATCAGCATAAAATTGCATTCAACACTCCATGGGGAACATTTTGTTATCAGGTGATTCCATTTGGCCTTAATAATGTGGGAGCTACATATCAAAGAGTGATGACTATCATATTCCATGATATGATGCATGATATTGTTGAAGACTATGTCAATGACATAATAGGAAAATCTAAGACTAGAGCCGACCATCCAGTAGTGCTACGTAGGATATTTGAAAGACTACAAGAATAAAAAGTTTGAGTAAATCAAAAGAAATGTGTATTTGGAGTAACTTCAAGAAAATTACTAGGCTTCATCATGTCATATAGAGCTATTAAAGTTGATCTAGTTAAATTCTATGCTATAGCTGAGATGCCACCACCAACCAATTTGAAGTAACTATGTAATTTATATGGTAAGATCCAATCCACTTGATGATTCATCTCTTAGTTAGTAGACAAGTGCCATCCATTTACACACATTTTAAATAAAGGAGTTGCATTTCACTAGGATGATCACTGCCAAACAACTTTTCAACAACTGAAAGAGTATCTTATCAATCCACCTATTTTATTACCTCATATGCTAGGAAATCCATTATTTTTATACCTATTAGATACTAATTATGATTTGGGGGCACCTTGGCTCAACATGATGACAATGGAAAGGAACATGTTTACTACCTAAGCCATACCTTGGTTACATATGAACATAACTATGCACCTATTGAAAAATCTTGTCTAGCCATGGTTTTTATAGATCATAAATTACATCATTACATATTGAATAATAAAACCATGGTCATTTCAAAAGTATATCTACTCTAGTATCTAATATCTAAAATAGATTTACAAGGTAGAATGGCTAAATAGATCATGCTTATTAGTGAGTTTGACATAGATTATGTTAATCAAAAAGTAATAAAAGGACAAGTTCTTATAGATCAACCTACTAAAACACCTCTCATGGACACACAACCACTCAAGTTTCCATTTCCTAATGAATCCATCATGACTATTATTGATAGACCCCCTGAAAAGTAGCCTTGGAAGTTGTATTTTGATGTTTCATTCATTGCACATGGATCAGGGGTAAGCCTATTGTTTATTACACCATAGGGAGATTAAATCCCTAAATCATTCAAAATCAACTTTATTTGTACAAACAACATGGCCGAGTATGAAGCACTTATTGAAAGACTTTGAAAATTAGTGTATTGAAATATATCTCATCTTCAAGTTTATGGTGATTATCATTTAATCATCAATTAGGTCATAGATCATTTTTAGACCAAAGATGACAAGTTGGTTCCATATAAATCCATGGTTGACACTCTTAAAAATAAAATTACCAACATTTAGTTTGAGCATATATCAAGGTCTAGTAATATAACTATAGATGTCATGGCTACTATTGGATCTCTGATTTGACAAAAAGATAAAGCTAAAGAGTATCAGTTCCTCATCAAGAATTTGTCAAGACCAGCTCATGAACCTTTAATCATTACCATGATTTGTGATATTTTTGGTCCTAATTCTATCTGGTACTCTAACCTTTACAACTACCTTCATGACCAAGTTATACCACCTAACCTATCTTGAAAATAAGCCAAATCCTTTAGTCATCATTCCACTCATTATACTTGAACTTCAGTAGAGTCTACATTAGTGTTTAGATAAGTTCATGAAGGAGTATGTGCAGCCCATTATAGTAGGGTAGTCTTATCCAAAAAGCTCTTTCATACTAGTTATTATTGGCCCAAAATGGACACAAATGCCACTAGATATGTAGATAAAAGTGACAAATGTCAATGGCATGCTAATTTTATTTATGCCCCAAAAAAAACTCTGAAACCAATGTTAACACCATGGCCATTTTTTACATGGGGACTTGACCTCATTGGGAAGATTAACCCCACTTCATTTGATAGCCATAAACATATCCTTACTACCACTAAATATTTCACTAATTTGGTTAAAGTTATACCCCTCACTTACGTGAGTGGAAAACAATTCTAAATTCATATTCAGCCACCTCATCTACCACTATGGTATTCCCTCTGATATTATATCTAATAATGGAGGATCATTGAAAAAAATATGTAGACTAGTTATGTATTGAATACAACATCACATAATACTTTTCTACAACATATTCCCCTTAAGGTAATGGTCAGGCTGAGGCATCCAACAAAACCATTGTCAATATTCT
This sequence comes from Torreya grandis, assembly GCA_037957365.1. NCBI lineage: Eukaryota > Viridiplantae > Streptophyta > Pinopsida > Cupressales > Taxaceae > Torreya > Torreya grandis. The sequence continues at coordinate 806,683 of JARHVA010004115.1, forward strand.
CAAAAAGATCGTCAATCATGTTAGTCATGACTAACACCTCCAGATATTCCCTACCCTTTGGGCATATCATACCAATCATTGTACCCTCATAAAAGCCACTCCATACTCATTTATGGTACTAAATCCATCCTTCCCATTGAGGTCAAATTTCCTTCACTATGCATCTCTTTCAATCATGTCTTGGATGATCATGACTATCAAGTAGCTCATCTGTAAGAGATAGACCTACTAGATGATAAATGCATGGCCTCACTCAATAATCTTCAAGCATATTAGAATCAACTCAAAGGCCACTATAATTGATGTTTATAATATAGAACATTTGAACTTAGTGATCTTGTTCTTAAAGAAAACTAAAAGAATATTATGGTTGAGAAGAAACATAAAGTGAAATTCAAACCAAACTAGATAGGGCCTTTCATCATCACTATAGATTATGGTTTAGGAGCATACAGGCTTGCCTCACGAGGCAGTGACAAAATTCTAGAGCTAATGAATATTATTCATCTCAAGTGATACTATGCTTGAATGCTAAGGTGTATTATTTGTAAGGACCATTTTAGTTGTTCCCTTTTGTCACTATTCTTCTTTCTACACATACCATTCTTATCCATCCTCTTTTCCATATCCAATTTCCATTTTCAATCTATCGACCCAGTGTGTTCTAAAACCTAGTCCATTTGACATTGGTTTTTTTCATTCGTTATGTAGTTTAAGCATCAAGGTATCTGATTAGTTCATCAGTTTATTCAATAATTTTAGATAGAGATCATATTTTGAGACAATGTGATAGAAGATTCAGTACTAAGGACATTGATCTATGTTATTGTGTCCTACTTATAACCACATATGGGAAAACTGGGGGCAATACTAAGCCTTGACATACCAACTTGCCACTTTTTATGTAATACTATGTCTTTTTACCAATTGTGCCTATTTTTTTTAATTGGTTGCCACACTGGTCAAATTCCTTTACTAAAATGGCATAACTATAGTGACTTGAGGTCTTATTCTGGGACTATGTAGGTAGCGGTCACTATTTATTAAGGTTAGCTCAGTCACCCTTTTCCTATACTCTCACCATTTTTCAAGAAACTTTAGCCACACTCTCACCATTTTCTGAGCAACTTTATTTTAAACACTCTCACCATTTTGTGAGCTTGAACCATTTAGTGTCTCATCATTCTCGATTGAATAGTGACACTCTAAAATAATTCCAAAAAAATTTCAAAAAATTGTTAGAAAAGAACAAAAACATTGAGCACTTCTTTGACTTAAGGATTCTGGGAACCCTTACTAAGTTACAAGCAAATCACTTTTCATTTAGTTTCCCCATCCTTCTTGGAATTTTTCTCTCATCCACTTTCCATTTTTCAAGACCATTTATATTATTCTATCACACCCATTCTATTTGTTTTCATCAGTTATCACATTCTTTCCATTATTTGGGAGAACTACATTTGACCTAAAGTTTGTTTATTGGATATTACATCCATGGAACTATGTAGGTAGCATCCACTTTCCTAGTGCATATGGAGACAACTCAGCCACCCCCTTCCTTTTCTTCTATTCCCTCATTTAGTTTATTTGTTAAGTTTTCACCTATTTTCTAGGGGTAATATTCATAGTATTTTTATTGCTTTGTTTATTTGTCTATTTCTACTTATTTTGTTTGTTTATCTACCTATTTTATTTGCTTTCAGCATAATTGCCTTGATTCAATTTATGCGTGTTCATTGGGTGATTCCTTTCCCACACTTACACTTGAATCCATCCATATTCATATGTTTAAATTGTCATCATGGTTTCTATCATTTGTGCATTCTTTTCTAATGACTATTAGATTGTGGGAGTCAATCCTCATGCATATTTTGGCCAAGTCTTTAATTTGTTCTATCATAAATCCTACCATCACATACTACAACAAACCTTAGCTTTAAGAATTTTATTGAGTAATGGTGACATCTCTTCAACACCAACATCTTGATTCACTCCTAATCATATCCCAAACAAAGTAATTAACCATGAAAGAATTTTAACTTTTATTAGTTCAGATGAGCATCTGCCTACTGCTAGGTTATCACAATTTATCATTATTCATCATCCTTGGCCAAGTTTATCATGTTTTCCATAATCAGGGTCCAATGATTATAACCACCTATGGGTAAATCATTGCACACCATCCCACCTACATTTCTTAATGATTATTACTACCTTTGGGAAAATAATTTTGCTATCACCACTTTACTTTTTTTTTCCCATATAGGGGCATGTTATTATCTTGTTTGTCTATCCTAATTGGGGTAGATCCATCTTCTTAATGATTATAAATACCTTTGGGAAAATCATTGTGTTATCATACCACATTACCACTATCGAGGTATAATGCTTATAACCACCTTTGGGCAAACCATTGTGCACCATTCCACTTGCATTCTCAATGATTTTGACTACTTTTTCAATATCATTATGTTTTTTCCCCATCATATTTTATTTCTTTGGTCCCCTCATTTCATTTCTTTCTTTTTGAGGGATCATTTATTGACCTCCTTGTGTTAGTCATTCCCTTGAGGGGGGATCATATAGCTAGTACATCATCATTACAATTGTAGGCATGCATGACCTTTTCATTCTTTGAGAAGATGTTATTATGCTTATCACTTTTAATGCTTTCCCAAATAGGGGCAAACTGTAGACACCTAAATCTGGTCATTGATAACCTCCAACTAGGCTTTTGGCTAATTTCCACCCAAAATGTACAATTTGGCCTAAAAATACTAAAACATGCTAAATGATGTGAAACTAACATATTCAAATGCTAATTTTGGCAAAGGTATCCCTAAATAGGGTAATGCAATTTATGGGCTAGCTAACTTTTATCAGTCCATTTTGAGTCAAAATGCCAAATTTAAACCTGCATGCTCTGGCCCACTCTTTCCTATCAAATATTTTGCACAAGACTCATGCCTTTGTTATTTGTTGTTGGCAACATTCTAAATGAGAATACACGTCTAATGTGGACTTTCAATTCCAATCTAGTCAAATTTAGGACCAATAACAAGGCATTTTGATCAATTTGAGTAATTTGTGCATAAAGTGCTTAATAAACATGTTTAAGATATAATAAACCCAAATCAAGAACTAATTAATAATTCCATGGAAACTTGTTGAAAACTTGTTTTTAAAAATTAATATTGAATATCTGCATCAAGTCACCTCATTTCTTGGGAAGGCATCCCTAGGCCATAAATGCCACAAATATCAAGATTCATGCCCTCCATGCCTCTTAATTGCCCTTTCTTCCAATTCCAAGATTAGGATAATTACAAATTTAATTTTAAAAATTAAATTAAGCCTCAACCACACATCTCAATCTTGAGATGGATGTTTGAGGTTGATTATGATAAAATTAAAAAATCTATAAATAGGAGGCCTCACAACATCATTTCTAAGATGAATTAGTGCAAAGTTATAATGTAGGATTAGTTCCAAAAAGCTTCAAGAAACTAGTGTTATAATGCCAAATTGATTCCAAGCCAAGGCAAGCCACAAGCCAAAGGTGCCAAGAGGATATGAAGGTATCCACATGCCATTAAATAAGACCTCTTGAAGTACAAGTCTAGCAAGCCACTATTACAAAGGAATTTAGATCATCCAAGGAAGGTGAAGGAACTCTTGTATTTGATCCCTTGCTTTTTAGTTGTGCTTGTCATTTTTTTTTGTTAACTAATCTCTCCCTAGTATCTAGGCCTAGAGATGTTATGTTATTAGTATGTTTATTTCATTTTGTTTTAATTTTGGAGTTAACACCATACTAACTATCCTCTCTTAAGTCAAATTCTTAAATCACAGAAGATAATTTCAAATGGTTGAGACAATCATAGGATTGGTTAGATGAATTAGTAGGAAAAATTCAAAATTCTTGACAACTTAGGGGATAAATCATAGGAGGTTAAGAAATTTGTGGGTTTTGGTTAGGATGAGGGAGAAAACTGTGGAAGATGTTGGATGAGGTGTAAAATTCATATTTTATTTTTATAATAAGGATTTAAAGTGTGCATAATTAACTAATTTTACTTATTCAATTATTTTAATTTATAAGGAAATGTGATGAATTATTTTAAATCAAATTATTAATATATTTAAAGTGAATTTTGACACTAAATGAAATTTAGATGTTTACAGTCAAGAACTAGGATCATATTTTTTATGACACCCTTAAATTCCATATCTATATCTCTTTAGAATGTTCCACCAGCATTGGTCAATCTGAAAGGAATCTTCTTATATGTGTAGGTACCCTATTTGGTGGTAAAAGTTATCTTAAATTGATCTTATTCTTGGATAAGCATCTAATTATAGCTTGAATAGCAATCAAGAAGTGAAAATATCTCATCCCCTGCTACTATATGAAGGATTTAATCCATAGGTGGAAGGGGATAGTGATCCTTGAGTGATGTTCTATTCAAGTCCCTAAAATCCACATAACCTAATCTCTCTCCTTTTCTTTCTAACTGAGACTAAGTTGGCTAGGAGTTCTTGATCATGAATATTTTATTGGCCTTTATGAGTTTAGCTAGCTCCTTCCTCATCAAGGGTTTGAGCTTGGGATATATAAGAAATTAATTTTGCCTAATCAGTTTAGCATTTAGATCTAGCTCAATCATATGTTGGGCTAATGTTAGGTCAAAACCTTTGAGGTCTAGGTAACTCCATCCAAATATATCATCATAGTTTCTATAAATATGAATAAATATTCCATTTTTGTATGAGCATATACCTTCCTATACTTTAGTATTTTTCCATTAGAGATGACCACTTGCTTTCATTTCTCCTTTTGACTGCCATGTTCCTCTTATCACCTAATCATTTGACTTGAGGACATTTTCTAATGTGACCAATCCTTTGAGAAACTTGTTTCCTTTAAGATAGATGATTTTATCCCTATACTATGCTTGAAACATTGATTAGTTTTTGGTATAAAAATATTCATTCTCTTGAAGTAAATTTATGGTTTTTTAATCACTTTCAAACACCTATTAGCTATTTGTGTTGTTTAGGATTGTTGGTCAAACTATGAGCTTAACAAGTTTCTCTAAATCTTTCTTAACCTATTCAGGCAAATTAAATTTAGATCTCACTACTGCTAGTCTATCATCATCAATATTATATACCCTTAGAATAATCTAGACATTGAAATCATCAAAGTCTTCACGTAGATCCCAAATCCTATGTTTGTATGATTTTAACATGTAGTTCTTAGATAAATTTTGGCTTCTAACCTAATTTAAAACTAGATCACTATCACCAAAAACTTTTAGCACCTTAATCTCATTAGTTTGTACCAATAAGAGGCCCTAGATTAAAACCTCATATTTGGCCACATTATTCATGCACTCAAACTATAGTTTATATACATGAAAGTACTTATTATAATAGAAGACAATCATAACACCTACAGCAGCTCTATTTCTACTCCTTGAGCAATCACAATATAGAAATCTCATGCCTTTAAAGTCCTCTTGAGTCTCATGAGGTTTGGTAAAATAAATTCCTCCTCAAGGATGAACTATGTTCCCAACCTTATTTCCTCTATACAATCATATGGATCAAACCCCTAGTTTTCATTAGGCCACTCATCTAGTGCGATATATGTAACCTCCTCTATAGGTGTGGTAAGCTCATGAAGAATAGAAATATCCACTTGGTCATGCATTGTACAATTCATGTCAACTAGGTTAGGTGTGTATGGATCTATATGATCTCTAAAATAGTCTCATCCTTGATAGTTACCTTATTTCAATATATAGTCCTCAATAACATGTCTTACCAGTCAGATGATATGTACCCTCTCATTTTTTTATTAAAGTCTATAGAAAGACAAATAGTGAAAAAAGGGGCAAGATTTATAACAAATATGTTTTGGGTGATGGAGACGCTAGGAAATGCATGTAGAGTAAGATTCAAACACTTAATGATCCAAACTATTTTAATAGTTGTACCATCTAATTGGACAACTCCTTTTTTAGTTGGGGTTAATCTATACTAATCATATCATATATCCTCTGACGCATGACCAAGTTACTTTCACTTGAATCAATCATACAACTATGAATAAGGTGCTTACCAATGATCAAGGAGATATACAATGGTGGTGGATTGCTACTCTTACTAGACTCTCCTTCTTTAGGTTGACACAAACTTATAAATAATATTGGACTGATCTTTTTTGGTTCATGAAGATAAAATCTCTTCAAAACATCCTGTAATAAATTCCTTTGAGATTGAATGGGTAGGGCTTCCCACATGATCAAATTTAGATGTATCTTCTTCATTGATTCCACTATTTTAAAGGAAATTTAATCCCCTTTCATTTAAAATTTTGAGATAATAGCATCCTCCTTAACCTATTTATTGAATTAAGGTTGATGTTCCTTTTGAGTAGGTTAAGTTATTTGTTATTGGGTTGTAGTAGTAATCACCTTATCTTTCAAAACTTCACATAGAACTTGAAAAGTAGAGGCTTGGCATACTAAAGAATATTACTCACCTTCTATTTCCCTCCTTTTGAAGCTTGTGTTGTAACCCACTAGATTATTCCCTATGTTTGGTGCCTCATTTTGATTCATACCACATAAGTCACTCTCATACAAATTAACCAAGGTGTTTTCATCTTGAATTTGAGTTTCTTCATGTATCTCCTTTCTTTGTGAAGTTGACTCACATGGCTACCCTTGAGAAATTGGTATACTTTTTACCATCAAGGCTTCATTTATCACTCCATTCAGACATGTAGTATCATTATGAGGTTAGTTTCATGGGAAGCACCATTAATATTCTTGAGCCATGTAATTTTTAATGGGAACGAGGACTTTAGAGGTGTTATAAATATTAGAATTCTATGTGTTAGATGGTCTAAATGATTAATATCATCTATAATGTTGGGATTTATATCTCTTTAAATATACTAACTCATTCCCAAAATATTGTAACAGTGATTTGACTTCATGTAGCTCATTAAGAGGAGTAGTAAATGTAGTTGGTGGCCTAATTGAAATTGGGATATGTTCTAATGAATGTTGAGAAGTAGGATGATTGGGTCATATATATATAAAGAGAGGCATGAAAGGCCTAAGAGAAATCTTTCCATCCTAAATTAGATAGTTCTCATCCCTAAAAACAATGTCATATGCATTAGGAAGTACAACTCTTCCCATGGATTAGATTATTACAATTATATCACTATTTAGAGCCCTCAAATAATATAAGAATGTAGTATTTGAAGATTGTTTAAATAATGGTGATATTCTATCCCAAAATCTTTGGAATATGAAATTAAATTCAACCACCAACTCATGTGGGGATATCTTAATGGTGGTGAGCTTCTCTATCAAGGATAAATGATCATTTTTGTCCTCAAATTGCTTACATAACTAATCTCCTATATCATCCTAGTTGAGAATGGAATTAGGCCTCAAATGTCTATACCATTATAAATATTTCCATTATACAAAATATTTAATTATCCTAACTACCATGTTATCTTTAGTGATATGGTGGATAAAGTAGATGCTATCAATATCTTACATATTTTTAAGGGGGTAGTTACATTCTTACTAATAAAATATGACTAGATCTTAAGAGCTACAACTATAATGTCATCATATTAGGATAGATCTAAAGGATAGCCTCCATTAAAGGTCATAAACATATGTTTTCTTTGATCGTGCATGAAGGGAATAGTAAAGAGTATCCCTCTATATTGTCAAAACCTTTCAAAAGGAGTAGACTAAGCTCTAGTTAATGATTGTCTTGAATCACTATCTTTGCTAATAGGATATAAGGATTATCTAACTCTTATTACTCTATGGAGTATAATAAACTCAATAAATTTAAAATCAATACATTTTTAGGCAGATCTTGTTTATCTTGAAATCATATTAAGAACTAGTATTTTATAAACCAAGGATAATTATAGTCTCTAGGTTCTTGTAGGGGGTCTTCAACACTACAAATCAACTAATAATAACACCAAACACTCTACCAATTTTCTAAACTTTGGTCCCATTAGACATGTTCTAATTTTTTATCATTTAAAACATGCACGCATTGATAATACAATGTTTTGTTTTAATAATGGTATCATCTACAAGGTGTGGGACCCTTACATTCCTTGAGATGAAACTCTAGAGTAGGTCATATTCCTTATAAACTAGGTGCATATAATTTATGATCAACATGTAGGCCTATAAAAGAGTTGAATGAACCTACTACTACTTCTAAATCTACAATAATTTTCAAGGAAAGGGAGAGAGGGAATCAATGAAATGTAAAAAGGTAATTCACCAACATTAGAGATATATCACCCTTATGGATTTAAATAACATAAGAAAACTACTAAGAATTAACTACTTATACATAATCTCAAAAATGGACAACCCTCTTGAATAAGTAATGCACATAGAAGTGATGGAATTGATGAAGTAGTAGGAGGGATGACAAAACTCTAGAGATAATTCCTACATAAGCTTAGTTTCACATAGCATATAACATGAAAAGATTTTAATTCTATATAGAGATGTTAAGGGATGGATGGTAGTGAAATGGAAGATAAATGCATAGACAAAGATCAACAACCATAAAAATACACATAGAATGCAAGAATCATGAAGAAGGTCAAATTTAGTTCTCATTAGTTTCAATACTCAAGTGGTAAATGGCTCATGGGAGAAATTTTTGGAAACATTTTTATGCCTAATAACTATTGACATTTTTATAATGAAATATTTGGGCTTTTATAGGTGATGGTAAACTAACATGTCATTAATTACAATAGAGAAAGATATTTGAAAAAATTAAATGAACATCAGATCTCAAGGCACATAAATATCTTTATAGAATAGATAGTGATGATCTAGATTGAATTAGGATATTGATTATGCCCTTGAGGCATATTAATGAGTGCCATGGGCTCAAACTTGATGATATCCCTTCTCATTTATTGTGTAATAATAAACACTAAATCATTTATCAAGCTAGATCAAGTTGAAATTATTCAGTGTATATAAATGTGACTATGGATATCTTAAATTACCTACCTTGGAATATTTGGGCTTGATTCCACCAATTTGATCACTTTTCTTCATTATTTACCTAAATATGTTGATTACCACATGCTCTAAAAGTTTAATCTTCACCACCCCTTGAATTCTTAGCTTGACATGTCACCTTATGCTTAATATGATTTACACTTGGGTAATGTTATTAGACAAGTTCCACTAAATCTATAAGTGTTTAATATAATGCAATTTATCACCCTACATACTTCCTTTAATTTTGTGTGATGTGTTAGCACCACATTTGTCATTGTGTTGTTAAATGGGCCAGGTATGACATTTTCATGACAATAAGATTCTTGAAAATTTCAATTCATTACTTCACTAACATCCCATAAGGACATTGGGAAGTCACTTGTGTTTTCTATCCTCACAAACTTTTACTCAAATTTAAGTGTTCATGAATTTTAATGATGAGTGATTGCATAAAAATCACAATAATAACATATGTGAGTCCTCCCTCTTCACATATTTTAGTGCTTCATGTTTTGGTATGGATTTTATTTTGAATAATTAAGTTTTCACATATTTAATTTCATACCCTTTTTTTCATGTTTCTTAGAATTACTACTCTTACATTCTCACTTTGCACTTTCATGTCAAACTTGCGAGAACTCTTATCACAAAAATTTTGAAGAACAAAGTTTTTAAGTCATTCACATAAAAAGTGGGAATACCAATATTTATTATAGGTGTGAATTATTTGATTTAATATTTAATAATTATCCTCCTACCAAAATTTAACTTGACCAATATGAAGATTTTATGCACTTTAAATGCAATCTTAAATTACAATTAATTATGACATAGGCCTTTGAGTTAAAAATGGAGATCCCAAAAGCAAGGTGACTTATGAGTCAATAGTAAGACCACCTAGAATTTTTCACAAGAATTTTTTATATCAATGTAATGCCACCTCTTCAATATTTTAATCTAATGGTTTACATAAATCCAATGGTGTAGGCAAATAATCATACCCATTATGTTGTATCTAGATATCTATACTCATATCAATAAAAGTAACAAAAATGTTTATATTATCTAAATTATCATTCCTCTAAACTAGCCAATTTCATCTAAACATTAGTTTCAAATGTGTTTCATGTTATAATATCCATATGTTGTAAGTTTCCACATGTGGTACATAGGCTATATGTAACTAAATTCATCCTCAAGATTATGACATTAATGGAGAGTATATTAATTCATCTATAGTATGTCCCAATTATGTGAGAAATGTGGTACCACAAGTGTATCCCACTTGTTAATATCAAACCATTCACACAAAAAGTGGGAATACCAAAATTTATTATAGGTGTGAAGTATTTGATTTAATCTCTAATAATTATCCTCTTGATAAACTTTGACCTAGATAATATGAATTTTTTATGCATTAATTGTAACTCATAGATTACATCTTATTATGACTTGGGCCTTCGAGCTAAAAAATGGAGATCCCAAAAGCAAGGTAACTTAAGAGTCAATAGTAGGACCACCTAGAATTTTTCACAAGCTTTTTTATATCAGTGTCATGCCACCTCTTCAATCTTTTTATCTAATGGTTTACTTGAATCTAATGGTGTAGATAAATAACCATACCCATCATGTTTTATACAAATTTATGTACTCATATCAATAAAAGTAACACACATGTTTATATTATATAATTATCATTCCACTCAACTATCCAATTTCATCCAAACATTAGTTTAAAATGTGGTTTGTGTTATAATATCCATATGGTGTAAGTTTCCACATGTGGGCCATAGGCTATAGGTAACTAAATATATCCTCAAGATTATGGAATTAATGGAGAGTATATTAATTCATCTATAGTATGTCCCAGTCAAGTGAGAAATGTGGTACCATAAGTTTATCCCACATTTTAATATCAAACTAGAGATGGTGGAAATATACCCCATTAATATTTGTAATAATAGTTAACTCTTCATACTTTGATCATTTTGATAAATAATTCTCTTCTAAAAGATAAGAATTATTTTTCTTTTTTATCATGTCAAACCTAATATGTATGCATCCTTCATTATTATATTTTTGAATTAATACCTTCAATTCCTCATATTGATTGGTATTATGGACAATGATCCAATGATATTTACAATATGGTACCTTTTCTTCTGTAGGTATAAGTCTACTACATGATCTGTGTTTGGTAGAGGATAAAGAATTCATTCTCTATTTAAGTAACATAGATAACATGGTATACGGAGTATCTTGTTGTTTCATGATCTGTAAAATTTATTATGAATCCTTTCAAGAAGTCTCCACATTGTTCACATGATGAATTTGAATTTGACACTTGTAAGGTTGACTCAATATCTTCATCGTAAAGGGATGTATTGAATATCAAGCATTTACATGTTCATTTATTATTTTTGTTTTTCCCTTATCTAGATTCAATTTTGTATATTATGAAGGTGGATTTAGATTATATGTACTAAGACCTATAAGTTCAAATAGGTTATGCAGAAGGTGATCAAGTGGATCAAATTTTATTTTTCACATTTTCTCATCTATCATATCATAAGCAGTATCATCATCACTATCATAGTAATATGAAACATATCTATATTTTAACTCAATATTGACTAATAAAGTAAATTCAAATGTTAGTGCCTATTTTGGTTTTATTGAATCCTTTAGTAATGGTTCTTTATCTTGATGAGAATTTATGTGTAACTTAATATTTATTACCTTATTTACATTTGGAGACAAAAAATTCATTATACTTGACTCACTTATTTCATTTAAGTGCATGTTCTCAAGAAGAATACATTTTTTAGGTGGTACCACTATAAGAATGCCTTCAATTTTAGAATTTATGATTTTGTAAAATTGGAAAGGTGAATCATTAATAGGCATGGATAATAAGGTGTCATCATGTATGAATTTTACACATTGATGAAATGTGGATGGGATACTTCCATTGAATGTATCCAAGGTCTACCCAATATTAAATTATAATTCAATGATTAAGACATTACCTGATATGTAGTTAAAACTATTTTTGGTCTTAATCTCACATATAATGTGGTTTGACCAACTAGAGGGCTATGTGAAATTTCATATCCTTCTATGTGCATAAACATTTTTTTAATAAGTTTGGTGATAATACCCATGGTGGTTAGGAATTTTATGCTAAAAATTTTTAGGCATGATCCACTATCAATAAGAATGCTTTTGATGAATTTATTTTGAATGGTCACTTGTATAAACAAAGGAAAATCTCGGTAAACAATATCATTGGATGGTAAATATTTTGGATTAAAGGTAAAGAGATTGGCATTTTTATTTGAATATTTCATGATATTCATAAAAAAAAGTAGGTTTAGTATTACTTGAAACTTATGTCTCATGCAATATCTCATATAGGATATACTTATAAACATTAGATTGATTTGTGAGCTCAAAGATTGAAATTTTAGCATGTGTATTACTTAGTTCATCAATAATGTCATATCCATTATATTTTATTACAATATTATATTTTTGAGTAACTTTTTATATATTAATAGGTGCCAGAATGGGTTGAATAACCTCATCTCTTTGAGTAGTAATAACATGGATCACATAATATAATATAAGTCATGGGTAAATAATGGGTGTAGGATGGTCACTATTTATATGGACCAAGTTTTCACCCTAGAGAAGACAACTAGACCTTCTCAAATTTGGGATAACATGGAACTATCTCTACATATAGTCAACTATATATAAGAGATAGATCTCTAGATTATGGTATAACTCCCTTGATCTATATTTTAGGCTCACACATTAAACCAGAATAATAAATTATTTGGGGGTGAAAATGGAAGAAGGAAACACTAAATTAACCTACACTAATGTAGATGATACATGAAATATATCTCCATAAACATACTTTCATTTACACTAAGAAGGTAAACTAGTAAAATTTATCTCAACTCAAAAGTTGTTCTAGCATAAGTGTTTCTACATGGAGGTAGATTGCCATGTAATTCTAAAGGTGAGTAATTAGGGGGTCTAATATTAAACACTGTTGATCTCCTTAACACTTCCAAATACACCTAAAAAACATATGCACTTCATAATAACTTTTATAATAAATATTACTCACACAATGCATACAAGATCATAATGGAAGCAAGAAGAAATAATCATCATCACTTTTCCTCCAAATAGAATACTTGAGATACTTAGGTAGGAATTGTAGATACTAAACCAGCTTCATAAAACTTTACTCAAAATCAAAACAAGATGTCAAAACTATCAGGGCTTCACTATACCAATTTTGTTTTATCTACAATGCTAAAATGGCTTCAATATATAGAGTGTGGGAGAGGAGAGAGAAGGAATGGCATTGAAGAGTCACCATGACAAATGTCAAGTCTTGAAGACTAGTTACAATGCAAGAGGAGTTAAAAAATAGGCCATGAATCTTCCTTCAATAAGTTTCAATCATAAACATGGCATCTCCTTGGAGTTGGCATAGGGACACTTCATTGTCCTTCTTAAAACTACCATCTTTTATGAAGAATCCATTCAACTATATTTAACTATCATATAAATTTTTGACACATATTAACTAACTTAGGAAGGTGTAAACTTGATTTATGAAATTCATTATATGCCCTTCAATTGATGACCTTCTCTTTTCTAATTATTATTCACTTCTTTGCAGTCACTCACTAGTCCTCTAAGCCTAAATTCTCACACTTTTCACTAGGGTGACCTGTATATGCTCAAGAGATTTCATTTAAGTTATGTGACACACATCATTAGAACCTATTTGTCTTCTAATTTATCATGTATACTTTAATAAGATTCAATATTACACTCCTCATCTCCAACTTAGGTAATCACCTCATTTCTCACTATTATATTCAAGATTACCTACAACAACTAGCATAATAGAGGGGTTTTCAGGCATGAATATGGTTATAATTAGATCTAATGAGTTATAAAACATATCTGCACTCCTTAAATAATGGATTTCATTCATCTATTCCCTACTACACCTCTAATTCAACTCAATTCTTGTAGAAAACATAGAATTTGCCTCATCCATACAAGTGATAGTAAAAAAAATTGAATGATAGGGAGCCTAATATAGTTTTAAGTAGGTAAAAATTACTTTTTAGGCCACTTAACCCATTTTGGATTCATTTCCTTTCATATCTTTTTCATCAGGCTCTCATGAGGGTTTTAGGCTATTTAGTTTCTTAACAATGATTCATAAAGGTTAATCCCTTAACCTTCAACCTGATTCCATTGATTTAAAGTGTAGGACCCCCATAAAATATACCTAAGTTATTTATTCCATGTGTATTTTTTTAAATAGATATGAGTGAAATAAAATGCTTCTATAGTTCTTACTATGCATTTTGGACACCCTTAAGACATATTTAGGCTAAAATGACCAATTCTAGGTTGTTGTCTATAAACCACTAAGTTTAATCAATCCTAGACTCTCCCATGTAGTATCTCAGCTTGATTGGGAAGATCATATTGTCATAATAATGACATTAGGCACTTGATGGTTGATGCCTAGTTCTTAGGCCTAGTAGGAATAAACTTTTTTTTGAGTATATGACCATTTTTAAGTGGTTCCAATGGTTTTATGTTATTTTAAACATTTTTTACATCAAATTTAACCCTATAAATCATCCAAAATTTCCTTAAGACTCTCTCGTTCATCCTTTTACCATTCATGTACTAGGTCTACAAATTCCATTGACTATGAAGTGCCTCATGTATGAGATAAAATAATGGGAACTTACACTATTAGTCTAACCCATATGAGACCATAGAGGTCTTGTTAAAGTCATGTTGACCAACTTTACCAAGTTTTAATCCATGGTCATGATTGAAGAGCTCTCTACACTTCTAACTCTCTAAACTAGCTTTTAGGTATATGACTGTGTGCTAGATTTTGGTTGACTAAGTCTGAGGTTTGAAAACCCATTTTAGTTCATATTTTCCTGATGGAACCACATGAAAATGTGATTTTATCACTCTAATATTTATTTCAAAGTGGTCATTTCATCCTACACCTCTACCTACCGACCAATATTTCACCTTTCATTAGCTTATATTGGTATGTGTATTAATCAAATTGTAGGTGTTCATTAGGTGGATCATGGGATTCCTATAGGTGATGATAAATTCTTGAGCATTATGTTTCATGCCTCTAATTCCTCTTGAGCTCACTAGTACCATTACATACCTGGTTGATCTTGTTTCTACCTTGATACCAGCCATCATCCCACTATCATCAGTACACTATAGGTCATTTATAAGTTCCAAGTTCATTTGGATTCTTAACACTATAGTTCTCTAAGTGATTTTAGTAGAAATTTGACTAAGTTGAAACATCACTCATCATCTTCTTCTTTGACCTAATATCCCCCTCTCATATTCAAATTCTACCTCTAGTACTAGGTTACAAGAATGAAGTCATTATGATTATACAAACCTTATAGACTTCCACCATGGGATGACATTGTGTATGAGAATAATCCCTTTTGGAGAAGTTAAGGTAAATCATCCCATTTGAAACTTTCTTAAACTCTACACATTTAGGTGTTTATTCAAGTGGTTTGTACTATGTTGATTAACCCTAAATTACCTTATAATTCCATTCAAGTTTTGAAATTGTGTAAAACTTATCTCTTAGGTTTTGGATAGTCCTATAATTATTCATACATACCTAAAGTTGATTGTAGGTGATTGTCTACTAGGCATGTGATTTCAATATTCAACTTCACTTGGTTTCAAAAGATTTGAGATTTCATTTACATTATTTCATTTAATTATTTTTTTACCATCTACCATGATATGATATATTGAAAATAAATATATCACCTTTGATCTGAATATAATCATAGGAGAATGAACTTTGCAACTACCAAAACATTATTCTATAGACCATTGGTTTTCACTCCTAACATAAGAGAGTGATTATTCCTATCCCTTTATGTCCACACATGTTACACCATTTTTGAATCATAATTACATGAGTGTATATTCTTTATGTTTCCACCTATACTACTTGTTTCACATAAACCAATGCAATCAGATGAGAAAATCTGAGATGTTGGGGTTGCACATGAATTTTAGAGGTGTTAACAATCTTAGTGATTATTCATATAGTATAGACCACCAATATTGAAATTATAACCATGAAATGGAGGTACATAAATACCCCTAACATCCACCAATTACATTCACTTAAAATACTCTAACCTTTTTATACTAATTGAAAACAACTGACCCTTCTTGACTTGTCTAAGGGAGTGTTAGAAGAGAGAAACTAGTTTTTAGAAATGTTGGATATGATAAATATTCCTAAGCTTGGAAATGACCTATGGGGATCCCAATACACCTTATTTAACTATTCACATGTTTTATATGAGTCAATTCATTTTGTACAACATCTAAAACTACCCTTTTTGTAAGTGGTCTTCTTGTTTTAGCATTAAAGTTGCAACATTTCAATTTTAAAACTATCCTCTAACATTCTCTAATAGGAATTATGTTAGCTTAATCTTTTACATTTGATCTTTTGTGTAAAAATTTTACAATTTATTTATCATAATCCAAAAGGTGACATAAAATGATATTAATACAAATGACAAATGTGACAAAGGTTAGAACATTTTATATGACCTTGAAAGGTGTGAATTAATTCCATTTAGGACCATGGTGACCATTTTCAAACCTAAGGTGTCTTATGAAAAGTTTGAATATGTAGGTTGGTTGACTTAATCTGACCTAGGGTAAAATTTGGTCAATATTTGTCATTCAAATAATATTTAGCTATAACAAATGCTGAGATCATGCATGTTGGCATCTAGATACTATCTCTATAACACTGTAAAAGGAATTTTTAAGAGAGATCAAGTGTTCTTTTTGATTTCAAACCCTCTCATGATGTTTACAATTTTCTTAATAGTTTTGACAAGGGAAGTAATATATAAAACCATAGATACTATCACAAATTCAAGCCCAAAATGGGTGATAGATGCATCCATGGTGCACATATTTTATAGTAATCTAGGTTTAGTAACATAAAATATATATAACCCTAACTGACCTAGGTTTTAAATTTTAAAGATCAAGTTCACCAAATGTTTAACACTAAAAATCTATATTAGGTTTATCTAGGGTTAAAGGGGTATAGATAGCCTGATGTACAAGGTCATAAATTATCTCTATAACATACCAATTAGATGCTAGAACTCAAATATAATATATGTTGAATTTACTAAAATGAGGTAGGCTAAAAATAGTAAGTACAACTAGGCTATATATATAAATGACAAAGAAGTAATTTAATTAGTTTGTTTTGATCCTAACATGGTTCTAGATCTAGAATAGTAGGAATTAGACTAAAAGAATATTATAGAATAATAACCAAATTACTATTTGAGTACCCTTGGATTCATATACACTAGCATCAACATTGGATAGTTACATCAACACTACTGTTTAAACCTGATGTAGGTGTCTTATATAGAATACTTGTTATAAATGCATGAGACCACATGGATTATTTTGGATTTATCTTCACATTCAGTCTAGTTCATTTAGATCTTGTCATAGGTTGTCACTCCTCATCAGATTATAAAGCCCTAGTTCTTCATCTTCATATTTACCTTGGGAAAAAAGGGTTAGTGGGCACACAGAGTCAAATTCAACCCAAAGATCCTTCTATCAATGAGTGATACCTACATAGTTGATACTTTGAATAGGGCCTCATACTGATGTAGTTCTCCCATACATGTTTTATTGTGTGTGAATCATGAATATGTCAAAAGTAATTATAATAATGAATTAGCTTATAATTTGGAAAATATATCTCTTGGGATACTTTAGTAATTTAAACCTATGCATGTGTTATTCCTATGATTGATATAGAAATGGGAGAAAATAGGGAATCTTTTATTTATTGAGTGCTTGGTTGAATTCTTTTAATAGGTCACTTTGGTTTATGCTAGGTTATGTTAGGTGAGGAACAAATGAGGATTGATCTTATATTTATATCAATCTTTTTGTATAAGTGACTCTCATTAAATCATTTAGTCCAATAATTAAGATACTTTTCATTTGAAAATTAGATGAAATTAGGGAACTAGACACTTACGTCAGAGTAGGACACATGCATTGGCATAGGTGTCTATATAGGAAACTAGTGTCTAGGGAGAAATAAAGTAGGTACAAACTTAGAACTTGTAGAGGGGAAAGATAAGAATTTTTTAATAATTTTTTCAAATATAACAGGTTTAGGTCATCAACATAAGACTAGTCAGACTAAGAGATAGACAAACAGGCACAAGATAGAGCATATGCAAGACTTTCAAAAGTGGGAAAAGTTTAGAACTGAGAGGATCAACCAAGGTGTAATGTTTCCAAGTGTACAAGACTGAGGTGATATATAATCCATAAATATCATCTACACTTCATTAATTTTTGAACACCTTAATATTTGGATATATCCACAACCTTAAACCACACTAAAATATATGTCATAGAAATGTTTTTCTAATCACTCATGATTTACAATGTCTTACATGAATATGATTTTTTTAAGTGACATTAATACATATGGTTGATTTAGAATAGTCTCATTTTATTTATGATTCTCTTGACATTCTTAATTTACTGCATGATAATAAAAATGTGCTTGCTTATTTTGTGTGGCCATTGGCCTTATTTACATAATATATACATGTTATTGATTTTTTTTAATCACTATGACATTTGAGTGTGGCCCTTGGAATTATGTGTTTGTGAGACATTCACATGTCCCTTTTATGTGGCCTTTAGGCCTTATGTGTGATATATTATGAAAATTTCATGACATTGTGTGATGTTACTTGTTAGTACCATGATTCATATCATGCATTATTTATAGTTTTACTCTTATGACATGATACATATTATGCATATGCTACGTATGTGCTTCATTGATATATGTATATAACACATAATTCATATGAAAATTCAATGCTACATTTCAATACAATTACAATGTTAAAAGTAATACTACATGATTATATCTTTCAAATAGGGTTTATTATGATATAAGTGACTTGTAGGCTACATATCTCATCTCAAAATATGGGAATCAAAATGGGATTATCTTGAGAATTCAAGCCTCATGAGGAACAAAATTTTAGATTTATTACTTAATAAAATTTTAAGATTGAAATATTGTTATACATTTTTCATAGTATGAGGGAACTGAGGTGCATGTTCACTCATTCATACAATTACCTAAAAATTAATTACAAAGTGTGGATCTTGATCAAAGATGATGGTTGTTGAAAGCCCAAAATGTTCCCAAAAATGGTTAAATAAGGCTTATGTAGTGCCAATTGAATTGATGTATTTTTTATAAGAGACCATGATAGCCATCTTGGAAAATCTTTCCACTATAGTGAACATAGATTCATGTTGTCATTTCATCACATGTAACCTGATCAAGAAATCCATGTTGATAGATTCCCATGGTCTATATAATATTGGTAGAGGTGTGTAACTTCCCATTTTTTTTTTCATGGGCTTGGTGATGCAACAAGAAATGTAGAACTTGATGTGGAATTCCATGTCTATGTCATGTTTGTGCATATGTTTGGCTAGTAGAAGTGTGACTATAATGTGTCTAGAGTCTTTGTAATGCCAAAGTGTCATAAGGTATTGGTGTAGTGAACCTCTAAGATGAGTCATTAGTGAGGTGTGCCATTAGGAACATAGAGATGTCTGAGATTGTATAAAATATGATCAAACAAGTATAACTCATAAACATTTTTACCTTGCATTAGGCTGGTGTAAGTTACTACAAAGTCTAGATCAGATTAGTAGAGTGGTACCTAGTCTATGAAGATGTGGACATATGTGTCTGACACTATGACAAGTGCATAAACCAGTGGTCAACTAAGGCAATGAATTGTTTTATTGTCCTTCCCTTTCTTGTGTTTTATCATGAGATGAAACTATTATAGTTAAGTCATCTATTTCATGTGTCATGCATTCTCCAACTTGTTTTGTATCTATAGGAATTAAAGTGTCTTGTGATCTAAATTAATAACTATACCCTTCACTAAAACATAGTGGCACCATTTCTTAATTACCTAAATAATAACATAAAATTATTTTTCATAGGTGGAGTACATTTTCATCATGTCATTGAATGTCTATGAGTGGTAATGACTAGATGTCCATTATACATGAGCATTGTACTGAGTGTGTAGTTAGATACATTAGTGTGAATTTTGAAGGAATGAATAATGTTAGGAATTTAAAGAACATGCACTACACATAGGTTTTATTTGAGTTCCTCAAAATAACATTATTGTGCATGAGTCTAATTAAACTTGGCTTTTTCTTATGTTATCTAGCTAATATCCTAAGAGATATGTGAGAAACCAAGGATAAACTTATAGTATAAGTTAGAAAGTAAAATAAAACTCCTAAATTATATGAGATTGCATGGATTAAGCCAATCTTGGATTAATTTTATCTTATATATATCTACATGGATGCATTTTTAATCAATGATGTAACCTAAGTATTGAATATATGCAGCACTAAATGTACACTTTACTAAGTTAGACTAAAACTTGTGTTAATTTAGGGTGTCTAAGACATGTGATATATAAGCCCCTCCCAATCATTGTCAAAATTGAGTATTTAATCCAAGTATACAATGATGATGGAGTTCAATAATGGCCTAAGTTTATCATCCATCAAATGCATAAATTTGGTTGGCTCATTGGTTAGGCCAAAATACATGACAAGCCATTCATACAACCCTTCTTGTCTCTTGAATATAAAATGTCATCAATCTATTGCAGTGGGTATCAATTCTTCACCATTATTTTTTTTAGTACATGATAGTATATTTAGAGCCACTAAGACCCATTATTCTTGGGTGTGAGGACTATAAAACTTTTACAAGGTGAATAGATAGGCCTAATCTTGCTCTGATCAAGGAGACATTGTATCTATAACTATATTTTATCATTATCCTAAATTGATCTATGATATAGGGGTTGTTTATAAGAGGGGATAAAGGAACCAAATTGATGTGGTGTTTGACTCTATAGTGTGTTATAAGGCCTTTAGGATATATGAAGACTTCACTATGTTACTGTAGTAACTTGACAAGTTACTATTGATGCGATGTTGTGTGAGTGTTGTACACTATTAAACTGTATTTTATCTTCTTCCCTAGTGTATTAGGATAATACATGAGTAAAATAAACTTTTTTTTATGTGATACAATCTTGAGGCACCACTTGGTAGAGACTAAAGTGACTTTGGTCATGGGTGCTAACATAAAGAGGTTTTAAAATTGATCTTGGGCAAGAATAGTCTAATGTTATGGCTTGGATTGATATAAAGCTTCATGGTTGAATAGATATGATCTTCCCAAAAAAATGTCACTGGCCTCTATAAGTGCAATTCCATAAGTGACATTTCCCTCCATATTATTAACCTTTTACTAAAAATTGCATTGCCGTCAGACTTGTATATCATACCTTAATTGTATCCACCCTAGAGAATATGTCATGTGATGTGCAATAGTGGAAATACCAAGCTACTAAGCTATGTATTATGAAATTATTTTCCTTTGGATACCACTATCTATTATGACATGGAGAGGCTAACCCTTCACCTAAAACTTGGGGTGGAAGAGACATTCACATTCCTCATAAATGTAAATCTAAATTATGTTGGTGCTTAGATAAGAGGCATATGGATAAATTTTATCCATAATTGTGGGTCCTAATTCAAATTGTGTGAGTAAGGATTACTATACATAGAATTTAGAATCATCATGAGTGGATCAGAGATAGCATTATTTTAAGTTCTATGTAGATGATATATAATATTATATTGAGTGCATTATAATATGTTATCATATCCTGATGTTATATAATATGTTATGTTGTTGAGTAAATTATTTCTATGCAGTCTACTTAGGTTGATCACCTTTATGATAAGTGTTACAATTCTATGTAGAAGGATATGTTATGGAGTTGTGTAAGGGCTATCCCTTACACACTAAATATGAATAGGTGGAATACTACTTTATATTTCCATTAGATTTATTATCGGTAGTGTTATGATATGCTTTCTCCAGTGTGTTAGAATTAAGTAGTTTCATATTCAAAAGGATATAAGGTGAGAGTCCATTAATGTACTTCACACCTCATATTGTTTACTTAAGTTTTCTTTAAAAGTGTAGAGTAGTCATGTGATATGTTGGTGTAGTCCTCCAATGATTGATATTTGTAGTGATGTGGTTTACAGAATTTAATGTATTAATATTTAAAGTGTCAAAGATGGTAGTATTCCTCCTTTAGTTTATCGATAAAATTATTCCATGATTTGATTGGAACATGCTATTTCACATGCTAAGTATTGAATTTTACCACTAGTGAACAACTAGAATGGTAATCTTCAATACTATGAAGTTGATATTTTCAACCTTGGTGAATTAATTGACTAAGAAATACACCTCAATTTGTTGAATCCACTCATCTAATGCTTTGGTGTCAATATTTATTTTAAATAAAGGGATGTCAAGATTAAATTTTACTTTGAATGGAGATTTCTGTTAAAACTATTATGGGGCATACTATGGAGGTGTAGTAGAAGGTGTTGGTTGATTTTTATCATAAAATCACAAAAGTGACAAAAACATTCAATGTATTGTGCCTCTAGTATATCATAAATGATCCTTAAAACCTCTAGTGCTACCTCAAGTTGCTTTTAGGTGTTAGCCATCTTAATTTTTTTATGGTATTCTCATAGATATTCTAAAATAGAACTGATTGATAGACCTTCTTTCTTGAGTTGAGCTCACATGGTCACATGGATATAAAGGAAAGAGTTTTGTTGCTCTAATACTAATGATCTACACCACGGGGCATAAGAACAAGTGTGAAGGGGATAATAGAGTTATTTTATGTACATTGAATGCAGAGAGTTAATTCAAAAATTAAAAAAATAAACATATCTTATGGAGTGAAGGTCTTTACTTGTAATAAATGTAACTTCTATTCAATAGTTGATTTATCTTTTTAAGGATTATGAAATGTAACCCTAGGTTGATAAAGAGTTGAGTAATAAATCAAGGAATAAAATACTACAGTATCAATAGACACTAATTTTCACGATAACTTATTTATTTGAATATTTAAAATTAGCAAAAAATTAGAAACAGTGTACTTAGTTAGAAAATATGATTGAGACACACAAATTATAGGGTAAGAAATGATGCATGAACAAGGTAGTGTTTTTAGTAGAGAATATATGTCATAACCCTCCTCAAACAATAGTGAAACCCCATTTTATAGTATCAAACTACACACTAAACCTTATGTGCAACACAAATCATCCTATGCTGGTGAAGAAATGATATTTTGTGCAAAACTTCAATTTATTTTGGGAAGCCTATGACTATATGATAGAGACCTAGATCATCATCTATTCTACATTTTGACTGATTCCACTATGAAACCTTAATCTTCCATTCTTCCTATGTTTTTATGAACATAAGGGTGAAGATATTGGCATTATTAGGGCAGCATGGTTATGACTTCAACACCCCATGTGTTGAATGTTTCCTCTAAACTAACACATCAAAAAAAGATCAAGATTGATGTAATTATCCTAATATAAGTGCTAGTGAAATTAAGAGTGATGATAGTATGCTTGAGTATGAATTCCAATTTAAATGCTTTGAGTGTGAATTAAGATCAAAAACCTAATTAAATTTGAGATCTAGGATGTTTTAGATGGATATATGCAAAAATAGGGGTAAATAGGAATCAATAACCTTAATTTACACAATTATTTTTGAGCTAATTCATTATAATCTATATCTATATGATAAATGAATGAAAGTGATATTAATATACTTTGTTAATGCTTATTGAGACATGAAATGATTCTAGGCCAACCCTAAGATGATTTAGTAAGTGGAAAGATATTTATTAGAGGCAAGGTAAGCTAAGTTTCAATAGCATTGACCATTTTGTAAATGCTGCATTGCACTATAGACTAATGGGACCACTTTATTGTCTAGGTGTATGGAACATGTGAAAATGGATTGGGTATGCTTGGGTGATGGATCAATTCATATCTTGGTATATCTAGGCATGAGCTAGATGTGCACAAAAGCTATAAAACTATCAAAAGTGTCCATAAAATAGGTGTAGGGCTAAGCTAAAAATAGGGTGCTCCCTAGTTACACTTATTTCATTAATATGACATTTTATAAGAATAAATTTTTAGATCCTTTATTATATAAATTTAAAAAAGTGAAATGACTGGGATAAAATAAAGAGAAACATACCTAGACTTACCTATGAGGCAAACCTATGAATGCAAGTTTGAGTCTATGAATTGTGTTCCATTTCATGTCCTCATGAATGAAGCATATATGAATCATTAATTACTTAATAAATAAAACATAAAATATATAACTGAGTAAAGATATGTGAGAGAGAGGAAAGTAATGAATACACCTCACTAGGTGCATGAACTAATGCAAAAACTTGGTGAAACCTTATGTGTGTAGATGGTGATCAGATGGCAAATTACATGGATTTATCTAATGGTTTTCCCAATACTCATGAATGGGTGGCTCAAAAAATCAAGTTGGCCTTGATTCCATCATTTTCCACCCCTATCTAATGGATCATAATCTATAAATAACTTGGATTGGACATGGTGAGTTATCTCACCCTCTTATGTAGGTGGCTCAAGAAATCAAGTAGGTCATGACTCCATCATTTCCTACCCATGTGTATTATAAGCTAAAACTAAAACTATGTGGTGTCATGAAGTTGTAAAACATGACTCTAGACTACTCAGAAACTTTAAAATTTAAAAATATCTTAGGGGCCACTTGGGAACTCTAAAATGTAAAATTTCTCAAGCGCCACTCAAAATATTGAGAACTCAAGATTGCCAACCACTTTAGAAAAAATGAGGCATTAATATGGTTTAATCTTGGTTCATATGGTGTGTGAAGGATATATTGTGGATAATGACATGGAGTTGTCATTCTATTTGACATAATTGGTGCAAAATTTATCATATGTAAATAATGTGTCATGCACATGCCTCCAATTTTGATATATGTTCATATAGATTATAGATTGCATTATAGTAAATTGTGTCTATGTATATTTGAAACTAAAATGGGAGTGATCATGTCATGTATTGTGCCCCCAATCTGATCAAATCTATGTAATTCTATGTAAAATTTAAATACATATTGAGCACGTCTAATAATTTAAGATAAATATTGTGCAAATATGAATTGTACCTTCTATAGCTTTCTAGTAATTCCATAATTTTATATTTTTTAGGCTACTAGATAATAGCATAGAAGGTGGACTTTAGCACATTATGCTCCTAAAAGTGTATTGTGTTACTGTCCAAAAGTGTTTTTGAAAAAAACTAAGATTGATCTATGTATAACTATATTTCATAGTATTTTTTTGAGTCCGAGCTCTATAATCTATGTTCACATGTTGAAAAGTGTGTTTTCAGTGCACTAGGATGCCTTGATCAATATGACAAACCCCTACGAATTCCCCTTATTTTGAGGGGAGTTGTCGAACCTATGTAATAATTATCCTCAAAATAAAAGTTGTGCATCATGTGTGTTAGACTAAAAACATATGATATATGCATGATAAACCAATATAATGTCTATACATGACATTAGAATGTAAAATATATTGATCATAAGGTGGCAATGTACAATGTATGTTAGATATAGCATTCAAAAGGTTTTCAAGATAGAGATAATAATGGAAGTATGTATCTAAATAAAAAATATAAATATATTCTAAGTAAATTATTTAGGGGGGTGGGTAATTATTTCCATGAAGGCACCCAAAGACACTGAGGAGATACATGAGGTCCTTTGTGGCATCTTAAACTAGATGTGAAAGCAAAAATTAAGAGATAATTGTCATGACCATTATTCTTACATGAAATAATACATACAAACGCATGAGACATGTAAAGTAGGCCAAGGGGACAAAATACAAGGGACATAGGCACATATTACTAAGTCTAAGAAAAGGAACATGTAAAATGACATGCTCAAATGTTTGCATCTATAAAAGATCAAGCAAGTTTGGATTGTAGCCACATGGAAGCACATGTTCAAATGTCCACACACATAATCAAGAATCATACACAAGGTTGGGCACATGTCCAAAGCTTAAAAATAATGGAATGATAATGCTATATTCAAATTCCCTTGAGTAGATATAGAAGTGAAGAGACAAAATCAAATCTTGACTAGTATGTCAAGAAATGAAGGTATGCATAATCATGTGGTGTAGATCCATATAAAGGAAAAGATGTACATAAGTTGAGTCTATAGTAATAGTTGACAAAAAAATAGTGTAGTATAGGATGATCAATATTAGGATATAATAAATGTTAACTATGGAGTCTAGAAAAATAAAACTTGGAAAATTGGAAGTTGCATGTATGATGTCTCAAGTGGGCTAATATATCAATTCTGAATTAGTGTATATGTGTATGTGACCCCAATGGGTGGATAGTAGTATATTTATATTTGTGTCAAGGACCAAAGTCTTGTAGTAATCTCTGAACACTTGAAGGGAATAAGTGAATCATATATGTATGACTAAACTGACTACACTAACATAGATAACATATTTAGTACCTATCAAATAAAAGGAATGTAAACATGGAAATGTATACAATCTAAAATTTGTATTTTTTAGCAATATTTGAATGTTTTTTGTATTTTTAACATATTATTTTTTTTGTATTTTTTGAGAATAAGCTATGTACAATAAACATGAAAATGAAACTATGTACAAGGAGTAAGAAAAATGAAACTATGTACAAGTAAATTATGAGTTGTTTATATATATAATCTCCATAGATGCATGATGTTTATTGGATTCTTCATTACCTTACTATAGATTGAATATAGATGATATACCTTGGGGCTAATATTTTTGATGATTAAGTATGGACCAAGCCAATTTGGTTTGAACTTTTATTTTATCTCTTCTTTGGCATTGGAATTTATGAGGTTTTATTTTAAAATGAGATCATTGACTTCAAATTATTTACTATGAACATGAATGTGTGTGTGATCCAATTAAGGTGTTATATGGCTTGAATGTGTGGGTGACCCAATTGTTCTACCTTATGGAGACATCTCTCTATATATCAGTCATCTATGATAATCCATTTGAGGGATACTCAAAAGGATGGAATTTATAATTCCAATAGGATAATTGCTTCAGTTACATACACTAGTGAATAAGGAGTATATCCTATTAGTGTGTATACTATTTTGGTAAGCCCATAGTGTATGGATGAGTTGATTATGCTAATAATAATTGAATTTGGTAACTACTTTTCTCAAGATACTATTATTATCCTTTTTGTATATTCTTCTTGGCCATTACCCTCTGGGTAGTATGGAGTAGAGAATGTGTGTTGGAACTTATATTTATCATGAAATTGATTCAATATTTTGTTATTAAAATGGGTTCTATTACCTAAATTTATGGACATTATTAAATTGAAATAAGAAATGATGTTCATCATGAGGAATTAAAATATGTGTTATCTTTTTATGGATGGTAATGGAATGGATTCCACCCAATTAGTAAAGTATTTTATATCTATAATTGTTAATTTGTGACCCCCTACTAATTATAGGTTAATTTTAGCAATTAGATCAAAGCCCCATAATATGAATGGCCAAGGGTAGACAATAGGTTATAATTATTGTGAAGGAACATTATGTGGGTTGCCATGTCATTGACATTTGTCACATAATTTAGAATATTCTTGAAATTATAGTTCCATGGTGGGACAATAATACCCTTGTCAAAGTAATTTGTGTGACATTAATTTTCCACTAAAATGGCCACCATATTAGCTATCATGTACTCGGATAATAACTAGATTATCTTCTTCAGATGTCAAACATCAGAGTAAGTGTTCATCAAAACATCACTTAAATAATTCCCCAGTAATTATAAGGGAATTTATCTATAATTTGTGTTTATCACTCTTGGTGAAAGTATATGGCATGATAAATTTGTGAAAAAAATTATAAATATCAAAAAACCATTCTAATGCTTTTGTACTACATATAGTGGATAAAATTGATAGAGCTATGAGGTTGCCATGGGATATTTATGGTGGCATTAATCATTTAATATTAAACATAGTTGTTGATCATTGATTTCAATAGGGATCAATGATGTCACACTTACCATTACATCGATGTGATGATTATCTTTTTAAGGAATATTTTCAATAGATAAGTACTCAAATTGAGCATGTAGACATCAAACCATATTCTTGTACAAAATTTATTGTTCTTCCTTGGTTTGGTAGACATATATTACTTGATTAACAATCAACTATGAATCCATAGATATGTCCATAAATTTACTTGGATGTCCTAAGTTATATAGAGGCCAAATATAAGTGCCTTGTATTTTATGATATTGTTTGTACATGAGAAACTTAATTGATATACAAGTGGCATTGTTTACCCAATTGGAGTGATAAACACAATTTCATCTCCAAAACATAATGCACATTTAGAACCATCAAATAACATCTTCCATGTGTTATAAGTAATGTTGTAAGCTTTGAAATCATCTAAAAATTATCATTGGTAGGATCAGTGTCTAATAGTGATGATTTTGTCAATTGGTCTACAATTATTTAGACATTTAATATATTTTTGTAACATGATTTTTAGATCAAATTTTTTGAGTAGTATTACCTATTTGGCTATACAGTTGGATATATTGGTTTTGACATAATAAACTGTAAAGGATCCATTTTTGTAATAATATGTGTCTCATTGTTGATCATATAGTGATAGAGCTTTTGTGTAGAAAATATGAGTGCCAAATTGAGTTTTTCCATTAAGAAATAATTTCATTCATATTAAATGTGTGATTGATGTAGTAAATATCTTTCTCTTTTATTTTGGTCATCTTATTGTGCCAAGAGTGTAGTGAGTGCAAGATCAATTGCATAAATGTAAAGGAGAAGTGGCCTATCAAGCATAGGTGGTACTAATATAGGTGGATTCAACAAGTATTGTTTGAGTGCATTAAATATTTCTTGACATGAAATATCCCATTATAATTTTGGATATTTCCTAAGTAATATTTTGAATGACTTAGTCTTATCTACTAGTTGTGCCACAAAGTGATGTATGGCCTAAATTTTTCCATGTATAGATCAAAGTTGCTTTAAATTTGTATGAGGAAACATATACATTATAGCTTTTAATTTATTTGGATGTACCTCAATGCCACATTGGTATATTATAAAACCTAACAATTTATTGGATGTGACAACAAATATGTATTTCTTGGGATTGAGTCATATATTGTATTATCTCAACCTTTTGAAAATCTATTGTAAATCTACTACATGATGTTATATATCTTTTGATTTATTTAGTAATTCATCAACATAGTCTTCAACTATTTTATGAATTAGATCATGAAAAATATGGGTCATATTTTGTTAGTATGTTGCTCCATCATTCTTTAATCCAAAAGTTATGACTATAAAGAAAAATGTGGCCCATGATGTGATAAAAGAAGTTTTTTCTTGACATCTTCAACTATATTTATTTGATTGTAATCGGTGAAACTATTTATGAAATATATCATCTCGTATCTTGATGTGGATTTTACTATCATATAGATGTTAGGTATGGGAAATTCATCCTTAGGACATGATTTTTTTAAATCTATAGAATCAAAGTAACATTGAATTCGGCTATTAGGCTTAGTAAATGATACAATATTGGATACCCATTGAAGGTGAGTAACTATTAGAATGAAACTTACATCAAGGGGATGTTAGATCTCTTATTTGACTAAAATATCCATCTTAGGATATATTTTTCAAATTTTTAGTATAACTATATTTGCATATGGATAGAGTTTAATCTTGAGTACTTTGATTAAAAGGATTAATGCTTGGCATATCAGAATATTACCAAGAAAAAAATTCAAGGAAGTCCTTTAAATTTTGTTGAATATATGCATCTTATACATTATGTAAGGTGGTAGATAATAATATTATTCAAGGATCATTTTATGTGTCATAATTAAATTTAACTATTTAATCATTATTAATTTACATTAATTGGTGGTGTAAGGTATTGTACTTAAGGTGACATCTATGTCAGTTGGGATATCATCTAAAATGTCTCAACTGTAACCAAAGTATGCTTAGGAATTTTTGGAATGAGGAAACCTATTTTTATGATATAAGGAATGGAGGTCCTCATATACCCCTAATAATTATAAGAGATCTTCATCATTAGTGAATTTGTTAAAAGTGAGTAGATATTAAGAAACAATATAATCAATAAGATTATGGTACATAAATGAGAGTGTGGAGAAATGATTTAATGTATTGTTTGTATGTGGAATGGGTGGACAAAAAACTATATGATGAGAATCATGGTGAGAAGACTTTGAATTATATATGTAATCCTTATATATATGTCCCTACTTGCCTTTTTTATTAGATGCCTCAATAGGATAAAGAATTCCTTATTCATGTTTTTTGAGGCCTTATCTTGTGCAACCCATTTGTTTGAAATATTTTATGTAAAATAGAGAAATAAATTTATTATCATGTATGCTCAAGGTGTTTATGGGATTCATATGTGAACTTTGAATAGTATATTATATAATTCATGTATTAAAATCCATGTGAGGAATAAATTTTTGTGTAGGATTTGTATTCTAACAATATTTGAATGGTTCATGATCCATAGGGGATGTGTATTTTTAAGCATGGTAATGGAACATAAACATTCATGTAAATTTGAGGGAACTACCTGCATATCATGAATTCAAGGTCTCCCAAGAAAAATATTGTAATTAAGATCATTGGGCATAACTTAACATGTTGTAGGTAGTGTTCTAAGTCTCAATGTAAAAGTTAGTGTTA
The DNA here is from genome assembly GCA_037957365.1 of Torreya grandis. NCBI lineage: Eukaryota > Viridiplantae > Streptophyta > Pinopsida > Cupressales > Taxaceae > Torreya > Torreya grandis. The sequence continues at coordinate 837,834 of JARHVA010004115.1, forward strand.
TCAGACCCAAATGTTTATGTGAAATATTATCAAATCCTTAGATTTTCACATCAAAATGATCTAAATCCTTAGCATGTATATTAATAAGTCATATAAAAGAGATATTACAAGTTTAACCATGATCCATTATTGACTAACACTTGATTAACACCCACATGGTAAATTAAAAATTGGATGTAAAGAGGTATATGTTGATTTATGATGTGTTGAGGTGGGAGATATTTTTTTAAAGGAAATATTTTCCTTGATCCTTTTTATAGTATTGATTATAAAATCAACATAAGTAGGATCTACTATTCCTGGTATCTTAGTGTCATAGAGTACTACATACGAGACATGATTGTATGTGCCAAAATGTTGCATAAGCTCTAAAATTAAAATTATGGATAGAGGGGTAATGATTTGATTGATAAAGATATACCCCTGGGTTTTACTAACTTATCACACTTTAGGACCCCTTTTGGACATCATAACATGGATTGTAGGGTCTAGTTTTAAGATAGAGCTAATAACAGGAGTAGGATAGTAGTTAGATGGGTAGGGTTTGGAAGTATTAGGGATAAGTGACACCACTGATGTTTTCTTATGTCTAGTAGTGATAGGTAAGGAATCAAAGTGAACTAAAGATAAAAATGCATCTAAATAAATTTGTTAATTTTAGGTAATCTGTGTTTTATCTTATGTATTATATCCTCTATGTGTGTAATGATATACAACTTGAATGAAAAGAGAAAAATAATATTCTAGAGAGATTATGAAACTTTTCATAATAATATAATAAATATCATCTGTCATTATTATCATGACTAGACAAAATAAAAATATAAAGATTTAGTGATCTAAAATCTAAGTATGAGGTTTTAGAAGGTTGGGAACATAAACCCTAAAGATAGGTTAGTCAAGATCACTAAATGATTTATCTTCTTAGGATTATGGAATGTAACACTAGTTTGGTAAATAGCTAAGTAATAAATCAAGGAATAAAATACTATGGTATAAACATCACTGATTTGCACAAAATTTGATTTATTTGAATATTCTATAAATAGTAAAGAATTAGAAAAGGTGTACTTAGCTCAAAAATATGACTAAGATAGACAAGTGGCAGGTTGGGAAATGATGTAGGAGTAGGACAAAGTGTTTTGAACATAGAATAGGTTTTATAATCCTCCTTGGATAATAGCACAACCCTATTTTCCAGGAGCACACTACATTATAAACATTTTATGCAATGTTAATGACCATGTGCAGGTGAAGCAATGCAAATTTAGGTGGATTTTTTTTCTATTTTAGGAAGATTGTGCCTATATGACCAAGACATAGATCATCATTTATTCTACACTTTGATTAATTTCTCTATGAAATCCCAAGACTCCATAGTTTCTAGGGTTTTGAAGAACACAAGGGGAATGATAATGACATTAGAAGGGTAGGTTGGGCATGACCTCAACACCCCATGTGATGAGTATTACCTAAATACTAATACCTTGAAAGGGGATCAATCTTGATGTATTTGTCCCAATATAAGTGTTGGTTCAAGAGAGAGTGATATTAGTATGCCTGAGTATGAATGCCAATTTGAATGCTTTTAGCATGAATTGAGATTCAAAAACTAAGTAAAAATGAGATTTGGGATGCTATATATGGATATATGTAGAAATAGGGATAAATATGGATCAATACCCTTAATTTGCATAACTATTTTCGAGCTTGTTCTTGAAAATTTTCATCTGTCTAATAAATGAATGAGAGTGGTCTTTATATAGTGTTTTGTTACTTGTCAAGACATGAAATGAGTCTAGGTCAACCCTAAGACACTTCAGGAAGTAGAAAGATAGTTTTTAGAGGCAAGGGAATCTAAGGATCAATAGTTATATGGCATTTTCCAATAGTGTATTGTGTTATAGACTAATTTGGCCACACTATTGTCTAGGTCGGTGATACATGTGAAAAAATATTGGAGATGCCTAGGTGATGGCTCAATGCAAATATTGGTATATCTAGGCATGGATTAGACATGTGTAAAATATAGAAAAGGATCAAAAGAGTCCTTAAGATAGGTGTATGGATAAGTTAAGGATAGGGTGGTCCCTAATGACACTTATTTCATTAAAATTATGTTTTATATGACTATAATAGTAGAGCATAGGTTACAATGCATTAATTATAGAGTAGATACATAGAGCATGTTATCTATGTTATAAATATGTATGGAATAGACCTTTGGATAGATATACATGTTATATATTTATACAAATATAATACAAAAGTAGTTACAAATATTGTTGGTTATAAAGAAGATGTTTGGGTCATTTCATATTCCTTGTTGGATGATGGTTGAATTTATAGTTTAGTGGCAACTAACAGTTCAACTGATAAGATTCCTAGCTAGAAAGTGGCACTTAATAAGCCACATGGTTGGAGTAAGATGACATATGGATGTGCTGGAGTGAAGGTAAGTGTGGGAATGTGATTTTATGAGCAATAAATAATGAGGTGCATAGGACTAAGAGATGAGCACTATGTAGTGAAGTGCACAAACTATTATAAGGTGTGATCTGACTATGAAATTCTATAAATACATGTAATACTTATGCACAAAGTGTGTAAGAAAGATTTTTGCTAAGGAGTGTGAGTTATGTGTAGAGAAACAAGTGAGGAATTTTGTATGCTATGCAGGAGATATGCATAGATCAAATATATATTCACATATACTTGATGAATATACAAGGGCATGTGAAAAATAATAACAGGTTTCAAATTTTTACAAGTTCAATTGGCATTTAAAATCAATTTAGTATAATATAGGGGGAATTATATCCATTTGTGTTTAAGTTACTACATAGAGATTTTAAATTTATCAAGCTTCAAAAAATTTAAGTTTCAAATAGAATCTAGATCCATCTCTAGTGGTATGGTTTGTATTTATGTTGCAAGTGGGCCATGCTAGAGTATAGTGACACTCAATGTTTATGATTTTACTTTTTCTATGTAGCGATACACATTTTGTGGTTCCACCCCTTCTTTAGTCTTAATGTAGAAAACCACAAATGGTGGATCCAAATTTCAATTATTTTTAAAGTACTCTATATATTCAGATGAGAGTTGGAGCATACAATATTTTTAACTCTAGGGATTTCACTTGTTTTCAAATTGAGACTTGATCACTCTCTCAATTTACCATAAATTCAACATTTATCCAAATACCTCAACAAAGGGGCACACACATGTATAAAATTTTAAGTTACAAAGTATATATTTTGCATACTATTTCAATATATACTTTTATTCACTCTATTTTCAATTTTTAAATTGAAATTTTCATATTTTTAACTTTAAAATATTGCTAATATCTAATTTAAATGGCATTGTTATAAGTTTTTCTTTAAGACATCTTAAATGATTAGGGTTCACATTAAAATACAAAGTGTGTATACACACTTAAGCTTAAAAATACTTTACTCTAGTAATTCCACTCTATTTCATCACTAGAGTAAAGTGGGGGCACATGTAAACACTCAAATTAAATCATTAAGTGCTAGCCAATGTTTAAACATGACATCTTCTCCCTACTTGGCCAAATCTCCATTCCATTTAATTTCAATCTTTATGAGAGCATTCAATATTATAAAAATTATCTTATAACTACTCAAAACATCAATCAAACATCTATAGTTTTCTCACAAGTTCCTATCAAACTAGTTATATTAGTGTTTATACGTATGGGATAGTACTATGCTAGGTCAAACATGGCCACACTATGGCATTTTATACTAGCATGGTCTTATCCCCCATGCCCAAATGGTAACTTTTAAATTCAAGATGTTGAATTTTATCCATCCCATAATTTTATCAAGGTATTTTAGTATAAATATTTGAAATATTTATCTATATAGGCATCTCAAGGCCACACAAAACACATCTAAGAATCACTTGGAATACTATTATACATTGAAAAAATAGCAATATTTCTTATAATTTCAATTCTAAAGAATTCTAATAGTTATAATTCAAGTCTAAATATATTTTATTTCACGTCAAGGGATCTCATTCTTAAGCATTTAAATCAAAACATCTAATTGCATTCATATATCATATTCAATATTCATCTACTCGCTCTAGGAGGGAGAACTACATTAGGATAAGGCCCTTTTAGGCTATGTAGGTAGTACTCAATACACAATATTTTTTGAGTATATATTCATTACTCCCCTAACCTTATTTTCCCATTTTGGTATTTCATCTCTCTTGTGTTTATCATGCAATATCTAGGGTTATGTGTTTTATAGGTCTTTCACACATAAGATCAATACACAAAGTCAACAAATAAACCCTTAGAGATAGATGCATGCTCCTAAATTAAAAAATAGTTGCATAGTTAATAAGGATATGACCATATTCAATAAATAAGGCTGTGTTGTGCCCTTGTCTTCCTAATATTGCCTTGTCCTAGTATAATTTGAATTCCTAATTTTAGTTACGACACAGTACATATAGATTTTTAGGAAGTTTGTAGTCATAATCAACCTAAAAAATCAACAATAAAGTAGATCCAATCTAGTTTTGCATATTATGTGTTAATTTATTTTTTCACTCACTTTAGTTGTATATTTTTTATTTTACATTAATATTTGCATATTTATATAGATTTAAATTAGTTTTCACTAGTTTATTTTTCTTAGCATTTCATTGTTAAATAAAAAATAATGATTAAAAAATTGTACCAAAATAAAGATTATATTAGATAATATAACATTATTGATTATCATATGTAGTGGATGTGGCATTTTTTATTACTTTGGTTAGGTAACTCACATGTACTACATGTATATTGGTCTATGATTGGCAACATTGATATGTAGGTACAATCCTTGAGGAGGCCTAGGTGAATTTAATTTTGACATTTCCATTTATCATGGATGTGTTAATAGATTTTAAAACATTATTAGAGTTATAAAAGGAGAAGTAAACATTATGACATTTACATAGAAACATTTTATTATTAGAGAGAGGATTTTATATTTTTTTGTTGATGAATGGTTTGAAAATATTTCAAACCACAAGGATCAATATAACCATTTTTGGACTTGATTGACCACTTTTAACTCATAATATCACTTTCAAATTCAAAATATAGTCACTATCAATTTTAGATTAGTTTGTTTCTCATCATCATCATAGCTCAATATCATATATCTAGATGCTCTCTTGAATTGTTCCAAAAATATATTTCCTATATCCAAAATCACTTAAATAAAATAGAAATCATGTATGTATATATCTATCTCTCTTTCCCCATTCCAATTTACCTATCATTAATGGTTTTATCCTCAATAACATATTTTAGGCACTTAGGTATGTCTCATTTATTACATTTATGTTAGATCCCTATTTTGTATTTCTTTTATAAAATTGGCATAACGATTTGAATACTTCTTAAATCACACAAATAAAGAAAAAGAAAATAAAAGGAGCCATACTCGACTACTTTTTCCATCGAAAAATGTTAGTTATTAATATCATAGTATGAATTATTTGTAAACTTCACAAAAACATAAGAAGGATTAAGTAAAATTGAAACTATGAAAATATGTGAGGAAGAAAAATCATAAATATATGTGATCTTAAATCAAACATTAAATTGAAAATAGATAAAGCACATAGACAAATTAAAAAATTGTACCAAAATAAAGATTATATTAGATAATATAACATTATTGATTATCATATGCAGTGGATGTGGCATTTTTTATTACTTTGGTTAGGTAACTCACATGTAATACATGTATATTAGTCTATGATTGGCAACATTGATATGTAGGTACAATCCTTGAGGAGGCCTAGGTGAATTTAATTTTGAAATTTCCATTTATCATGGATGTGTTAATAGATTTTAAAACATTATTAGAGTTATAAAAGGAGAAGTAAACATTATGACATCTACATAGAAACATTTTATGATCAGAGAGAGGATTTTATATTTTTTTGTTGATGAATGGTTTGAAAATATTTCAAACCACAAGGATCAATATAACCATTTTTGGACTTGATTGACCACTTTTAACTCATAGTATCACTTTCAAATTCAAAATATAGTCACTATAAATTTTAGATTAGTTTGTTTCTCATCATCATTATAGCTCAATATCATATATCTAGAAGCTCTCTTGAATTGTTCCAAAAATATATTTCCTATATCCAAAATCACTGAAATAAAATAGAAATCATGTATGTATATATCTATCTCTCTTTCCCCATTCCAATTTACCAATCATTAATGGTTTTATCCTCAATAACATGGTTTTAGGCACTTAGGTATGTCTCATTTATTACATTTATGTTAGATCCCTATTTTGTATTTCTTTTATAAAATTGGCATAGCGATTTGAATACTTCTTAAATCACACAAATAAAGAAAAAGAAAATAAAAGGAGCCATACTCGACTACTTTTTCCATCAAAAAATGTTAATTATTAATATCATAGCATGAATTATTTGTAAACTTCACACAAAGTAAAAACATAAAAAGGATTAAGTAAAATTGAAACTATGAAAATATGTGGGGAAGAAAAATCATAAATATATGTGATCTTAAATCAAACATTAAATTGAAAATAGATAAAGCACATAGACAAATTCAAATAACACGTGGATGATAAGAACATGATAAAACATGTTCAATATAGTCTATTCTAGTTTTTCAAGTTACCTTGCAATTTTATTGTATCTGTGTGGTCAACATAGTCTATTCCATGCCTTTTTATCCATATACTATATTAGCTTTAATGATACAATTCTGAGTCAGTCGATACTCATTAAATTGTAGTGGAATAGTTGGCCATTAGAATTATATAAAGAACCTTTTATTATCATCAAGAAGTGGCTCCAATCACCAAAAAAATGAGAAAATTATCACATGATAATAAATACCTTTTAGTTTTTGAAAAATGTCTTAAAACATACAAATTCTATGAGGAAAATTAGACATGTCAAGTTAAATTCCATCTTTACATATTTTAACAATGTGTTTATAGTAATAGGTTTGATACTACTAAAATCATGAACATTGACAAATCTTTTTAGTGAAAACCTATGCCCTATGTTTTTTTAAAATGACCTAGAAAGCACTCAGTTCAATTAGCCATGGTGACTACAATAACTCAAGGTTTTTAGTATGTATTATTATTCTAAATTTATTTCTATTTTCATATCATTGTGCCTATAATATAAATTCAAAATCAAAATAATTGTGAACATAAATAATATTTAATAATAATTTGTAAAAAAAATTATAACTTGTACACCATTATTATAAAATAAGAGGCAAGGTTTAATAATTAGCATTGACATAACATGAAATAAAATCCAACCATGTTATCCAAATTAGTAATGTGAAACTTTTAACCATTGAGAATCACAAAAAATTAAGAGAATGAGAGAAAATATTTAAATATAAAAAACACTTTATAATCTCAATAACGATGATGGATAAAAACCTAGTCAATCTTTCAAATTACTAATTCCAAAAATTTCTCATAATCATTAATTTTCCATCCTATGTTTTCAAAGTTGATTCCACTAATGTATTCATCTTGTGACCACTATATTAACTAAATAATCCTTATATTAAATGGTTAATTAATAATTAGTTTGTACTATTATTAATAATTAGTTTATACTATTATTAATAATTCATTTTTCAATTAATTAACTTCTTTTCATTTTATCAATCTTTTTTTTGTTTTTTTTTATCTCCTTAATCCACCACTTATTTCTCTTTTTTTTTTCTTATTTTTAATATTTCCTATCCAACCTTATTTCTATTACCTTACATCCTTAATTTTTGGTGGCTTATTTAAGAATATTAAATACCTTTATTATAAAAATCATTGTATTATTTCCTTTCCATAATGATGGGGGTGTTTAGAGAGTATTAAAACAATGGAAAAATCATTTAAAACATAATTGATTCTAGAAAACCTTCACACAAAATTTTTATTAGAAAAGTGTAGATGCATTATATTTTCATTTGACATAAGATAAAACATATTATTAATTTCATCTAACTTAAGTTTTTTGGGAAGAATATTGGAATATTTTTATTTTATCATCAAAAAAATTATTGTTTCTCAACGTGCCCTTATTTATTATAAAATTTATTCCAATTTATTAGAATGTTTATAATTTTTTCATATTCCTTCAAATTTTTAACATATTTATATTTATTCTTAAGTTCTTCCAACTTAACAAAATGTTTCTAATATTTCTTATGTTTTCAACCATATCTTGATTATAATGCTTCTCATATTTATTCACATATTGATGCTTCTTCCATTCTAACTTATGCTACCTTTTTTTATATTCTAAATCATGAAATGAATATTACGATGCATACATTATGCGACTTAAAAAAAAATATAACTATTTTATCAAAAAATAAAACAAAAATAATAAAGTAAAGTATAATGATATTATTATAAACCCTTTAAATTAAAAAAATTCTTTCATACTCATTTCTGGTATAATTTTTGATTCCAAAGTTTTTTTTTAATGGAAATAAAATCTTTCTCATTACATTAGAGTCTCTTACACATCTTGTCTAGATATTTGTTATGATGATATATTATTTACTAAGTTATTCCCAAAGATTAAATGGTTTTTAGGCTTGTACCATGTGGATATATATGTGTGTGTGTGTGTGTGTGTAGATATATGTATATATGTAGATATATGTATATATGTAGATATATGTATATGTATGTATGTATATATACATATATGTATGTATATATACATATATGTATGTATGTATATATACATATATGTATGTATATATACATATATATATGTATGTATATATACATATATATATATGTATACATATATATATGTATATATATATATATATATATATATATATGTATGTATATATACATATATATATGTATATATATATATATGTATATATATATATATATATATATATATTATGATTAATTATTATCTCATTTTAAATAAATATTGATAGGACATTAAAAATTGAAAAATTAGCTCAAATCAAACATGTAAAAAATGAGATCAATAGTGAGTATATACTTAACTTTAAAATTATGGTTACGAGGATGATTTATCAAGCACTAGATAGTGAATTTAAAAATACACTTTCAAATAATATTTTTTCAATCATTAAGGAGAAATTATTATTCAACAATTATCATTCTTTTATAAAAACTTTGCATTCAATGAATGTTATAACACAACCACTTATAAAGCTTATAATATCTCAAACAATGAGAATAATAAATTCACTTGGCTTAGTAAAATTTCACATAATATTTCAAAGAAATTATGAATGTAATATGATTATATTTTCTCTATTGATAAAATTTAATTTTTTAAGACCATTGCCTAGTAAATTAGATGACAATGCATTTTTTACTATCATAGAATTTAAAGACTTTATGAAAATAGGTAAATTAATTTGAAATATAATATACAAGATATTATTGATTTAAAAAAAGTCAAATAAAAAATATAAGTAACAATTTAAATAATTCAATGCCTCTACCAAATCAAAACTTAATTTTTTTTGGTCAATCCTTTTATGAATCACAAAAACCTATCAAATGACAAGGTAAATTTCCACGTGATATCTAGATACAATCATATATAAACACCAAAAATTTCTAATATTGATCCACTTGATGATTTATTAGTGTGGTTTTTCAATTAAAATAAAAAAAGAACTCAGATTATATTTCATGATAGTGAGATACCAAGCAATAACACATACATGGAGCTTTATTAGGTATACATGGGTTTTAAATAATGGCTCATAATGGTTAAATGTTTAGTATTTTCATTGAAGTTTTTATGTATAGACTTGGATTTACAAATTATAGTTGGCATATTTTATAAGTACTTATTATAGAATGTGATGGTATAATTACAAATCATATTCATATTATTATCTTGTATATCATAGCAGGCACCTAAAAAATTATAATTTTATTTATTGTGACACTAAATAATGGATATTATAATTTTTTTATTGGTAGACCTTGGATACATTAAATGAAGCAATTATTTCTACTTTGCATCAATTTTTGAAGTTTGTACATGAATACCAAGTTATTAAAATAAAAATGGATATCAACTTTATCAAATAAAAATATTTAGAAGAGGTCTCATATATATAAATTGTAAAAAAAGAACCAAAATGTATACTTAATAAAAAGAGTATAAGGTACAAATAAGTACATAACTTTATCCCAAAATAATTGAACCTATCACAAACTATAGTTACGACACAAAAATAATTTCATTTATTCAAGATAGTATCAATGAGAAATATGAATTAGTGGATAATGTTTTAGAAAAAGATGATGATGAAAATGTTTTATTATTCCAAGACTCGTGATTTATTCAACACCCTATTTTTATTGTTGATAATACAAAATATTTAATTTATATATTTTTTGATGATTACTATGAGTGTATTGAATAAGATGATATTATTTTGTAAGATGATGGTAAAAGTGTGGGTTTTGATAGGAACTTAAAACTTTAAAAAAAATACAAAACATTAAATCTCAAACTAAAACAGTACTAATAACTAGTCTTCACCCAGAAGATTAAAAAAATATAAAGTTTAGTAAAAACTTTAATAACTAAATAGCCTAAGTTCAATAAGAAACAACAAGATAAATACAAAGAAACAACTAGTCATAAAAATCCTCTTAGTATTCAAGGGTAGTTTCAATATTATTCCCTTATCTTTGGGTTTCATCTTCTTCATGTTACCTCTCGTCCTTTTACTCAGGCCATCACTACAATCATCCTTAGTTCTTTTTTTGGTCTTGTCTTGATCTTTCTTATTGCTAAGTCCTAAGATTTTTTTTTTATATGTCTAACCTATTTGGTTTGATTTTGACCTTATTATAATTTTCATTGTTGGCGTATTCCTTCCTAATGATATCCTCTAAGATAGGATTCAACATGTTAGGTGGCTTCTTCCTAATCTTAACACTCTTGACTTTCCCAATAGGTGGAGTACCCAACATTTCATTATATTCAGATATAAACTCCTTCATCACTTCCATTTAATTGCTAAATATTTCCTCTAGTTTATTCAGACTTACATTCATCAAATCTCGATTTTTACCAAGGCTAGCAAGATGGTGCTCTTTCACCTTCTCCTTGGGGTGTCTTTATCCATTAAAACCAATTTTTTTTGATGAAATAAGGGATACCTTCTTATGCTTACTAGGTTTTTCAACTTATAATTCCTCAGACACAATATGTCCACCCACTTCATCCAGAAATGGTTGAATATTTTTCACACTGGTCTTGACCTTCCCCTTACCCTTCTTAATATTTTTGGTCGATTAGGCCAACTTTTTATCCATCTCACCTAAAAAATTCCATAATTATTTCCCTATTCTCCTCTGGGGTTCTAAAAATAATCTCCGCACCTCCTAAACCCTAGTCTCCCTAAATAAACGATCAATTATGACCTAGGCCACTTGAATAATTAAATAAATAAATGCTTGGTTGAAGATAAAATCTGATTTATTCAATTGGTAAGTCATAATAGAAATCTCAAGATATCTTAAGAGATAATAAGGGAGGCTTATAGGTTTTAGTGCCTAAAATGATTAAACAATATAAAATGGTGTGAATAATGTAATTGGTGCGTACCTTCAAGTGTTAAATACTTCATTATTTGAAGACACACCTTTGGTGTTAAATGTATTTCATTAATTAAATATTGATAATATTGTTAGTAATATTTTATTTCTAACTTATTATGTCTACAAATCAACATTCTATATTTTTATTGTTATTCTACTTCATTGTTTTTCATATTCGGTGTTTTCTTTTCTTTTTTTACAATATTATTTTATTTTATTTTAATTATTTGGAGTCTTATTTTTTTATTGTGCTTTTCAATTCTATTTTATTTTTATTAGATTACATATTACTCTTATGTTCATGACTTTACTTAATATTTCACTATTTTTTCAATCACTTTTTTCCTTGATCTCAAAAATTATAATTTTAAAATAAAAAATAATTTAAAAAATTACAATTTAATGTTCTAACTAAACTTTAACACCTTCCCCAATCCTCACCCATGTGCAAGATCAATCAAAAAACTTATGTATTTTTTATGGTGTATTCATTCATCTATGAGTACATTGTGTTGTATTTCTTCCATTATCTCTTTGTGTCAATTTCTCTATTAATCTTAGCGGCACAAACTCAATTTCATATATTAATTATAAATAAAACATATTCTATCCACCCTCCTCATAACAAATATGGATTACCTTTACTTTTTCTTCAGTATTAATAATATTCATAGTGACACAAACTCAATTTCACATATTAATTATAAATAAAACATATTCTATCCACCCTACTCATAACAAATGTGGATTTCCTTTGCTTTTTATTCAGCATTAACAATATTCATCATGCTAACAAAATTAACTTTACCTTAAGAGTTTTTTTTTTTTTTTGGTTTCCTTTTGATCTGATTGGGATGTTTTCCATTAATGGTTGCCCCACAATTTGTTGATGTTAAGCCACACTCGGACCGAAGATGGAATGGTCCAAGAGGGACTAGTAGCTTAGTGGTAGAGCACTCCAGCAGCGTATGGATGGTCCTAGGTTCAATTCCTAGCTAGTCCATGTCTCAACATGGTATCAAAGCCAGGCCCAAGCTAGGAGCCCCAAGCACATGAGAGGTGTGGCTTAAGTGGGGGTGTTGGTGTTAAGCCACACTTAGACTAAAAATGGATTGGTCCAAGAGGGACCAGTAGCTCAGTGGTAGAGTACTCCAGTAGCGTATGGATGGTCCTAGGTTCGAGTCCTAACTAGTCCATGTCTCAACACAATTGACACCTCTCCAAAGAACATGAACCAAGTAATTTTCACTAAATCATATAATGATGTCATGCATATGGTATATAATATTTTAAAAAACTAAGAAAATCACATTAAGATTGATTTATCATGTCAATTTGTTTTAGGAAAGTTATAAATATGGTTTGGTGGTATATACATCCTAAAAACAAACAAATGTCGATACACAAATATATGTAAATATTTTAAATTTAAACATTTGAATAAAGTTATAAACACGATCTAATGCTTTATAATTAGGTTAATAAGTTCATAGAAGGTTACACGTCAAAGAATTTAAATATTTCGAAGCATTTTATGTAATTAAATTTTTAAATAGTTTACTTTAGGGGTTTTATTAGTTAGTCACTATCAATGTAGTGTATTATATGAATTATTTGAGGTTATGAAAGATAATCAAGGTTTTTGAAAATAAAAACTCAAGTGTTAATGATTATTTTGGAGTTCATTTTTATGTAATGATAGTTGTTATATTATGAAAAATGTTAGAGAAGGTGTTCGTAAATCATTAAAATTATGATTATATTTTAATATCGTATTTATGGGTTTTTTATATATTAAATACAATTAAAATTTTGTACTTGGACAAAATATATTCTACCAAAATCAATTTGATGATTCATATAATTGTAAATGTGATTGAATTCCAATGAGTCTAGACTCCATTTATAGACAAATTGTTAAAATGTTGAATTATTAATACATACCATTAAAACTTCAACATTGTAAGTTATCATAGTCAAACTTTATCCCCAAATTAGAGTTCGTAGACCAAAAAATATGCTTCAATTAAACTACTTTGATTTTTAATTGATATAAGAATTGGAAAAATACTTAAATAGAACATTTATTTCCTAAACTAATCAAGATGGGTAAATAGCTACTTTTATGGTTTGCAACTATGTTTACTTTGTGAAAGACATGTTAGAATATTAGTTGCTCACATAACCATACATATTAGTGATAAATATGTGAACTACATGAAAATACAATAAAGATATTCTACATTGTCACATTATTATGTGATCCTTAACTTATTAAAACGTATGACCATTAGCAAATTTACCTATAATTAATATAAAATTATTTTAAAATAATCATATGTGGAGGATTACATACCCATAACGTAGTGATTGTACAATAACTTTGAATGTAGCTTCTCTACATTTCAACATTTTTCATAATAATTTTCAAATATAGCTATTATTACTATGTTTAGTGCTATACATGTATAATTTCATCTACCTTTTATATGTCTATTAATTTTTTAAATTGTTTAGATAAACATTTAATCAACATTTGATTTGATGTGTTGGTGACATGATTTAACTTTTATTTGGAAGGGTAGCTTTTTGTAATGCAAGAAACAATTATAAATACTCATTATTTTTTTGCCCTATTGTCATGGGAAACCATACCAAAAACTAGAGGGATTCTCTAACAACATGATATTGTAAATAAATCTCAAAATTTAAACTAAACATTATTTATTTATATATTTTGTGGATAATAATAAAATTTTAAAATAATAACTTTAAAGTTATTAATAGTGTCAATGTTACAAATCAAACAATGTCATCACTCTAATTGGTAGCAAATAACAAAGTCAACAAAAAACTATAGAGACTCTTTGGCACTAGTAATTTAATTGTTTATTTATTAAATTGAGCCAAAACTATATCCACTAAGATTTTAAAATCATTTTATTACATGGTTGAAAATTACATTAGTACCATCACCTAGAAGATATGTTACAAGGAATACAAATTCAATTATTTTAAAATATTAAATCTGCATCTTTAAGTTCAAATTATCAAAACACACTTATATTATAAAATAAACATATAAACTCAAGCACAAACAATTTACAATATAAAAATAGGAACTAGTCACTATAGAACCTTTATTTTATAATTATTTTCACTCATAATTTTTAATTTCTTTTACAATATTATTTCTTTCAAAATATAAAGTTTCATTTTCCCAATAATTTTCTATTTCATATTATCACCCTTAATTTTCTTTCTTTCTACCATCTTAAAATCCCCTGAAAAATTCCAAATAATGACAACACATTTTTTTCGAGGGAATACAGTCATAATCCAAAAAACTATTGTATAGGTTGTGTGTAAGTAAATACCCCCATTTATTTCTAATTTATATTATCAATGTTCTACTTTATCTAATTAAAATAGAGTAATTATTGTCTATTTTCTAAAATATTTTCCCCTTTTATCTTGTTAAGTGTTGAAATCTAAAAAATGTGCTAGATGATATACGCTAAGTTAATATAATGTTTTTTATAGATAGAAGCCTTGCTTCATTGATTTCATTTAGTTTGAATATACTTATATATTTAACTAATACAATTTTTATATAGCTATCTTTTTCTAATATATGTGATATTTTTAATTTACTTTCATAATAACTATTATATTTTTTTTTTTTTTTATATTTTTAATTTACTTTTATAATAATTATTATATTTTTTATATTCCTATTTGAAATGATTTATTTATTTCTTATCATTTATTTTGATATGTATTTTCTCATGATTGATGTGTTGCCATAATATTTTATATGTGTATTATGTGTTTGATAAGACTTTATTACCTTATGTGCCTTTTATGTGTTTGACATATATATATATATATATATATATATATATATATATATATATATATATATATATATATATTAGTTATGCATTTTATATTTATTATGTTATGATTATCATACACATTAATGTGCTTGGTGTATCTTTTGTTATTATATCCTAATCATAATACATATCATGAAAAACAATCAGTGTTGGCCTAGATTTATATGATTCTTATCATATATTTATTAAGATAAAAATCTTATACTCATATTTTATATGTTTATATATTATTATGGTTATATATGTAGGTAATTATATATTTAACCTACATGGGAATATTATTAATAATATTACATTGATTATATCATGGGCCTTTATGGAGAAATATATTCATAACATACATATTTCTAAAGTATTATATTCATATATTATATGAGAATGATTTCATATCTTATCTTACACATGGTTTGTTTAATTCCTCTCACTTGAAATCTAATTTTCATATGTTTATCTCATATCTCAAGAAAGAGAACATATCCCACTCGTTATATTTCTAATATGCTATTGAGAAATGTGCATTATTATATATAAATTTTAAAAACTCAAATTATTTTAGCTTGATTAGATATATTACTGAGAATTGTATTCAAAACTCATATATATATATATATATATATATATATATATATATATATATATATATATATATATTAGTAGATTATTATTATTTGACACTTAACCATTAATGTGTAATAAAATAATGAATATTTTTATAGATTTATAGGTATATTATATTTCACTTTTGAGCTCTAGTCATAGCAAATTATGTATCCATACCATTCATATTTTTCTAATTTTATATGTATGCACCTACACGCATCAAAGTGACTAAAAATTTAGGCACCTAAGAGAAAAGCATTTAAATATTCATTAATTATTAATTTGTATTATTTCAATATGTTTGTGTTATTATTTTTATTTTTTTCTAAATTAGGTTCCATTGGTGCATTTATCTACTTTTGGTCCATTATGCACTTATTATGTGAACACCCTCTATATTTCACCTTCTTTATCCTACACCTTTCTCCAACCTCAAGCTCTATGTCCATAGCATCCAAACGATATATACATTATACAAAATATTAGGATGTTCATGGCCTATTGATGTGGTCATTTTGGCTATTTCCAATATAACCCTTAGTATTTTTCATTTTATGCCATTAGATTTGGTTTGTGAAGGTGATTAAAACAAGAGGAAATAATCTCAAAATGTATTCAATGTGAAAACTTAAATGTGTAAATGGGTTAGAATATTTTTATATTTTCCAAAGGTTTTTTGTAAAACCAACTTAAAAAAACAAATTAATTACCAAACTAATAACACACTAAGTCAATATAATCGTGATTCATAAAATACCCAACAAAATCTCCCTTGATCTAAAGGGTTATAGAAGATGAAAGAATTGGAGCAATGACTTTGAAGTCATCAAATAAATTTTGAAGTAATGGAAACTAGTGTACTTTACCTAATGATACTCATAAAAATTGATTTTGCTCCATAAATAAGCCTACCCTTTGAGTTATGGAATAAAAGGTTAATGAATATGATCAAAGTATGCACATTAATTGTGATCATTATATCATATTTTAGTAGAAAATGATCAAAGCCTTGTTGGAAATATTGTCATTGATGTCAAAGGTCTAGCATTATTGGTGATAAAGGTCCCATTACATTTAATGTTGTTTTTAATATTCATATCTTGGTTAATGTATGTTAATATTTATTTAATATTAATGAATATATTTTTGGTTGCATATAAGTCAAAAGAGGGCCCATGGAAAAGCCTAAGAGTCACACGGTAAAAGACAAAAGAGGAATGGGATGCATTTTCTCATGAAGAGTCATCTTGAGGAATTCCAAGAGTCACCATGTGAATATAAAAGAGGGTATGACACATTTTTCCATGAAGGGACACTTTGAGGAATATGAAAAGTCACCTAAATAAAGACAGAAGAGGAAAGGATGCATGTGCTTATGAAGGGTCACCATATGACTTTTCAAATGCAAGGATACAAAGGGTCATGCAAGTTTGGTGCCATTTTCAATGAGGATTAAAAGGTCACAAAGGGTGAATGCCAAAGATCATTTGGAAAGCTATAATAAAGGCTTGAGAATACATTTTTTTAATTTAAGAGAGTACATGGTTTATATTTATTTTTGAAGAGAGAAAAGTAGGAGATATTGTAGAGTTATATCATTTATTTAGTAAGCAACATTGAGAGATAGTTGTGTTTTATATACAAGAGGGGTTGGTACTCCTGTGGGTCGGTGCTCAAAAATCTTTGTAAGGGTTTGGTGCTCCTGTGGGTTGGTGCTCACAAATAGTTGATATGTTGGTGCTCGGTAAAGGGGTTGGTGCTCCTCTAAGTTGGTGCTTTCAAAAAATTTAATTTGAGTTGGTGATAATTCATATACTTGAGATTGTTCTCTATGGTTTTTCCACTTCGGGTTTCCATGTAAAAATATGGTGTCTCTCTCTCTTTTGTGTGATGCATATTATGGTTTCAGTTTATTGCATATCTTGAATGTGTGATTAAGTGGTTAAAGAAAAAATTAGATTAAGTAAAAAATATATAATATACTAATTCACCCCCCCACTCTTAGTATATTTCATGCTTAAAAAACCTATCTAACTACATTGATCCAAATAATACTCCACCCAAAAGCATGTTTAAGTGACCAACCTGTATTGTGTATGGTACATCTTCCTGATGTCTAAAAAATGTTGATGTCCTTTTCTCAACATTGAAGGTAATAACAACCCTTATCAGCTTGTATTATCATCATAGACTGATCTATTACTAACCAACCAATGATATATCTTCTTCAATTGTTAAGAAAGAGGTGAGAATCCATGCATCGAGATAAATAAAATCAAAAAATTAAGTGGTTAAAGAAAAAAATTATATTAATTAAAAGATATATAATATACTAATTCACCCCCCCCCACTCTTAGTATATTTCATGCTTAACAAACCTATCTAACTACATTGATTCAAATAAGACTCCACCCAAAAGCATGTTTAAGTGACCAATCTGTACAGTGTATGGTACATCTTCCTGATGTCTAAAAAATGTTGATGACCTTTTCTCAAGATTGAAGGTAATAACAATCTTTTTCAGCTTGTATTATCATTATAGACTGGTCTATTACTAACCAACCAATGATATATCTTCTTCAATTTTTAGGAAAGAGGTGAGAATTCATGCATCGAGAGAAATAAAATCAAAAAATATTGTCTACTCCATGTTATGAATATTAGGTATAAAAATTGAAAACTAGAAGAGAGCAAGAACACAAGCCGAAAAATGTTACTAAAATAGATCTCAATCTTGAGCCTAGTAGCTCTCATAAGATGACTAAATCATTGACCAGTCAAAATAAGGTGTCAGTTCCATCTAGACCATATACAAAATCCATCTAAGATGTTTCTTGATTAGAGGAAGTGTTAGAATAACCTAAATAGATAGAGTAATTATAATATACAACTATAATGATCCACATAATTGGATTTAGCTCTTTTTTTGTGGAGAGTCAAGTCATCAATAAGGACATACATCTTTAAGATGGACAATACCACCACATTTAAAACATCTACATTTTTTTCTATGCTAACAAAATCCAGAATAAGTTGAATTGCTAGAAGAACCACTAGAGTGAGAAGATTTATTATGGTGATGTTTTCATTTTTTAGATCCTGGAGAGTATCAATGTGAATTTTGTGGAGACTATCTAAAATTGCATGGAAAGTGTCTTGGAGAGTGTTTCAGAGGGTGCTCTGAGTACTTTTGAAGTTTCCTTTATACATGGTGATGATCTTTGTGATATGACATATCTTTAATATAATGAGATTCTTCGGTAGGCATAATCTTTTTCTTTACTCATGTTGATTCAATAAATCACAAATAGAGTCAAATATTGCTTCATTGAACTTATCATAAAGATTCAACATTTCAACAAAGTTGGTATATATATATATATATATATATATATATGAGACTATTTAGTGTGATGTAAATGAGCATATCATCATCAATTTTTCCACCTAGTGTGAGGTACTCTTGTTTCATAGTTTTCAAGTAGAAGAGTTCTTTTGATACATCTTCTTCAATGTTAAGATTGTTATTAATCAACTGAATTAAAATATCAATCTTTTTGTAAGTAGGTTGCTTGTCATACATATATTTTAAGACTTTCTAAGCTTTCCATGCATAAGTTTTAAATACTTCAATTTGAATAATCACCTATGTAGAACATGACAATTTTAATAAGTCAAGGGCACACATTTAATTTTAATACTCAAATAATTTTACAACTTTAACGGGTGGAGTAGTGTCATTATTTCTCACAAATCATTAAAATGAGTGTATTTTTCATGTTTATACTCCATTACTTGTAGTTTTAAGGTGTTAATTGACCATTTTTAGATATCAAACTTACAATTTTAACCATGGTACTATCAAAAGGAAAAATTAACTAATGCTATAAGGGTTTATCCTTTACCACCAAATAGAGGGACTTGTCAAATGTTAATTATGCCTTGCACCTTTATATATCATTTACACCATTATATGTTCAAAATTTCTCTTCATTGCATTATACAATTTTTTTTTTAAATGTTGACCAAAAACACAATTAAGCATAATGGGTTTGAACCAAACCATTTTTGTTTACAAGGGACAAATAAAATATATCCTATCCAACTCTTCTTCAATGTATTTGACAATACAATCCCATAATATTATTTATGTTCTTTTTTTTATCGAAGTGAATACACACACACACATACACACACACATAAACATTTGGAAAATATGTTATTCTATTTTTGAACATGTGCCTTTCTTTTCCATGATGAATTCAGGTCTTGTAATGATTTGAAGACTTTTCTAGTATGTTGTACATATCAGCATTCCACCAAATCACTCAAACATTCCTTACATTTAATGTGGGTTGTTTGAACAAAATGCTAAACAACTTCATCATTCACTATTAAATCACATAAAATGCAATTAAATTTCCCTAAGGATGTTGTATAGATAATATTTTTGTGCCTTCCTCAAGTGTTATGAGCTTAGAATATTTGCCAATGATGCCTTAGATCTTGTAATGATTAATTCATTGCCTATAACAAGAATGGATTTTACACCACTTTTTGAAGGATAATAATGTTACAATCCAACTTTATACCTCATGTCATATACTATTATATGTTTTGTAGCATAATTTTATATTGTTTAGTTGTACCTTCAAATCTAGTATTTTGACATTTATTGTATGAGTATAGATTGGACAAACTAGTGATGATTATATTATGACTAGATCATGTTAGTTCTGGTTGATACTTGCCTAATTAATATAGCTATGGATTATGTTGCAAATGAGGTGAATCATCTATGTTGAATTCATTATTGATTCTAATTCATCTCTAATGATTTATACTATTCAATTCATTTATATTATTACCATGTCATTTAGGTGTTATTGATGCCTATTTATGGTTGCATGTATAGGTACATGAGCTAGGTTGGTGGTGAATTCAAGTAGTCAAGAAAATAAAGGATAGGTTGAGTGAAAAATAAAGTGATACCAACATAGGTAAAAAGGGATAACATGCATAAGACATCTAGTCATTTATGTAGTAGCAATATATCATTTTGTTCTTTTATTTTAGTTTGTGTTGTCCTACTCACTCCTAATAACATATTTTATTATCTTATTCTTATTCATTTTGTCTTTGATCATCCTTGTGCCTAAATTTTTATATTGGTTTGTGTCTTGATTATGCCTACCTTGTTTCATTTTGTTAAATATTATGTGTTTGGACCACTTTTATGTTTACTTGCTTGTGGGGTTTGCTATCTTGTTGTTAACTCTCGATCCCCTCAGTGATTTTGGTTTGATCCTCTTGTTAATTATTTTTGAATTACCTTAGGTGAAGGGACCCTAATATTGTTTTGTTAAGTTTCATTTGATTGATGATACCCTTGGGGTCATGGGCCTTTAACAAGTTAACAAAGGTCATAATGACCAAAAATCATGGTTAATGGAATGAATCAATGCCATTCCATCATTTTGGTAGATTTTCATCTTCTCCTGTGGAATTTTTTCTTGAATCATTTGGAGAAGGGAGGCTTAGAGATAAGATAATTGGTCGGGGAGATAAAACAAATGGCATCTATGGTGAGTAATGAAGCTCAAAAACCCTATCAGAAGAGAGGAAGGAGAATGGAGCAGCTTTAGACATGGGTAACAAAGAAGGGAGGAATAAGTAGTTTTGTTTAGAAAGAAAATAATAAAATAAAAACTCCATTATTTTTTGGTAAGGCAAGGTTATTCATAGGTAAATGATGCATTCATTTGAAAAAATAATAATAATTGAATATTTATTAATTTGTGTTGTGAAAGTAAAATAAATTATTTTCAAACTCATAAGGAATCCATAGGACTTCTTGATGAACATACAAAGCCCAAAATTGATTAATATTGATGTTAATATTATTTATTTTTTATATGGGGTACTTAGGTTAATGGGTATGGTGGATTTGTATGACTAGGCCATTTTGGATCCTTGGGTTTAAACCCCATGTTTTCAATCTCTCCCTTTGAAATCAAAATCATTGTAAACCCTTTTTATTTGGGTTTTGAATGCAATTATTTATTTTTATTTCTTATTTATTTTTTGTAGCTGCTATTATTCTTAGTGATGGTTTATGTGTCCCTATTGTTCATACCATGTCTTAAAATCCTAAAGGATAGACACTACCTACTAGCTGATGGTTGGGGGTGGTGAGGGACACTAACTGGGGGGATCATAGGATGGGTTAGGTCAAGTTGATTCATGTGAGAATGTTATCTTCATTAGTTTGATTTAGTTACTTGATTTTAATCTTGGTTGGTTTCCATTTGTATAATATATTTGGTAGCATTTTATATTTAATTATCATCTACTTATTAGTTTCCTATAGCATGTATTATAAATGTTAAGCTATTAAATTGCTTGGTATATTAGACAAAACTTGAAACATACCCATATTTATAGTACTAAATTATATATCCTTAGTTAATTATTACTTCTATTATTTTTCATTATTATGTTGTTTAGATATTTCCTACTTTCAAAATTGGGTTAGTATATTTGTATACTTGTTAAATTGTAAATGAAAATCCTCAGATGGATTGAAAGGCTTAAGTAATTAATATCTTGGATTTCATTTTTTAATTTATTATTTTTGTTTTAGTAATTATTTTGGGGATTAATTCTATGTAGATGTGCATAAGTCCTCAATGCATCATGATTAGGCTTATTACTGGAAGGGTTAAGCTTGTGCTAAAACTTCATTCCTATTAAAATCTTATTTACTTTTGATTTTTTCTTAGCATGATACAACCAAGCGTAAAAATTTTGAATTTAGACAGTAATGATTGAAAATAGAATGAATCAATTACATAGGTTGAATAATCTTTTTCTAAGTTAAAAATTCTCTTATATTCTATCACTAAAGTTGCCCAATCCCTATTATGGGTGAATTAAATATGCAGTGATAGTATTATTATATTCTTGAGATGGATATTTCATTCTATACATTGAAAGTGTGATTCACTTCGGTTTCTAAGTTGTGAATTGATTTCATTATTAAAAAGAATAGTCCTACGTAGCAAAATATTGTTTTTAACCTTGATTATATCCTTTGGTTAGTTGTTCATAAACAAAAATTAGCAATGGGAAGTTATTATTTAATATTATCAATTAGCATTATAGTGTCAATATGACATAAAATTTTAGTAAATAAGGTTGTCCCATAATTATATTGTTATTTCATTTTTGGAAGTTATGGTTTCAACAAAGAATTAATTTTCCTCTATTTAGTACAATAGACTATAAGATTGTAATCTTTTGAGCATTAGACTAAATGGTTATTTGAGGAGCATGATAATAAAATAGTTATGCATATAACAAGTACATTTAGTTGGGTTTAAAAGTTAGTTTTGAAAAAAAAACATGCTTGGATTAAAAATGGAAATAGGTTTATTCATGTTGAAAAATTGAATATGTTAATGGATGCAGTAATGCAAGGTATTATTGGTATAATTAGCTTCAATGTTATTAGAGGAATTAATTATGGAATCTAGTGAATAATTCAAAGTAATTACAATCACTTGAATTAAATTTAATTGTCATAATTTTATTTTGTCAGTGAGTTGAACCTTACATATTTAAATTTAGTCATATAAAATGTGAAAATTGGTAACTTGAGTGTGGGTAATGACACCCAACCCATAGGTCCCTCCTGCTTGCTTTTATGACCCTCATAGGAATATTTTCATTGATTCCCAATCATTCATAGCCTTTCAAACCTAATCACAACCAACCTAGACTACTCTTTCCATGACAAATACATCCCCCTAGGCCCCATCAGTTAAGGACAATAGTGCCAAAATTGGACTACAACACCAATGCCACTAGTGTCTACTTTTAGTGCTCCTATTCAAATGCTTTTTTAGCCCCAATGGTTAGTTCATTTTAGTTCTCCATCCTTCTCCTTATTATCCCAATGTGAGTACATTTAATCTATGGCTAATAAATCCCCATAAAATGCCATTCAAAGATCATTTGAAAAGGGTTGGCAATTATCACAAAGTAAATGAGACTACTTAGGAAATCTTCCCTATTCTCTGCATACAGCCAGCCAATACTATTACAAGCTTATTTAAATCCTTATACTAGTCCTTAGCCACCTTAAGTACACCTAGGTTTAGCATTTACATCTTCATACACACTATTTCACAAAATACATCAAGTTGGAGAACTATATATGGCTTGATCCCTCTTTAGAGTATTGGTATGTAGGTAGTGTGCCCACACAAAGGGTGTGGATACATGTTTAGTGCATCTAACACACACTAACCCCCCTTTCTTTTTCAAATTTTTTAAAGCATCATGGAGTATAGGGTTTTAAGATAAAATTTTCTCTATATGGATTTCTACAGATACCTGGTAAAACTTCACAGATAGGGTCACATAGACACATCAAACAAAACCCAAAAAGCTCAGGCTTCTTAGACAATAGTGGCAGAGGTGGATTATAGCACAGGTGCTACTAGTGTCCTATTTCAATGCTCCTATCTAATCATAAAATGAAGTCTTGATCTTGATTTATGATAGTGTCCCAGTCCTACATAGTGAATTTTAGACTATGTCTTAGCCATCTTAGTCAATTTCAAGTTAAGTGTTATTTTTAACCCTTATTACTATTTTAAAAAAGGTTAAAATCATAATCAAATTTATACAAATTAGTAGCCTGATTATTGTATATTTATTTACTAATTTTACTACTTAGACCCTTTAACTAAATTAGGAATAATACACTAATATTCCTAAAATTATTAAATCATTTGGTGAACCTGACTTACTTTGTTTGTGCATAAAAACCATATAAACCCTAGGGTAAATTTCCTACTAATTTTTTTATATTTTTTTTATTCTTTTACGTACATAATAAAATCATAAATTAGCATTAAATTTTAAAATTTCTTAGTAATTTTAAAAATAATTTTCTTTCAAACCCTAGTTGTCCAACTAGGTCCCAGTATTTTCCCAATAATTTTTTGATTTTTTACTAGCATATTAAAATAAAAAATTCACCTTAAATTTCAAAATTTAATAGTAATTATTATAAATATGGTTATTTTAAAAACCTAATTACATCTTCTAGGTCTCTTTAAATCATAAATTTTCCAATAAATTCTTAATTTTTTTACTTGCATATTTCACTTAGAAATTCACTTTAAATTTCAAATTTTCATTATAATTTTCAAAATAATCATCTTTCAAAATCTAGTTGCATATACTATGTCCCATTACTTCTTGAGGTATCACCTTACATGTTTGTGAGCTTCGTATCCTTTTTAGACAATTTCCAATTCATTGTGTTTAGGACTTTATAGTTCCTATATTCAGTATTTTCTTCTCTAGTACTTTGTCGATTACAATTTATTAAAAAAACTTCAACCAAATTTCAAATTAATTTCCTACCTTAACAATGGCCCAATACACTAGTTTTGATGAAATTGATAAAAGGGAACTTCAATAACTTTTAACTAAACATCTTGACATGAAGATGACATTGTTAAAATACTATAAGAAGAATAACAAAGAGTGAATAATGGTCAATATTCTCAAACCACAGAGCATCTAGTTGTAAATGACACTATGAGGTAAATTATGTCTCAACAACCCCATATAGTAGCCTAACCTACCTCTATGCCACCATCTACAAATAATACATCTTTGTCTCTTGATATGGTAGCCCTTGTGTAAGAGATAATATCTCTTCAATCTAAGGTGCTACATCTTGAGCAAGGTGCCTCTAGACCTATGCAAGCTTTGGATTCTTTTGTTCTATTACATACACCATTAGCACATCATATTGCTTCTACACCCTTGTCATAAGTTTGATTAAACCAAACTTACTCTATATGATGGCAAGGGTGATCTAGAGACACATTTGACAGATTTTCACGTAGCATGCTTGGACTATGTACCAAATGACTGGTTACTTACCAAGTTATTTCCATCGAGCCCAAATGATTATGCTTTACAATGGTTCTATAGCCTACTAAATTAGTCAATTAATTCATTCAATCATTTAGCTGACATGTTCCTAGCTCATTTCAAGATTCACATTGGTGATAAGGTTTCATATGCCCAAGTTGCACATAATCAAAGGTCAAATAATCATCTCATAGATTATGTTCTTTGATATAAGACTATTTTGGCTAAAATGACTATCCCCAAGGCCAATCAAGAATTACAAGATCTCTTCAAATAGGGTCTTCTACTAGATTTACATGAATCAATTATGTTCAAAATATTCTCTTACTTCACTAAATTGTGTCACACACTAAAGGAAATAGAATTCAAACTAATTTCAATGGGTAAACTCAAGTAGACAAGTATCTCAAAAACAATAAACAAGAGTAACATCAAAGTCCCATTCAAATTCAAGGTCAATGATAGAAAGAGTCAAAATCAAATGATAGTTAATGTGACTTTCGAGTGCCCTCAACACATGGTTTTATTAGCACCTCCTCAATAAACCTTTACCAATCTACCAATTTCTCTAGCTAGATTTTTACAATAGTTACTGGAATGTAACATCATATTTCTCCCTCATATTGAATAAGTTGATCTAACAAAGATTATTCTATGGGGATATGATTAGCATGTATTTTGTGAGTTTCATAGGGTACTAAGCCATACAATAGATAGATGCATCAATTTGAGACACAAGATACATGATTTGATAGATGGAAATCATATTGATCTTGGCATTTTATTTGAGCCTCCTAGGGAAAAGCAAACATAAGATAAATATTTGAAAATCTTCTCAGATCCTTTCTATATAATTTTAGATAAGAGATAGGGGACACATCATGGGTTCACCATATATATCATGCACATCCTCCACCAAATACATACAGGGCACCTTCAGTTGAGTTACATCCTTTGAGCAACATGATTGGTGTATACAATTCAAGAGTTTTAGCTAGACCTTCCATCTCCTTCTTAGATCAGGATATAATCAAGGATGAATTAAATTATTATGCACTCTTTATCAAAACTTGCATTCATAAGCATCCTATTCATAGTGTTCTCATAGATAATGGATCCAGAGTGAACATATGCACTATGAAATTATTGTAGCATTTAGGATATTCAAAGCAGGATATTACCTTGATGGGCACAGTTATTAATAGATTTAGTGGGAACATACAATGTTCATTAGGTGAGATTTTACATCCTCTACATGTAGGTCTAACACATGTGGTGACACCATTTACTATAGTTCTTAGTGTAGAAGATTTTGATATGTTACTTGGTCAACCATAGATTTAAAAACTTTGAGAAATACCTTTTACAGTTCATAGATACATGAAATTCATTCATGATAATCAAGTTGTTATAGTTGGTGGAGTTTCATATGAGTTACCACTCCCCACTTCAAAGCCATATCCTATTCCATAGCCATTAATTTTAGTTTTTTCGCAACTTTTAGTTTTGCCACTAGTTATAATTCATCCTTTAGTTTTGATTCAAACATAGTTGAGGCATCCATCACCAGCATAGAGAGTTCATACAACTCCATAACTTCAGGATTCTAGATAGTGTCTAAATACAATGTTCACACCTAAGGTAATATCATTGAGATCTCATGCATCTACTCATAGAGCACATGTTTAGAGAGCTTCTCCTACCACCAAATGGGTCCCTAAGAGCCCTATAGCTGCATCTACTTCTTAGAGTTATAGGGGGACCTCATAGTCAATTTCCACTTCAGAGATTTTAGATCATTTATAGCATATACAACTATCAAATCAATAATCTTAGCATTTCCATCTTGCTTCATGATCACACATGATTCATCTCCTTGATACAAGACACCATGATAGGGAGTATTCCATAAGACCCATCTATTAGTATCATCTCTTCTCAGCCTTACTTGTAGATAGTTTCTTTTCAATTTATTTTACATAGTCTCCTAATGATTGATTGTACATATTTTATATATAAAAATACAAAAGTATTCAAATAATTAAAAACACCGAAAATATTTTGATTGTATACATCATCTATGCTTTACATTTCTACTATCATGCTATAATTATATTTGTTGTTTTATGTTAGTATTTATTAATTTATATACATTACCATGCTTCACTTGATCTTATTTTTGTGTGTGTAGTGACATCTAGATCCTTTATTGATTCACTCCACCCATTAAAGGGGCATCCTACTTCTACATAGAGACATACATCAATATACATAGCCAATAGGGGCATATTCTACATGACTACACCATCTAGGTTATGTCATTCCTATACCACACACTTTAGTTCTCATGTTGATGTACATTACTTACTATTTTACATAGATTACTCTATTGACACTCACTAGTATATAGCACTCGTATATTTATATCATATACCTAGTCTTGTACTAACATGTCTTGCATACTTTCACTTATTTCTTTGATTAGTTAGATGCAATTGAATTTCTATTTTTTACATGATTTACTTTATTGCTTTATGTAA
The DNA here is from genome assembly GCA_037957365.1 of Torreya grandis. Classification (NCBI taxonomy): domain Eukaryota; kingdom Viridiplantae; phylum Streptophyta; class Pinopsida; order Cupressales; family Taxaceae; genus Torreya; species Torreya grandis. The sequence goes on from JARHVA010004115.1 coordinate 866,523, forward strand.
CTAGATGTGATTGCATTTATAATTTCTAGTGTTGTCTCTTGTATGTGGCTTAGGACATTTGCCAATGTCCTTTGTTTATATTATTGTGTGTGCCTTAGGATATTTACCAATGTCCTTTTCTTATACTCTTCCATGTGATTGTGGATTTCATGCCAACCTTGTTTTTTCCAATTGTATGTGTATGTGGCATTTGCACATTCCTTGTATGATTGCTTTCTACTTTGAGTCACATGTGCCCATATCCTTTGTTTATTTAGCCCCTTGGCCATTCTTGTGTGCGTATTGTTTCTTGACTTGTATGCTTGTTGATTGATTACTTTTCAATTATTTGCAATACCATGATTTGTATCATGTATTATTCTTGATTTCTTAGATGCCATGATGGACAGCATGCTCTATCTCTTTATGAAAACTAACAACTAACAAATAACAAATAACTAGACTTCCAGTCCTAGTTAGTACATTGCACATGTGATGACATTATTATAGCTATCTAGGCATACCCATATTGATTTAACAATCTCTCATTACAAACCATGTTATATCTTGAGATATCTTATCAATTATCATTACTATATCATGTATCTTTGTAGTATAACACACTTATAGGGCTCTTTCTTCTAAGGGTAGTCATTATAGGGTCTTCATTCCTAAACTCAAAAGAAGGAAAAACAAAAATGGGTTTTATCATAGAGATTAGAGCTCCTAACAGTAAAAAATGTAGTATTCAAAACACCTAGAGTAGAAACTAGACATCAAAATAGATAGATAGTGAAAATGTCAGAACAATCATCAAATTTATCCTAGGAAAATAATGCCAAGATTAAACTACAGTGTTGGTGCCATTAGTGTCCATTTTTTATGCTCATATCCAAACAATAGAAAAAATAGACTTTCTAAAAGCAAGTAGAAAATTAGGTTCAACTCTAGTTTTGCACAGTCAAACAAGATCATAATTAATAGTTTTTAGTACACTTTTACTCAAAAAATCTAGATATAAGGAGCATCATGCATGACATGATATCTCTCACTTCTAGTTTTAGATATGGTAGTTGATATAACTTCTAAATTAGAATCCATGTTTTAGACACTAGTGATTGGGGGTAATGTGCATGACACATTTCTTTTGTTTTCTTTCTAATTTCAATATTACCCAGGCATTCTCAATAGTTACATGCCTTATTCCATTTGCAAGTGGTTGGCATCATTTTGGAATGGATTTCATACAATCCTAACTTCCACATTTCAGATTGGCTTTTATATAAGCCTAATACACTAGTTTCACAATGGCTTTCATACAAGCCTAATTTCCATCTTTTAGAGTGGCCAAGAGTGGCCTAGTTTCTAGCATACATTCAGTTATCCATGCCAACATTATCAAATCAAGTACATTCATGGGTTTCAAGATCCATCCCATATAGTACACATTTCATACCAATATTAATTCATAGTTTCACTTCACTGGGAAATGATGGAGCCAAAGGAATGGCTAGCCTTTGTTTTTTTGAGCCACCAATTCAAAGGGATTGGACACACAGTCCAAACATAAATCAACACACAATGACCACCTAGATTCACTTAGTGGGTGATGATGGAGCCAAATGGCCAGCCTTTGCATTCTTGACCCACTTCTGAATAATTGATCACTCAACTTCATTCAGGATATTACTCTTGGTTTAGCACACATCTAGCATTACTCAGCATCACAACAGGTTTTGTATTAGTTTACGCAATCATTGAGGTGTATTCATTCCTTTCTCTTCCTCTCTCTCTTATCTAACTTTGTATGTTCTTATTTTAGATATATTACATCTATTAAAAAATTGGCTGCTCTTTATTTTCTCTTATACATTTGCACTTCACAACATGCTCTCTCTATGCACACCTAGCATCACACAACTTCATGAGCTTCACCCTTGTAGGTAAGTTTAGGTACACTTTTTATTTTTTATTTATCCTAGTATTTAATTTTTTTACATCAAAAGAATAAAGGGTGGGGGGGGGTAAATTCATTCATATAAAATGTTATATTTGGTAACTTGAGTGTGGCTAATGACACCCAACCCATAGGTTTCTCCTACTTGATTTTATGACCCTCATAAGAATATTTTCACTAATTCCCAGTCATGTGTAGCCTTCAAAACCTAATCCCAACTGAACTAGACTACTCTTTCCATGATAAATCCATCCCCTCAAGCCCCATCAACTAAGGATAATAGTGCCCAACTTGGACTATATCATCAATGCCACTAGTGTTCACTTTCGATGCTCCTATCTAAGTGTATTTTTAGCCTTAATGGTCAGTTACTTTTAGTTTCCCATCCTTCTCTTTGTTGGCCTAATTCAATCGCATTCAATCCATGACCAATATATCCCTATAAAATCCCATTCAAAGATCATTTGGAAAGGGTTGACAATTATCACAAAGCAAGCAAGAATACTCAGGCAGTCTTCCCTATTCTTTGCATACAACCAACTAATACTATTATAAGCTTATTCAAATCCTTACACTAGTTCTTATCCACTTCAAACATACCCAATTTTAATATTTCCTTCTTCATACACACTATTTCATAAAGAACATCAAGTGGGAGAACTACATATTGCTTGATCCCTCTTTAGAGTATTGGTATGTAAGAAACATGCCCACATAAGGGGTGTGGATACACGTTCAGTATATCTTACACAAACAAGCCCCTCCTTTTTTTCTTAATTTTTTTCAAATCATCATGGAGTGTAGGGTTTTAAGATAAAATATGCTCTATAAGGAGTTCCACAGACATCCAATAGTCAAAACTTCATAAACAAGGTCACACAGACATAATGAACAAAACCCAAAAAGCTTATGTCTCTTGAACAATATCGATAGAGGTCGACTACAGTGTTGGTGCCACTAGTGTCTTATTTCAATGATCCTATCCAACTATAAAATGAAGGCTATATCTTTATTTATGATAGTGTCTTAGTCCTACATAGTGAATTTTAGACTCTATCTCAGTTGTCTCAGTCAATTTCCAACTAAGTCTTATTTTCTATCCCTTGTTACTATTTTTAGAAAGATTAAAATCACAATCAAATTTATATAAATCAGTAGATTAATTATTTCATATTTATTTAATAATTTTAATACTCAGACCATTTAACTAAATTAGGAATAATACACCAATATTCCCAAAATTGTTAAATCAGTAACTAGTTCTTGTGGATAATGACCAATTAAGAAGTAGATAACACTATAGAGATTGGATCTCTAACTATCTATCCACAAAATAGTCTAGTGTTACCATGAGAATGACTTAAACATTGTAGTTCAATGGTATGATCCTCATTTTTGTGACAACATTGATTCTTGACAAGGACCATGGTAGCTTAACTAGATTATAAATAGTAAATTATTTTATGTAATATGTTTGTTGATAAGTGATAACATGTAATACAATGATCCATAAATCTTATAGATAATGGTAAAATGATAAAAATGGGGATAGTAATATAATGGGTTTTTTTATTACATGAATTTTATTAATATTAGGAATTTTAAAAGCCTGTTGTAATTTTAGGGATTTTATAAGTGCATTTCCAATTATTAACCTTGTATGGTGAACATCATTGATAAGTTAGATAGTACAATGACACTTCTATTCTATGAATCAGGGGTGGTAAACAAGTGTTTTAACTTTTGATTTAAGTAATAATAATAAAATTATCTTTTGTTATTACTCATCCTTAACATTCAAATGTCATTAATAACCTGATTACTTATCTCAAGCATCCCAAGTATGATGAGGATAGATTACCTATCCAAACCTATACTTTGGATTCCATGGATTTTTGATATTTAGGTAGGGTAAGGACACCTAGGGGGTCCTATTGGGAATGTGAGTGTCCCAATATAGGTTTAGACTTATACATATGGACGCACATATAGATATGCCCTGAGATGGGTGTAAAATTAATATGATAACATTCTTCCCCATAGAACCTTCTAGAGGTAATTTTCCTAGTTAAGGTTTTTCATACATGTGATTTTGGTTATGGGTCTTTGGTTTAATAAAATTAATTAATAAGTGACTACATATAATAAAACATGATGTAGTGGTCCTACTCATAACCCTATTTTGTAACCCAAAAGTAACAACACCCAAAAAAGAATTTGGGGTTGTTTCACCTACTATCAAAGCCTATGATAAAGATATAAAATTAAAAACATAGCTCTATATAAGACTTTAAAAGATTTTAACCCTGCTAAATGTTGCTTAAGAGACTATTTTGTGACTTCCTAGGGAAATGGTTAAAACTAGAACTAGTATAAATTAGATTGATAATGACCAAGGTATTGAGAGGTTAAGGTTGAGGTAGGGGTAGAAGTAGATTTAGGGGATGTGCTACCCAAAACCTAAATAAAAATATAAATGAACCTCTCTTCCATAATTATAATGACAACAATGAATCACATATTGATAATACAATTGTGGATAACCCAGCTAATAAGAAAGAAGAAGTCCTACATGGAATCTTGATAACTTTGAACGCCATTCAAGACAAGATTGAAAATCAAGAACACAAATTGAATAATCTTGAGGGTGATTTCAGGTAATAAACTCATCTATTATAATTTGGAGAAGTAGAGGTGAAAGCCCTCTAGGAATTACCAATAAGAATAGTATATTTTATCATCAAGGAGCTCAAAAATATTCCTCCACCTACCTTTTCAGGTGAGGAATTAGGAGATGTAGTCGATGCATGGCTCATAAACCTACATAAATATAATAACTTTCATGACATGCCATCTAATGTGAAGGCAAGGGTTATTATTTATTAGTTAAATGGTTTGGATTCCCTTTGGTGGAATCATCCATGTGCCTTAGATGGGTATCAACCTTTGACCCTTACCTAGAAAAAATTTTAAAGTTAGTTATGAAAATGGTACATGAGTGTAAACTTTAAGGAGTAGAAGATAGTGGATTTAGATCTATTGAAGTAGGAAAATATGACTATTTTAGAATATGAAAATAAGTTCTTGAATCTAATACATCATATAAACTATATAGATGATGAATAAATAAAAATAACCAAGTTTAAGATGGGGATGAAATAAATATTGATGCATGACATCAATATGATTGATCCTAAGATGTTGGTAGATGTTATACAATCTACCCATATGGTAGAAGAAAAAGAAAAGTCTTCACAAAAGGAGAGATAAAACTTCAAACTAAAAATGTAGCAATCAAAAACAAAAAAATTGCCTCCAACAACTAAAAATTTCAAAAAAATAGACCAAAATCACAAGTTCCATGGGAAAAATAAAAGTTTCAACTGATCCCAAGGACAAAACAAATTTTATAAGTCTCAAGGCACCTCAAAAACTAGGTCTTTTAGGAAGGAACATCATCAAAATAGTTAGTGTGAGACAACCACAGGTGAAAATATTGTCCCAATAACTCCATAAAGGATAATACTATGTTATGAATATGGTGATAACCACTACCACAAGGATTACTTAAAACTCAAAATATGGTTACCAATAAACCATATAGTGTATACGATAATAGAAAATCAAAAAATTGATTCTTATGCTACACCAATAGAGACAAGAGGTAATATATTTGGTAATTATATAACTATTTTAATTGATTCTAGTGTAATGGATAGCTTTATTTCACCTGATATAGAAAATATGTGTAAGCATAAATCTATTCAATTAAGAGAAGGTTGGCAAGTTGAGTTTGGTATTAGCAAGAGGGTACCTATCTAGGAATGTTTAGAGTATATTAAACTTGATCTTGGCATTTTCAAAACTAGGGTGAACTTATTTTTAGCACCCTTTGGGTCTTACAATATCATACTGGGCATGGATTGGTTACAAAAACACCATGTAGCATTTGATTTCTCTAGAAAAATGCAATGTACTGATGAAAATGGAAAACTTGTAGAGATACAAGGCCTTCAAGGGAAAAACACTCATAAAATCCTTGCATATATGTAGCTAAAGAGGGCTATGAGGAAAGGGTGTAAACTCTATCTAATCTAACTACAGGAATTTCCCAAAGAACAACAATCCTATTTAGATTTTCCTATTATATGGGAATTTATGGACATTTTTCTTAAAAAACTATCTAGTTTGCCACCTAAATATGAGTTTTCTTTCTCTATTGATGTTATTCTAGGGACTTCCCCTGAATCAAAATACGCTTACAAAATAAATGTGGTAGATTTATAAGAATTGAAATTTTAGTTGTAAAACCTTTTGGAAAGTAGAAGCATCTAGCAAAGTGTTTCACCTTAGGGTGCTCTGGTGGCCTTTGTAAGGAAGAAAGATTGTACTTTAAGGTTTTGCATTGACTACCACATTCTCAACTAAGTGATGATAAAAAATTGTTACCCAATACCCTGGATCAATGATTTATTTAATCAGATGAAAGATGCAACAGTGTTTTCGAAAAATGATTTAAGATCTAGATACCATTAGGAAAGGATCAAAGAGGAGGACATTTACAAAATAGCCTTTTGACTTGATACAGTCATTATGAGTTCACTATTTTACCTTTGGGACTCATAAATGCACCTACTACATTTATGAATTTGATGAACAACATTTCCAAATATTTCTTTGACAAATGTGTACTAGTGTTCTTAGATGAGATTATCATCTACTCCAAGAATGAAGTTGAATATGATCAACACTTGAGGCTAGTTTTGTAAAGGCTAATAAATCATAAATTATTTGTAAATACATCTAAATATGACTTCCATTAGATTGAAATACATTACTTGGGGTATGTGATTTCTAAGAAGGGCATTGTTGTAAACCTAGGAATGACTTAAGCCATTTAGGAGTTGTCTATTCCTTCTAACATGCATGAAGTGCATAATTATATGGGCTTGGCTAGGTACTATTGATTATTTGTGTAAAATTTATCCCACCTGGCCAACCCCATTATGTTTATGTAGAGTAAAGGCATATAATCTACATGAAAACCTTAATGTGAAGAGGCTTTCAAAAAGCTCAAAAATATGTGGACAACATCTCCTATTCTAATTATACTGGACCCAAATGGTCATTTCAAGGTGTGTCTTGATGATTTTAAAGAAGGCTTTGGTGGTGTATTAACCCAAGAGGGTAAAGTGATGGCATATGAGTCATATAAGCTCAAGTAAGATGAAAATAACTATCCCATGCACGATTTAGACCTTTATGCTATAATGCACACACTAAAAAATGGAAGCATTTATTGTTAGACAAAAATTATAACATGAAGTTTGATCACTATATCCTAGAGCACCTATTTATATAATACAAATTGAATGCCTACCAACATAGATGGCTGGAGTTTGTTAGAAATTTTGACATGGACATATCTTATGTGAAGTGTAAGGAAAATTGCATGGTTGATACATTTAGTAGCTGCACATACTTTGTTGCCTTATGTGTTTTACAAGTAAATTTTAGAAGTGTTGTCATAAAATAAAAGCTTACTAATAAATACTACCAAGAAATAATCATAGTACTAGATGATGAACCTTTATCAAAGAGTTTGTTAATTTTTTATTGAGAAAGATGGCCTCATAAGGAATCAAACTATAATTTTTGTACCTAATTGGGTGGACTACATAATGTTGTGTTGCAAGAGGTTCCTACAACAACCCATTTTTCCCATCTAAGGGTAATAAAAAGGACTCGTGAGTTGAAAAGACTTTATTTTTAGCTTGATTTAAAGCATGATGTAGCTAATTATGTGGAATGGTGTTTGGAATGTCAACGTGTAAAGGCTAAATATTTCCATCTCTAGGGGTTGCTATACCCACAAGACATACCAATAGATAAATTGGTGGTAGTTTTTATTTATTTTATTACTAGGCTTCCCAAATCCTATAGCCAACACAAAACTATCTTTGTGGTAATCGACAAAACAACTAAGGTTAGGCACTTTATTGCTAGAAATTTGACTGATGATGTTATTGTATTTGCTAAACACTTTGTGAAATAAGAGGTTTAGTTGCATGGCATGTCATAGGTCATTATCTCATATAGATATAAGCTATTCACATCAAGGTTATGGAAAACATTGAGCATAAATTTTGAAAGTTATTTGAATTTCAATTATTCATACCACCTAGAAATGGATGGTTAAATTGAATGACTAAACCAAGTGGTTGAGGACATGGTGTGCATGTATGTCATAGATAAATAGACTAAGTTGGAGGATTATCTCTATTTAGTTGATTTTAATTACGACAACTCTTATCATTCTACAATCAAAATGGCTCTTTCTAAATCCCTATATGGGCAAAAATCTAGAACCCCACTTGGCTAGGACAATTTCAAAAATCAAGCCATTACTAGTCCAAAATTGTTATTGGAATATGATGAGAATATTTTCATAATACACTCATATTTAAAGGTTGCCTCGTATTGTCAAAAGATTTGCACTTATCTAAAAAGGATGCCTCATAAATTTGTTGTGGGTGAAAAGGTTTTTTGTGGGTGAGACCAAAGAAAATTTCAATCAAGTTTTGGAAAACCTCCAAATTGGCTCTGTGCTTTGTTAGCCCATTTGACATTATGGGTAATATCATACCTATTACCTACTATCTGGATTTACCTCCTTCTTTGTCAAGAATTCATGATGTGTTTCATATTGTATTAGTAAGTAAATATGTATTTGATCCATCTCATATATTGGATTGGAAAAATTTATAGGTTATGGAAGAGGAAAAGATGTAGCTAGACCTAGTGAAAATATTGGATCATCGTAGAATTAAATTAAGAAATAGATAAATCCATCAATCCTTGAGACAATGGGATCCACTAAGTATAAGGAGTGTCACTTGGGAAGCTGTACGTCTATTTGAACAACAATGTCCTTAGTTATTTTGATATATCATTGGGACAACTCCATATTAAGGGGAGGAGGATGTTATAATTTAACATTATACCCTATTTTATATACTATTATATGTTTTTTTAGCATGATTTCATATTGTTTAACTATACCTTCAAATCTATTATTTTGACATTTATTGTATGACTATAGATTGGCCATACTAATGATGATTATATTATGATTAGATCATATTTTGTTAGTTCTAGATGATACTTGAATAATTACTATAGCTATGGATTATATTTCAAATGAAGTGATTCAGTTATCATTATTTCATTATTGATTTTGATTCATTTCTAATGCTTTATACTATTCAGTTTAGTTATTTTATTACCATGTTGTTTAGGTGTTGTTGATTCCCATTTATGGATACATATACAGGTACATGAGTTAGATGTTGGTGAATTATTATAGTCAAAAAAATAAAGGATAGGGGTAGTGGGTAGTTAGTTGATACTAATGTAGGTAAAAATGGATAACATGTATAAGTCATCTAGTCATTTATGCAGTAGTAGTTTGTCATTTTATTCTTTTGTTTAAGTTTGTGTCATCCCACTCACTTAATATAATTTTTTATTATCTTATTTTTATTTATTTTGACTTCAATCATCATTATGCCTAACCTATTATATTGGTTGGTGTCTTGATTATGCCTTCCATATTTTGTTATGTTAATTATCGTGTGTGTGAACCACTTTTATGTTCAGTTTCTTATGGGGTTCATTATCTTGTTGTTAACTCTTGATCCCCTTGGTGATGTTGGTTTGACCCTATTATTCATTATTTTTTACTTGCCTTAGGTGGAGGGGACCTAATATTGTTTTACTAAGTTTGATTTTATAATGATGGCCTTGGGATCATGGGCCTTTGACAAGCTAATAAAAGGTCACAATGACGAAAAATCATGGTTGATGGAATGAATCAATGTCATTCCATCATTTTGGTGGATTAGGATCTTCTCCCATAGCATTTTCACTCAAATGGTTTGGATAAGGGAGGCATAGTGAGGATACATTTGAGGGGAGAAAATAAATTACAGATACAATGAGTAATGAGGCTTGAAAATCCTATCAGGAGAGAGGAGGAAGAATGGAGTAGCTTGAGCCATGGGTAATAAAAAAGGGAGGAACAATCAATATTTTATAGAAAGAAAACAAGAAAATCATAACTCCATTATACTTACGTAAGGTATGGTTATTCATAGATAAGTGATACATTATTTTGAAAAGAGGAAAAAAATGAAAATCTATTAATTTGTGTTGTGCAAGAAAAATAAATTATTTGCAGCCTCAAGAGGAAGCCATAGGACATCCTAATGAACCTGCAAAGCCCAAAATTGATTAATATAGATGTGAATACTTTTTATTTTGTATATGGATTATTTAATTTAATGGGTATGGTAGATTTATATAACCATGACATTTTGGATTTATGGGCTTAAACCCTATGTTTGTAATCTCTCCCTTCTAACTCAAAATTGTTGCAAACCTTTTTCATTTGGCTTGTGAATGTAATTGTTTATTTTGATTGCATGGCCATTATAATATTGAACTTGGGTATGACATTTTGGGAACTCAACTTCCCTTGCTAAGCCATAGATAGTTATTTTCTTGGGTTTTAATTTTTTTGTGATCTCTTACCTACTAGAGGTGTATGGGTCAAAGTTCAAGGAGGGTTTTTCCCTAATAAAAATCTATGTAATGTATTCAACACTTGGTCCAAGTCATTTTTCCTTGATTTTTTTATCTTTCCTATAATTTCTTAAAGAAATCAACCTAGCTATAATAGGGTTGGTTATAATTATTTACTATTTTTGCATATTTTAAATGGATGTACCTTATTATAGTTTAATTAATTGATGACATTATTATACTATTTTCAGATGAAAATAACATGTGAATGTTTCATATTTACTCCTTGGATGTAAGTCATGATTTCACCTCATTTTTGGTGTCAGTCTATGTTGTTTGGTGATTGGTATACTTGAACAAATGATGAAGGGTTATCATTTTCAATTATGTGTCTAAATCATTACTGCAAAATCCTTCAGATAAAGATAAGGATTGATAATGTTAGTGTGCCTATTATTGATTGAGTTTTTAGTTAAGTTTAAGCTTTAATGTTAGTTGTGAATTTATTATTTGTTGAATGCTTTATTTGTAGTTGATATGATTTTTAGTGATGGTTTATGTGTCCTTTTTGGTCATACCCATGGCCCAAAATATTTATGTCCAAACTCCACCTACCAACTAATGGTTGGGGTGGTGATGGTCACCTATTTGGGGGTTCCTAAGATGGGTCAGGTCAGGTTGATTAATGTGAAGGTGATCTCTCAACTCATTCCATCTAGTTATTTGATTTTAATCTTGGTTGGTTGTCATTTATAGAATATATATGGTAGCATATTTTATTTAATTATCATCTACTTATTTTTTTCTTATAGCATGTCTTATAAATGCCAAGTGATTAAATTTCTTGGTATATTATAATAACCTAGAAACATACCCACACTTGTAGTATTGTTGTATATAGATCCTTAGTTAATTATTACTTTAAATTTTTACCATTATTATGTTATTTAGATATTTTCAAATTTAAAAATTAGGTTAGTATATTTATATACTTTTTAAATTATAAATGATCATCCTCATATGGATGGAAAGGTTTAATTAATTACAAGCTTGGATTTCATTATTTAATTAACTGATTTTGGTGTTAGTAATTCTTTTGGGGATTAATTTTATGTTGTTAAGAATGGTAGAGGCATTCCAACCAAATAATATAAAGTGTTTGTTGGGATATTGATGGTAGGTATTATCATTGATGTCTATAAGGCATGTGCAATGGCAAAATGGTCTAGCAGGTATAGTGAGATGGAGCATGGTGGTCTAATGTGTTTAGTACAGTAAGATGTTTACATGAAGGTTATTTGGATGAATGTATGGTGGCATGGAGAATGGTTTTTTATTAAAATAAATTATCTTGTAATTTTCTATGCAGGTCAGAGTGATTTCATGAGGTTCTCATGAAGTATGTAGGTTTGGTAGGTTTGACCATGCATGGTTGCCTATAGGGTTTTGAGTCCTATGGCTTGTGTGCCATGGTATGGAGCTCAGTGTGCTTGGAATATGAATTTTAGACATATATAGGATGTTGAGAGGTCAAATAGATGGCTTCTAATTGATTGTAATTGGTTTGTAAGGTTGTTTGGCTCTTGACCGAGTTGGCCTAGGTAGGCTTATGAGGCCTTGTCAAGGGTCAAAGGGTGTTTTCAAGTTGGTGAAGATTACCTCTACATGGAATTTGGTTAGGAAAGTTTTTTTAATAATTTTTATGAGTTATAAGGTCATAGAAGGAGAGATAAAGTCAATAAAATTCTTCATGTGCTTCAGAAGTTGTTTGAATGGTGTATTTTGAGTTTGAGGGGAAAGTTCTCACATTCTTCAAATCATGTAGAATTTACATGGGGAGATGAGTATTTTTTATATATTAGGTAAGGTTCCTAATAAATTTTTACAATCATTATTTCATGGATTAAGGACTTATTCTTTATGAATGATTTCTAAGAAGGTAAGTAGGTTTTTATGTGCAAAATTCTTAGTCTTAAGACCCAATGTTGAAGATCTTTATTGTTGATGATTAATTATTTGGTGGTTGGATATAATGATGTTTTAAGGTTTCAAAGGACTCCTATATTATTATGAAGATATTTTTGGTCAAATTTGACTATTTGTGGGTCCCATAGAAAAGTGATTCTTAATAGTGTATTTGATATTGTGAGAGATTTATGAAAGTAACCAGGGCAAAAAAAGTGTGTGTGATGAATCTTATAACTTTATTGAAACATTAATTAAATTTTTTAGGAATATTAACTACTATGTGTCAAATTTATATGTCCTCAAAGTTGTCTAGTTGATATGAAGAAAAAAGTGTCATGAGTGAGAAAAACCAGTCAGAGTGAAAAGTGGAATTGAAAGGCCTATTTAATGAGTAGGGATGGGTCTAAGCTATTGGAGGTGATGTATGGGATCCATGACATGTATTAATTTAATTTTTTTATTCCTAGTCACTTGGAGTTGAGTGAATGGTTGACTCATAGTTGACCATGATGGTTTTGCTAGCAAAAGAAACTTGGTTTGAGTGATTGAGTTTGATTATAGGGTAGATGGTCAACTCAAGTGTTCTTGATGGTCAAAGAGTGTTGAAGACTCATTTAATATATTATGTAGTTATTTTTAAAGTTTTACCAATATCCTATTGCTTCATTTGTAAGGAGTATGAGACATAAGCTCACTACATGAACTAAAAACTTGTTGCAGAGGTTCATGGCTGACCTTACAAGACATAAGTGATTATTTATAAAATATCCTAAGGATGAATAATTACCGTAATTGATAATGGTATATATATAATATGTTTTAATGCTCTTTAAGTGTGTATCAAGCTAGACAAGCAAGTGTGTGTATTGATATTTTAAAGACCTTGTGTGAAGGTTGTTGGGGGTATTGGTGACCAATGCTTATATGAGATTGAGTAGAGAGAAATTTCATTAGACTCAGCATAATTTTATGATTCTTTTGATTATATTTACTATATTTATGATTACATAATTTTATATAATTGAAATATTTTGTGAAGGGATTATTGCTTGTGTTGAAGAGATAGCTTGGTGTTGGTGAGTTATGTGGAGTTGCAGACTTGGAGAAGAGTGTTCTTGTAGGGTTAATATATCATATTGAGAATAAATCAAATCTCAATAATTTTTCATTTTATATGTGTTATTTTGGTGCTCAACATCTTAAGCAAGTTGGTTCTTTTCATCTTTAGGGGTTAGTGTTCCTTGTGAAGTGGGTGCTTCACTAAAGCCTCATGTTTGTGATCATTTTATAGGATTGTAGTCCATTATTTTGCAAACTTGAGATGTTTTTTCTTTCCCATGAGGATTTCCCACATAAATCTTTGTGTAATGGTTACATTCATGTTTGTTTTTTATTCATCTATCTTCCATATTGATGTGATTGGTTAAGTAGCTTGAAGAGTTAAAAATTAGATTGCATTATTGTTAACCATTGATTCACCCCCCCCTCTCAATGGTTTTTACCTCTATAGATTCATATTATAGTAGGCCTTTTTGAGGCTTAATATCTTGAAAGGTGATTCTAAGGTACATTATGATTCATAATGAAGAGTCCATGTTTGTCCAAGTTGCATTACATTTAGAAGAAAATGGGGACAAGAAATGGTACATAGACAGTGGTTATTCTAGTCACATGATAAGAGATAAGAGTAAATTCATCACTCTTAAGAAATTAAACCCTGGTGTTGTTAGGTTTGATGACAACAACTTTGATACTATAAGAGGTAAGTGAACTTTGAGTATAGACAATGGATTTCAAAGACTGAAAATGTTTTATATGTTGAAGGGTTAAAGAATAATCTTCTCAATGTTAGTCAGATGTGTGAACAAGGTAATTTTGTGACCTTTTATGATGATGTTTGTGAAATTATAAAAGGAAAATATGTCATACTCCTTGTCAAGATTCACAAGCCAAAAAATGATATGTATGTATACCATGAATCCAAAAGAGAAAAGTGTTTGATGAGTCAAGTAGAATAAAGTTGGCTATGGCATAGAAGACTTGATCACATAGAATTCAAGAATATGATAAGGATTAGTTCAAAGGGACTTTTAAGACATATACCCAAGATTTATAAGGTTCCTCAATCTCTGTGTAAGTCTTTTCTCCATGGTAAACAAGTAAAGAAAAGATATAAGATAAAAGAGTTTTATACTGGTAAATCATTGGAATTAATTCACACTGACTTATGTGGTCTTATGAGAACTCAAAGTCTACAAGGTAATTACTTCTTCATGTTACTGATTGATGACTTCATAATAATGACTTGGATCTATTTTTTAAAAGAAAAATTATAATATTTTACCAAGTTTAAAGCTTTCAAAGCCCTTGTTGAGAATGAGAAGGGATCAAAGATCAAGTGTATCAGATCAGATAGAGGAGGAGAATTCTTGTCTAATGAGTTTGATGGGTTCTATGATACTCGTGGAATAAAAATAAAATACTCAATTTCTATAACTCTACAATAAAATGGAGTGGTTTAAAGAAATATTAAAACTATTCAAGAGATGTCTAAAACTTTACTGCAAGATGCTAAGTTCTCTGATGGTTTTTGGGAAGATGTTATAATTACTTCAGTCTACATTCTTAATAGATGTCAAATTAGATTAAATAAAGACAAGACCCCTTATGAACTATGGAAAAATAGAGATGAAAATGTCAAGTACTTTATAATTTTTGGAAGTAAGTGTTACATCAAAAAGGATGAAGAAAATCTAGGCAAGTTTGATTCTAGATCTGATGAAGGTATCTTTCTTGGGTATACTTCTATTAGTTCTACTTATATATGTTTCAACAAAAGGCTTCACAAAATTATTGAATTTTATAATGTGAGATTTGATGAAAGTAGACCTACCAAGAAGTCTATTTTGAAGTCATGTGATCCAACTACTACTTCTACTACAAATAAAGACCAATCTATCTATATATTAGATGAAGATTATGAAAAAGATACCAAACTAGATACTAAAGCTCCTTCAAGAATAACTCAGGAATATGATCCAATTTCTCAAGTCATTGGTGATATGGATGATAGTATATAGACTAGGGGGAGATTGTTGTCTGATCAAAATCAACATGATTTAGTGTTTATGTCTATCCATAAACCAAAAACCTTCATTGAATATAGTAAGGAAAAGGAATGGTGTTATTTTATAGATGAATAAGTTGATTAGATTGAAATAAATGACACTTGGAATATAGTTCCTAGGCCTAAGGGAAAGAATGTAATTAGAACTAAGTGGGTATATAAGAATAAGTTGAATGAGAAAGGTGAAGTAGTAAGAAACAAGGCTAGGTTGTTATGTGAAGGTTATGCTTATTAGGTAGAAGGGATTGAATTTGATGAAATTTTTACTCCTGTAGCTAGAATGGAAGCTATCAAATTGTTTATAGCCTATGCTAGTTCTAAAAATTTTAAGGTATACCAAATGAATGTTACATTTACATTTTGGAATGGAAAATTAGAAGTTTTTATGGAGTTTCCTTAGGGTTATGCTGTAAAAGATAATCAAAAAAAAAAAATCATATTTAAGAAGGATCTCTATGGCCTTAAACAAGCTCCTAGAGCTTGGTATGACATATTAGATAAGTATCTCCTAAGTCAAGGTTTCGGAAGAGGAGTGGCAGACAATAATCTTTACATCAAATCAGAAAGAGAACATCAATTACTTGTTTTGGTTTATGTGGATGAAATAATATTTGGTTTATTAAATGATAAGATGAGTAAGGACTTTATAGAGGTAATGAAAATTGAATTTGAGATGACTATGTTGAGAGAATTCTCATTCTTTCTAGGAATGTAAATAAATCAACTAGACAAAGGGATCTTTATCTCTCAAGAAAAATACATTAGCGAGATGCTTTTGAAATTCAATATGTTGGATATAAAATCCATGAGTACTCCTATGAAAATAGGATGAAAGATGAGTAAGTATGATGAGTCTCCTAAAGTTTATCAATTCTTATATAGATCTATGGTTGGGAGTATATTGAATTCTACTACTTCTAGATCTAATATTATGCAAATAGTAAGTGTGATTGGATGATATCAAGTAGATCCTATAAAAACTCACTTGAAGGTTGTTAATAGAATCCTAAGGTATCTCAAAGGCACCATGAACTATGGTTTGTGGTATCCTAGGAGTAAGGAATTCAAGATAAGATCCTATATAGATGTTGATTGGGCAGGATGTGTTGATGGTAGGAAGAGCACTAGTGGAGGAGTGTTGTTTATAGGTGAATCCTTGTTATCTTGGTTGAGAAAGAATCAATCTTCAGTATCTTTTTCTACTATAGATGTTGAATACATTACTGTAGGTTCTTATTGTACTCAAGTCATCTAAATAAAACAAACCTTAGAAGATTATAAGGTAAGTCAAGATGGTCCTTGTCTTATTCTATATGACAATAACAATGTCATAAAAAATTTGAAGAACTCAATGATATATTATAAGACTAAGCATATCCCTATCAAGTATCATTTTCTAAAATAACAGGTTAGTGATCAAGTTGTCAAATTGGAATATGTACCTTCTAAAAAATAAATGGTAGACATAATGACCAAACCATTACCTAAAACTACATTTTAATATCTAAGATATTATTTAGGGGTCATTCCTTCTTGCTTGACTCAATGATGAGTCATTAGGAGAGGTGAGTCAATCATTCAAAAGAGTTGCTTTAGTTATTAAGGTTGGTTGTTTGTTCAAGAGGTATGTTCAGGTCTCCTGGTCCTAAAGTGCATTTCTGATCAATTTTTGATGCCTTGGTTGAGTGGTGATTTAAAGGAAAAGGAAGAATTGATTTATATGATGTCATGAGGAAGATAGTCATGAGTCATTCCCAGATGGTTTGAGGTCTTGATGAGCTCAGATGTGAGTTTTATGGTCAAAAATTAGAGTTGACCAATTTTGGCAGTGATGACTGCCTAGAAGGTGCCCAAAGTGCTCTTTTGATGATTTATGATGGATATAAGGTTGGAAATAGATGATTAAATTTGGGTTTGACATGTAAAATTAGGATAGGAGGTTTGATGGTGTCCATGAGGTGATTAGGTATGAATTTTCCCTTTTGGTTAAGATGTTTATTGTAGATAATGAGCCTATATGCATAGATTGCTTGGTTTTAAGGGTCACTTGAATAATTAAGATGTCTCATAAAGAATTTTTTGCTCAAGAAGGTTTTCACATGTGTTTAATACATGTTCTAGGTGTTTTCATAGGTCGATGAATGATTTTGTTCCAGGTGGAGCATTTTGAGTGGTCTATGGCTCTTCTTCTCAAGAGCATGTGTTTGGAGGCTTAGAGGAATTCAATGTTCCAAAAGGTTTGGAGAATTGAAATTTGTCATGAAATTGATTTTTTATTGTCTCTATGTGTGGTATCTAACTCAGGTGTTTACATTGATCAGAGGTTGACTTTTGACTAATTGTTGCTTTCAAGGCCTAGTAATTTGAGCATGTTTGGAAAAGTTATGAATATTTGGATTTGGAAGATAGAAGCATCAAAAGTAGCTGAATGGGCCAAATTGGTATTTTAATCAACTTTTAAAATGATTTGGAAGTGAGTATATTTCATTTTATTCAAGTTTTAGCTCACTACAAAGCTTAATTGGCCAGTAGGCTAAGGAAGGAAGTATGCTATGAGGATGAGTTGGAGGTTAAGTTTTGGCATGTATAAAGGGGCATAATATTTTATCTTATATATGAATATTTAGGGTTTGAATTTCTCACTAAAAACTTTACGAGTTTTGTGGTGGCCAAATAGGGCTAAAAGGGGTCTAAGTAGGCCTAGTGGAGAAATTGAGAAATTTTGTTATATATTTCCAAAAAATGTTGGAATTTTTTGTTCCAATTGAGCATATTGGTATATAATAAGCATGATTTAGGTTTGGTTCTATGCTTGGAATGCCCTTGGTGTTCTATGTGGTGCCTTGAAATTAATTATAGTGAGCTTGAATGGAGCTTTGGTGCTCTTGCTGTTGTTTGAAGTGATGGTAGCTATTCATGGAGGTATTTTAGGTGTGCATGGGTTGTGTAGACTAAGGGGGGGCCTTAAAAGTGGATTAAGGTCCTAGGGGGAGCTATGTTACCATGTAATTAGGGATAGGTCCAAGGATCTAGGTAGTTTGGGAGCAGTCTCTAAGTGAGAGCATCTTCTAAGGGGGAGTTGTGCTTTTTTAAGGTTATAATTATACTCTTTTAGATGTATTCATATAGGTTATCTTGATTCCATGTGTTTCCTATAGCTTACTTGATTTTTGAGGTGTTAAGTGTTGGAAGGTGTCCACTTTGTCATTTTTTCAAAGGGGGAGGGAGAAAAGGAGTGTTGAAATCAATGACAAAGGGGGATATTATTGGGATATTGATGGTAGGTGTTGACATTGATGTCTATAAGGCATGTGTAATGACAAAGTAGTCTAGCAGGTACAATGAGATAGAGCATGGTGGTCTAATGTGCTTAGTGAAGTAAGATGATCACATGAAGGTTCTTTGGATAAATGTATGATGGAATGGAGCATGGCTTGGCATTGAAATACATGATATTATAATGTTCTATGTAGGTGAGATTGATTTCATGAGGTTTTCATGAAGTATGTAGGTCTAGTAGGTTAGATCATGCATGGTTACCTATAGGGTTTTGAGTCCTATGGCTTGTATGTCATGGTATAGAGCTAAGTGTGACTAGAATATGCATGTTGTATATGTATAGGATGTTTTGAGGTTAGATAGATGACATACAACTAGTTTCAAGTGGTCTGCAAGGTTGTTTGGCTCTTGATCTAGTTGGCCTAGGTAGGCTTGTGAGGCCTTGTGAAGGGTCAAAGGGTGTTTTAAAGTTGGTGAAGCCTGTATTTTCATGGGATATGGTCAATAAATTTTCTTAAATAATGTTGATAAGGTCAAATAAAGAGAGATAAAGTTAAAAAAAGTCTTCATGTGCTTCGAAGGGTGCTCAAATGGTGTATTTTGAGCTTGAGAGGAAAGTTCTCACATTCTTCAGCTCATATATATTTTTCATGGGGTGTTGAGTCTTTTGTATATATTTGGGAAGGTTAATAATAAATTTTTCCAAGCATTATTTTAGGGATTAAGGACCTATTCTTTATGAATGATTTCTAAGAAGGTAATCAAGTTTTTATGTGTAAAATTCGTAGTCTTAAGCCCTGATGTTGAAGATATTTATTTTTTATGATTAATAACGTGGTGTATGGAAATAATGATGTTTTAAGGTTTTATAGGACTTATATAGGCTTTTGGGGATGTGTTTGGTCAAACTTGACTATTTGTGGGTCCCATAGAAAATTGCTTCTTAATAATGTTTTTGATATTGTGAGAGATTTATGAAATTAACTAGGGGAAAAAATGGGTGTGTGATGAAGATTATAAATTTATTGAAACACTAATTTAAATTTATATGAATATTCACTTATATGTGTCAAGTTTCTATGTCCTCAAAGTTGTCTAGTCGATATGAAGAAAAGGGTGCCATGATTGATAAAAACTAGTCAGAGTGAGAAGTGGAATTAGAAGGCCTAAACAGTGAGTAGGGATGGGTGTGAGATATTAGAGGTGATTTATGGTATGTATTCCCTATATTAATTCAATTTTTATTGTTCTTAGTCACTTATATTTGAGTGAATGGTTGACTCATAGTTGACCATGATGGTTTTTGCTAGCAAAAGGAACTCAATTTGAGTGGTTGAGTTTGATTATAGGGAAGATGGTTAGATCAAGTGTTATTGATAGTTGGAGAGTGTTTATGACTCATTTAATATATTATTTAGTGATTTTTATAGTTTTTACAATCTCTTATTGGTCAAACATAGTCTTATAAATTGAAGTTATGCTTCATTTGTAAGGTGTATGAGACAGGCTCACTACATAAACTAAAAAATTATTGCAAAGGTTTATAGATGACCTTAGAAGACATAAGTGATTCTTTATATAATATCCTAAGGAGAAATATCTAACCATAATTGATAATTTTATATACAATATGTTTGTATGCTCTTTAAGTGGTTATCAAGCTAGACAATTAAGTAAATGTGTGTTGATATTTGGAAGACCTCATGCGAAGGTTATTTGGGGTCTTGGTGAGCAATGTTTATATGAGATTGATTAGAGATAAATTTCATTATAATTAGTATAATTTTATGATTCTATTGATTATTTTTACTATATTTATGAGTGCATACTTTTATATGAGTGAAATATTTTGTGAAGGGATTATTTCTTGTGGTGGAGAGATAGATTGGTGTTGGTGACTTGTGTGGAGTTGAAAACTTGGAGAAGAATGTTCTTGTAGGGTTTCTCTATTATATTTATAAGAAATTAGATTTTAATACTTTTTCATTTTATAGGTGTTGTGTTGTTTCTCAACATCTTAGGAAAGTTGGTGCTTGTCATCTTTAGGGGTTGGTGCTCCTTGTGAATTGGGTGCTTCACTAAAGCCTCATGTTTGTTATCATCTTATAGGACTATAGTCCATTGTTTTTTAGACTTGAGATTGGGTTTTATTTCCCATGAGATTTTACCACATAAATCTTTGAGTAATGGTTGCATTCATGTTTATTCTTTGATTCATCTATCTTTCATATTGTGTGATTGGTTAAGTAGCTTGAAGAGGTGGTAATTGGATTGGATTGTTATTAACCACTAATTCACCCCCCCCCTCTCTCAGTGGTATATAACTCTATCAATGTTAAAAACAAAACATCACACAAGGAATATGCATATATGGTATGCAAAAATAAGGCAAATCATGTATTATTCATAATGAAGCATGCTAGTATAAAGGAAGGCTCTTGCATATATAGGCAAGTCAAAATACTGAACTAGCCTAATTGGCTAATGTGGGATAAAAACTCACTAAAAGATAAAAAATATAGCTAATACACTATCAAACATGAGAAAGTTCATGAAATACATACTCGAACACCCCCCAAGTGAAGTTAGGGGCTAATAAAAGCCAAAAAATAAATAGTGGCATATCCATAGCATGAGTTCCAAAAACTAGGCTTGATAAGGTACTCATGTACAATATATATCTATAAAATGAAGAAGGAATATGTCCTCATGAGCACCCCCAAAGGAAAACTTTTGAAACCCCAAGCATGCTATGAAACTCGAAGAAACAAGGTGATGCAAAAGGTTTCATGAGGATGTCTGCAAATTGTTGTTATGTATGAATGTACTCTAAGCTAAGAATGCCATCTTGAATGTGATGACAAATGAAGTGAATATATACATCAATGTGCTTGGTTGGTTGATATTTAACTAGGTTGTGAGATATATGAATTGCACTATCATTATCACACCAAAGTACAAAGGGTGAATCATGCATGAAGCCAAACTCTGTCAACAACTAATGAATCCAAAGAATCTACTAACTCACTATAACTATTGCCCTGTACTCAGCCTATGTAGATGAAATTGAAATAGCTTTTTCTTTATTTCATAACAAATCAATAGGTGAAGAACTAAGACAAAATATGTAGACAGAAGTGGAATTCCTATCATAAATAAAACCTACCAATCTGAATCACTTTATTCAACCAATTAAATAGAACCCCTAGTGTATTTTAATAAAGAATAAGTAGTTCTTCATAGATATCATAAAATCCTCTTGGTAGCCTAACAATGACTATTATGAGGATCATGTCCAAACCTAGATATAATACCAACAATGACTATTATATTAATTAAACCAATCCCCCCCATTATCTGCAGGAATGTTATTGATGCAACTCAGAGTTTGTTTCTTGACCAAATCCTTAAAGACTTTGAAGTGAGCAAAGACATCACTCTTGTACTTGAGAAAATAAACCCAAGTATGCCTTGAAAAATTATCAATGAAAGTAAGTGCATACTTAGCTCCATTAAAATAAGGAATAGAGAAGACCATCATATTATTGTGCATAATCTCAAGTGGTGAAGAAGCTCTTGTGAACATATCTTTAGGAAATAGATCCTTGTATTATTTCCCCAATGTAAAATGAGGATAAAATCTATCAAAACATGAAACTATAGGAAGACCCTCTACCATAATGTGAGTGTTAAACTCCTTCAAACATCTATAGTTTAGGTGTCCAAATATCCCATGCCAAAGTTAACTCTCAAAATATGCATGAGAAACTAAAAACATCCCAATAGGAGGAGTATCATCAAAACCCTCAAGATAGTAAAGTCAAGAACTATGATCAATATTAATCTATGCAATAAGTGTGTGTGGTTCTAAAAAAGCTCAAAATTCAGCTCCTTGTGGTGTAAAAGTCACTATATTAACCTACCCAAAATGGAAAATCTAATAAATTGAAAGTAGATTGATGGTGATGTTTGGAACATATAATACATCATTAATGCATCCACCATCTAGATGTATGTCACCCTTCCTCTTGACATAACTGTAGGAAAAATATCCAACCTCAATGTTGGAAGTAGAACTTAGACCAAGAGATACAAAGGACTCTTTGGTATAATTCATATGGTGTGAAGCACCAAAATCTAGGACTTGATTGTCTAAAATAGAGAACTGTGATCTCCCAACAACATTAAGTGCTTTCCCATTCTCATGAGATGGAGAAGGAGTAGATATAAATATCTTGCATTTCCTAACATAATCCTCTAAGGCTTGCATTCTTTTTAAATACCTAGACTCTTTATGCTCAGTCCCCCCACAATACGAGAAAGATAGGTTAGACTTATTCTTGGATTTGGAATATGGTTTTGGGTTTAGATGTAGTAGTGTTGGGATTAGGTACATTTTGAGGTGGAGGAGGAGTGTTATTCTTCTTACCTTTAAATTTTCCTTTAGTCTTAGGATGTGAGGCAACTAATGATTTTTGAGAGATGGAAAACTCAAGTTGAGACAATTTAGATTTCTCCCTAGTAAGTCTCTCACAAAATAACTCTAGATCTAAAATTTTGAATGTGGTACCTAAGACATCCATACTAGATTAAAAGGTAGAATAAAATATTTTGAATGGGCCACTCAACTTAGAGAAGATTAAGTACCCACACTCTTCATCATTTTTGTCTTGTCCACTCCCCTTAAATGATGCCAATAAATTATTAAACTTTGTGAGGTTGTCTACAATGGAAGCAAAGTCATCTGGATTTAGTGAAGTAAGCTCCACTTCAAGTTGCATTGCTCTCAAGTGATCTACTTTCCCAAAGAAACTATTTAACTTATTCCACATTTTGAATGGAGAATCACACCCATCAAAATGCAACAAAATGATATCACTCACACATCCCCAAATAAATTCTATACACTCTTTAAACTTACATTGATACTAAAAATTTTCAAATTCATGTGTAAATTGTGGTTGTGTTTCATTCATTAGGAACCATAATCCTTTGTGCTTTATGATTATTTCCATTTTAGGTCTTCATGTGTGGTAATTATGTGTATTCAAAGGCTTATAATGGTTAACACTAGAATTAGAATCCATGTTAACAATCATCAAAGATCAGAAAGAATAAAAAAAAGGTGCACAAAATTAACACCAAGACAACCCCTCAAAAGATTGTATTATAAGACACCCCCTAATTTGGTGCTTTATAAAAGTAGGTAATTTTTAAAAAATAATTACACTAAGGGATAGATAATTGAAAACCATGCACTTTTGAAAAAAAAATAACTCAAATCTGAGTTACAATTCAAAAGTTATTGGTGTTAAGATCTTCTATAAAATAGGTCAATACACTATAAATTGGAATTTGTGACTAAACTAAAAAATAAAATAGTCATCCAACCACTCTTTGGAACCATAATTGAAATTCAGACTCAGGAACACCAACTGATGTGAAAAACCATCCTTTAGGTTAATTTTATTCTTGTGCAAGCGAACTGTGCTTCCACTTGAGGCAAAAAATGAATGGACAGATGGTTTTTCTAATAAAAACAAAAAATTGTAGGTTTTATTTGTCTCCAATCCTTTTAAGAATATGCAAACTTAGATATTTTTTCTCATACAATAAACTACCTCAGTAGATCTCAATGCCCAGGTCCCAAAAAGACTCCTTTGAGTAAATGCAATACCCAATCAAGGTGAAAAATGCAACAAAAGAGAAGTTTCAATGCCCAAATCAGATCTTAGACCAAAAATGCCATAGGTAGAATAAGGATGCCAAGATAGGAATGTTTAGATCTGGACTTTTTTACCTTTTATATCAATGCTAGTAAAGTTCTTTGAAAAAAGAAAGTGCTAAACTTATAATTCCAATGCAAAGGTTAAACTCTACCAAATGCAAGGCTAAGAGTATTATGCCATGGATGATGAAATTATTCGAATGCCTACCTTTTTAATAATTGATCCAATGCATCAAAAATTTAAAATTCTATATATTCTAACAAAATCACTTGTTAGATCTAGTTTGAAGATGTCAACATAGTCAGGCACCAATATTAGATCAATGCAAAGATTAAGTACTTATCTGGGCAATGCAAAGATTAAACACCTCTCCTCATCTTGGAAGATGTGAACACATCAGTCATATTCTTCTCTACTATAGGTAAATCTTCCTCATAAACTCCAATGCCTATCTTAGATAGAAAATGATGCCAAAAAAGGATGATGCCTTGGCTGCAATTTCACCACCTTCCAATGGATGCCTCCTCTCTCTTTTCATAGATCTGAAAGAAAAAAAAGATAGGAAAAACTATATTAACTCCTATTTTAGAAAGTATGACATAAATAAAAGAAGGATGCTTCACCAGATCTTCAATACAGTAAAAATAAGGACTGGATAGAGTAAGGATGCCTTATTCAGATAAGCAAATCTGAGAAACCAGTGCCAAAATATAGACTTTAGTGCCTCTCTCCTCTCAATGCAAATATTTCTTCTTCCTCTTTTACTACCTCAAAAGTAATAAAAGCTTCAAAAACAATAAAAATTTCAAAAAATATTGAAAAGGGCACCAAGATCTCCTCGCACGCCTCTTTTCTATGCTTCCTCTCTATGATAAGGGAAGAAGCAGGGACAAGGGAAGTAGAATAAATTTATCTAAAAATCGCAAGTTAATGGATGGTTGTAACTTCTTCAGGGCTCTATTAAAATGTTAGTAATGGTAAAGGCATTCAAACCCAATAATCCAAAGTGTTAGTAATAAAATATCACACAAAGAAGCTACAGATATGATATACAAAAAATAAGGCAAGTCATATATTATTTAGAATGAAGCATGCTATTACAAAATAAGGCTCTTGTATATATAAGCAAGGAAAAATACTGAACTAACCTAACTGGTCAATGTGGGATAAATCCTCAAATAGGAAAAACTCACTACAAGACAAAAAAACCTAGCTTTAATATACTAGCAAACATGAGAAAATGCATGAAATACATACTCTAATATATGAAACTATACATAAGTTCTCAATGCATCACAATTAGGCTTTTTATTAGAAGGGTTGAGCTTGTGTTAAAAATTCACTCTTGTTATGATATGTATGTACTTTGGATTTTTCCTAGGCATGATATAGCCAAGTGTAATAAGTTTGAACTTAGATATTAATGTGAGAATATAGAATGAATCAATTACATAGGTTAGAACATTATTTTTCTGAGTCAAAAAATATCTTATATTTTATCAATAAAGTTTTCAAATGAATATGTAGTGATAGAGTTATTATTTGTTTGTGATGGTTATTTCATTCTATATGCTAAAAGTGTGACTCACTTGGGTTTCTAAGTTGGGAATTGATTTCACTATTAAAAAGAATAGTCTTGCTTAGCAAATTTTAAATTTTAACCTTGATTATATCCTTGAGTCTTTTTGCATCAATAGATGCTCCTTTCAATATCTTTGTTACAATAAAACCCATGATAGTAGGCAGGGGCCGAATGGCTACGGCTTCACACTATTATATAAACTCAGATATTATAATATAATTTCAAGCTATTATTTCTCAGGCTCCTACAAAAGGCAAGAGAAGAGCATACGCTTGGAATTAAGAAGCTACTAGATCTCTGAGTCTCAAAAAAAAAATGATTAATACAAGCAGAGAGGTCTTATATATAGGAATATGGGAGGTCCTACCTAGAATGTTTGCCTAGGCAGTGTCTATCCCATCATGCTTTACAACACAAAATTTAATATATAGTGATATGCTATTGGACGAGCTTAATGAAGATAGTTGTCTTAGTGGGTCTAGCATGGCTTCCTCTTCGGTGAACAAGTCATCTTCACTTATAGGTCAGAATAGACATCTTATTTGAAATGTACTAGAAAGATGCCAATGAGGTGACCCATGATTATGATTTTAGGGAGTACTTCTTGGAGTGATATGGAAATAAGATTCTCACTCAAGTTGTCATCTAATAATAGTGTGGACCACCATATCTTGATCATGATTTTCTTCTTCATGGATGCGGTGAGGACCAAACCTTGCAATCCATCTGTAAATATGCTCATTATGAGGTGTTTGGATTCTGATGCACCATGTCCATAATGGTCGCTTTAAAAATTTAGCAAATTGGGAATACAAAAATTCACTATTTAGTCTATTGATTGTGATAACACCTTCATTTCTTTGTTGATTGGCATTAATGGAAGCTGCATTTGACATATGTAAATCAGTAGCTATAGAATAAGAAATCCTAGTATATCTGGGATGCAAACCTTCTCAAAGGATTTGTTCTTGGACTATTATAATTAGAGAATCAAACCCTTGGTTAAGAATTCTACTCAGATTAAAACCATGATAAGGTTGATGCATTAGACTTGTAGGAGGATTTTTGCTAAGCCAATCTACCATTACATTGTCAGTGCCTTTTATATGTTCAATAGAGAAATTAAATTGATTGAAAAAGGCTTTTCATCTAATATATTTACCTCTTCCATTCTTTCTACCATGATCATTTTTGTGGAAGGTCAGGAACCTAGTGCAATCGGTTCTTATGATAAACGTTGGCAAGTGTAAAATTTTCAGTATAAATTTCTTAAGGCATTTATTGACTACATATATCTCCTTATCAGAGTAGATCCATTTTATAATATCTAAGCTAAACACACCACTATCAAATTTTCAGATGAATTCTTTATTTTATGTACAACACACTAACATTCCTCCCCAAGCAATGTCAGATGCATCAATATAGACAATAAAATTTTCAGCCCTTGGGATGTGTAATTTTGGGAGAGAAGAGATTTTTATCTTAATCTTTTGTATGGCTGTAGTATGTTCTTCTTTCCACTGGAATCCTTTCTTCTTCTGGAGAAGCTCTTGAAGAATGAACATGTCTTCACTAGATTTAGGATAAAAACTATTTAAATAGTTCAATAATTCCAAAAATGGTTGTAGAGTTAGTTTGTCCAACTGGTCTGGAAAACTGATGATCTTTTCTTTGATATGCGGCTGAACATGTAACTTGGAATTATGAACTATCATTCCAAGAAAATTACATTCTTGTTTACATAACTAGATTTTTGTTTCTGACAAGACTAGTCTAGCGTTATCAGCTAACTAAAAGAATTTTAATAGATGGGAGAGATGCTCAGACAGGGAATTAATAAAAATGAGAATATCATCAATATACACATAAAGATACTTTGAAGTACCTTTGAAGATGCCATCCATGTATGCTTGATAGTATGCTAGTGCATTCATTAATCTGAATGGCATACCAATCCATTAGAAGTGGCCAAAGGGACAGGTGAAGGCTATCTTTTCTCTGTCAACTTATTTTACCCTGACCTGATAAAAACTAGATTGATAGTCAAACTGTGAGAAGTATTTACATTTGGCTACCTTCTCAAGTAGATATCTTTTATCTTGAATAAGATATGGATTTGGCTATGTAATAGCATTTAATAGTCAGTAATTGATGACCATCCTTTTCTTTCCTCTTTTCTGCTCAAAGTGCTTATTTACCATAAAGGCATAACAACAGAAAGGAGAGATAGATATTTAGTAAAGCCATTTTCCTCTAGATCTTTGATCTATCTTTCCATATCATTGTAGTCCTGTGCTAGTATTGGGATTCATTTCCCAATCTTCATATGTTTGCCTTCAATGATTTTTATCTCTATCTCAGGCATAGATTTTGACCAAAACTATTGAGGGTTGTCAGAACAGATAGTGGTTTTGATCCTTTTTCCTATAGCTTGGATTTTAATAGGGACTGTAAACTCAGGGGTTTGATGCATAGAACTAGGAAACTGTTTAGTGGCATAAATCAGATAAGGGATCCTCAGTCTTTCATTTTCTATTGTGAACATAACACTTTTGGTATTAGAACTGTATGGCGAGTATCTGTCTATAAAAACACCACCTAATAAAATATCTACAAGCATTTTTCCTAAAGAAAATAAATCACAATGGAAGATTTTATTTTGTATCTGAAGGGGTTGCTGGTGTTTATATAAATTACAAATAAAACTATTCCCTTGGACATCTCAGCTCTTATAAGCTAGGGATTCATCCATTTTCTTCCAGTCTTGGATGATCTGTGGTTTGGTAAAATAAATTGAAGCACCTGTAACTATTTGGGCATCTATTAGTCTACCATTTATTTTGACAGTAATAAACTGGGCAAACTTTCCATTAATAAACTATGTTAGATAAGCTAGTTGTGGAAATTCTAAGGGAGGAATACTAGTACATACTAGTTTTTGTCTCCCTAGATCTTGGACAGGGGTTTGCTCTTGGTAGATGATTTCATCTTCTTGTGCTTCTTCATTTTGTGTATTACTACATTCTCCTAGGTAGTAATCTTGGTCAGAGTAGAAAGAACTTTCTACTTCTTCATCCTTTTCTTCTTCTTCTGTGGTAAGAGTATATCCCACTGCGGCTTGATCTTTGGTGAATGAATTTATCTTGGTGGTTCTATACTTGTGAATTTATTTTTCATCCAAGAGGTGCTAGGCTTGAAAGATATGGGAAACTACAAAGGAGAATGCTAAGGCCTTTGAATTGTTGGTGGCAGTCTTGGCATGGAAGGCTGCCTTCCTCGTGTATGACTTTGTCCTCTATTCTTGGGCTTGGTGTCTCATTCTGGCATTTATTCATGGTGATGAGACCATCTTCTATGTGCTTTAAATGGAAGGATTGAGTAATAATGGTACCTTGGTTGTTTCATATTTGTGAGCAGTTGCTCCAAATCATTGGGTAATGATTCGAGAATGTCAGCATCATCATCTTCAAAGTATTCATCAAGGAGATCATCTAGAATTGGTTCATAGATGTCATCTTGTAAGTAAAGATCTTAATTAGAATCAACAATATCCAACCATGTGACTGCATTAGAGGTGAAAATGGCTTTAACAACAATATTTTTACAATGGCATTGTGGGGCAATATGGCCAAGTTTATAACAAATATAGCAAATAGGTTGCTTGGAATTAGGTCAAGGAGATCGGCATTCCTTGAGAAAGCATTTCAGAGGAGCATAGGAATGCCGATGAGGGAAAGTGTGGCGCTTGAAGGATAAATGCTTAAAGCACTACTTCTGGGATTTTTTGGGGCTGGACAAATGGCCAACAGCCAAATGGGGCTATTTTAGGGAAAATTGGAGCGATCTGGGAGGCTTGATGCTTAGTGAGCTTTCAAAAGGTTTTGGTTTTTGAGACCAAATGCATGGCTTGTTGTTTATCAAAATCAATGACATCAAAAAGAGTGAGGTTATTGATAGTTAGTCCTTTTAGATCAATATAAGCTATAACCTTATCGATAAGATTATAGGGTAAAGCATGTAGAAATGTTAACTTAATTTTAGTAGTACTAAAACTTTGAATTTCATATGCTAACTCATGAAATTGTTTAGCAAAGGAATCAAACTACTTTAAATCACAAAGCTCCATTTTGAGAAGCCATTTCTTTGATTCCAGTTCGCAATTATCAACTGGAGGTGCAAACTCATTGATTAGTAAATGATACAAGGCAGCTAGAGGATTAGGCTAATGATGGACCTTTTCCATCTATTCTTGCTATATCATTGAATCCCACCATTGGGTAACAATACCCCAAAAGAATTTTGAAGCAAATATGGTGGTACCAGCTAGGTCTAAATGAGAGGCAACAGTGATAACCCTCATGGAATAACACCATGTAGAAATTTCATTTAGAGGATTGAGAGTATCATCTATATTCAAGTACCATGGCTGTAAAGGAATCTATGTCCGTTGCATCAAAGAAGTACTAGGATTCTTTTTCTGAGGTTTGAAATTAGAACCAAAGTTAACTTCATAGGTTAAAGCAAGCATTTGTCCTAAGTTTTTTGTTTCTTGATCCTATTTGACTAACTAGTCAAGACTATCTTCTAAAGTTGCAAGCTTAGTATCAATGGAAGACAACTGGTTCTGTACATTATGATAGATTTGGTTTTTATTGTCTTCAAGAATTGTTAGCTTGTCTAGACTATGTCTAATATACAAGACATCTTTACATAAGTCATCAAAAAATTTAGAGAGATGAGAGTTAAATCTAGATACATAGTTTATGTGCTTGAACTCATTAGAAGGTTTAGTATCTCCTTGGAAAGTAGCATAAAAATAATTCACAACTCCTTCTATCTGTCTATACATACCTTTATGAGGTGGCCATCTTCCACCTTTATATAGATTTACATGATGGTTAGAATAAAATTCAAGAGTTTCATCTCTATGAAGACTCATCATTATATAAGGCAAGGAACTTGTAGGATCAGGTCCTTGATTAATCTCTTCATCTTTTATGAATATATGACCTAGTTTTATAGCTCTTCTTGCAGAAGTAGAGAATGAGGAAGAAGGTTGTGGAGAAGACATGGAAGAAAAATTTTCAGGGAGAGATCTAGGTACAATATTAATAGATCAACCATTTATTTTATGTACAGTGGCTTGACCTTTCATTTTAGGAGAAACATGTTTTAACTAGTCAAACTTCCAATCAGATGGAATTTACACAAACTCTATATGTCCTTTTTTTAATTGGACCGTGCCACTTAATCTTCGAGCATATGGCATATTTTCTAAGATTTTGGGGTGATTTGTATTGGTCATACTATAAACAACTATGATGTTCAGAGAGGCATATTTGAGTTCTCCAAACATATCCAGACCAAATAAGGATGTAAACAGACCCCAATAATTGAAAGATCTAAACTTTACTTCTTTACAACCTTTATAGCAAACTACGACTAAAAGGTTAGGATAAAACTCAAAACAAATAATATTATCATTTAGGCGGCCAAGACTAGATAATTGACATGAATGTTTGAAACTGACATAGCATCTATCACACAGGGCTAAATATAATATAGGCTTTATATCACTAGGGATTAATGGAGTAATTAACACATTAATAAGACCAAAGTGAACAAGTTTGACATCTTCATGAGAATGGATGTAATTTATTTTTGATTCAGGTAACAAAGATAACAAATTTGTTTGGAATGTTTTCTTGGGTTTATAGCTTAGAGTAAGCTCAACTGACTTAATATGGGGCTTAACAAAAGACGAATAAGTGGAGTTATAAACAAATTTTGACTTAAGAAGAGAATAATTCTTATAGATCTGAGAAAACTTAATAGCCGGAGGTTTATACAGACTATTTTCTTTTTCTAGGGTTTCTTTTATAACCTCTATATCTGGACAGTTGGAAAACTATTTTGGAATGAAAGGAGGTAACTCATATGTTCCTTCAAGTTTAGATTCATTAAGAATCTCAATAGTAGAAGCTTCTTGGGATTTTCCAAATTCCATTTTAGCGATTATTATCTAGAAAGCGAGAAATTTCTGGAAAGGAAAATAAAGTTGCAGAGATTAAAATGGCCTATGACAAAGGATTAAATGGCCAACATACTCGATGCAATATTTTCCCAAATAAATTTTCAAAGCAGAGATACATAAAAGTCTAAAATAGGTGACGAAGGAATCTTACAAGCTTCGAAGTACTATATCCATGGCTCTGATACCAATCTTTTTATGTCAATAGACACTCCTTTCAACAGCTTTGTTATAGTAAAACCTGCAATAGTAGGCAGGGGCCGAATGGATACATCATTGGTTGTTTATAAATTAAAATTATTGATGGGAAGTTACTACTTAATATTAGCAATTGACTTTACAGTGTCAATATGACATAAAATTATAGTAGAGAAGGTTGTCCTCGGATTATATTGTTATTAAATTTTTAGAATTTGTGATTTCAACAAAGAATTAATTTTCCTTTGTTTAGTACAGAAGACTAAAATATTGTAATCGTTTAAGAATTAGATTAAATGGTTCTTTTAAGAGCATGAAAATTAAATAACTATGTATATAACAACTGCATTTAGTTAGATTAAGAAGTTAGTTTTGCAAAAAACTTGTGCTTGGCTTAAAAGAAAAAATATGCTTGTTAGTATTGTGAACTCGAATATGTTAATGGATGTGATAATGCAAGTTATTATTCATACAATTGGCTTCAGTGTTCTTACAGGAATTAATTATGGAAGCTAGTGAATAATGCAAAGGAATTACAACTGCATGAATTCAATTTAATTGGCATAATTTTATTTTGGCAATGAGTTTAACCCTACATATGTAACTATTTCTTATGGATAACGACCAATTGACAAGTAGATAACACTATAGAGATTAGATCTCTAAGTATTTATCTACATGATGGTCTAGTGTTATCATGAGAATGAGTTAAGCATCGTAGGTCAATGGTATGATGCTCACTTGTGTGATGACATTGATCCTTAAAAAGGACCATGGTAACTTAATTGCATTAAAAATAATAATTTTTTTGTGTAATATGGTTAGTGATAAGTGAAAGCACGTAATACATTGATCCTTAAAGCTTATAGATCATTGTACAATGATAAAAAAAAGGGATAGTACTATAATGGGATTTTTGCTTACACATATTTTATTAAGTTGAGGCATTTCAAAAGCCTATTGCAATTATAGTGATTTTATAGGTGTATTTCCAATTGCTAACCTTGTATGATGAACATCATTGATAAGTTAGATAGTACAATGACACTTCTATTCTATGAATCAGGGATGATAAATAAGTGTTATAACTTATGATTTTAGGAATAATATTAAAATTCATGTTTTTTATTACTCATCCCTAATGTTCAAATGTCATTAATAACCTAAATACTTATCTCAAGCATCCCAAGTATGATACTTGGATAGATTACCTATCCCAACCTATACCCATGCTTCCATGGATGCAAGATACTTAGCTAGGGTAAGGACACCTAGGGGGTCCTATTGGGAAGGCAAGTAGACCCATATAGGTTGGGACCTATCCATATGGACCCATATAGAGATATGCCTTGAGCTGGATGTAAAATTAATACGACAACATTCCTGCCCATAGAACCTGCTAGAGGTAGTTTACATAGTTAAGGTTTTTCATACACGTGATTTTGGTTGTAGGTTGTGCGATAAATAAAATTATGTAATAAGTGACTACTCATAATAGAACGTGACGTAGTGGGTCCTACTCATAACCCTATTTTGTAACTTGAAAGTAACAACACTCAAGAATGTTTTTTGGGAGGGTTGTTCAAATAAAGCACTAGAAATTGTTTGGGATAATGAGAATGGATCTATTTTTAGGTTTAAATAATTTTGAACCCTATTTTTAAGATCCAAATGAAAATATAATTATTGGCACCATGCCAAGTAATGTGGTCGTTGTACTAGGCCTAGCTCAATGTAGTCATTGCTTCAATAATGGAGTCTTTTACAAATGGCATGTTGATTTTATTTGGTCCTCTGTTGTGCAAGATATCTCTTTGCACTTGTTGATGTCTTCAATCCTTAATCCTCCATGATTCACCTTTGCTCTAATACCAATGAAGGTGATAGAAACAAGAGGAAATAATTTAAAAATGTATTCAATGTAAAACTTAATTGTGTACATGGGTTGGAAGCTTTTTGTAACTTCCAAAGGTTGGTTGTAAAACCAACTCAAACAATCAAAATAGTTACCAAACTAATAAACCAAGTAAATATAATTGTGGATCAAAAAAGACCCAACAGTTTGGGCACCAACATTATTCTAGTTTAAATTTAGTTCATCTATAAATACATATGAATTACAAGTGATTTATTAATAAGGACTAATAAGTAATCGAGATCTGTGTTGAGCATTTTATAGAGAAATTATTGAGCACTTACAAAATTTATAGAAGATATCGAGCAATCATTATAACATTTATTGAAGCACACAAGTTTATGTTAGACACACACCAAATTAAACTAAATTTTATGTGACTAGAGCTACACACACTTTAAGTTTTTATATATTGTTTCCTAATTAAAAAGTGATAAAAAATTTATTTTCATATAATAAGAGTCAAACACAACAATTAAAGTGAATATTTTTTAGATCATAATTAGATGCACATGCACATGCACACATGTACACACGCACACACACATTCTTTAAGTTTGTAGATATTGTTTCCTAATTAGAGAAATAATAAGATTTTTTTTCTTTTTTTTTTGCATATGATAAGATTCAAATGCAACAACTAGAGTGAATATTTTTTTAGATCATAACTATGTGAACACAATTTTTAAATGAATATTAGTATGTTTGCATTTTTTCCAAAGCATCTCCAATGCTTTGTACTATTAGGAGAGGAGAGGGTGTTCTTGAGACATTGCTCTATTTGTCACGAAATTTGTGGGTCACTTTCTTGTCACTTTTAAGCATACATTTCCATTGATATATTTGACGATTATTCTTATATTGTGAAATAAAATTTGATAAATCTAAACAGTATTTATTTTTTTTACTTTTAGATTTAAAATTAATTAATTAATATTGATTACTATTTTACACAAATTATTTATCAAAATCAATTGTCAAGGTTAGATATTTATTTTATAATTTAATGAAAATCTATTTATAAGTATTATAATATTTTAAAACATGTTTTCAATTTAAAAAATATATATTAACCTTATATTTTTTAATTATTCATAAAATTATAAATACAAAAATAACAGATGTGAAAGACATTTAACTTAAGTAAGAATGACAAATTACTTAAATCCCACCATTAAATCTCATCCCTAAACCTGATTTATTAGTAATATTAATTTATTTTAAAAAAAACTTTGTTATTGAATGTAAAATTCATTATACCACAAAGGATAAGTTTTGGAGAGTGAAGCCCCAACAATATAAAGGATTGAGATTTCAATTTTAAATTTAATAGAATATGATCCTCACTCCTTAATACTATACGTTTCAAATTTAATTGTAAAGATAAACCGACAACGACCATAGTCAACTTTAATAAAGTTTCTTAAAATAAAATACAAGAACTAATGTATACAGAGCGATCTTATCAGTCCAGTCCAGATCTTTGAGTGTGAAGTATCCGTATCCTCTATCTCACATGACAATTATAATTTTTGGTCTACTGTCTTGTCCCTTTTGAATGCGGAAAAATACGTAATTGCTTACAGCTGTTTCAGTTTGGCCTTTCTGAACTATCAGAATAAACAGTTCATAAGAGCAGGCGGTTGTTGGAACTCAGCGTGACGCAGAAATGATTGGATTGCACTTTGCAATAGCGAGGAATCTGCATTTATGGAGACGGTGCAGCAGATCACACCAGACGCCTACTTCGTGTATTTATATGACATTGACATAAATATTCGATGTAACCATTATCCAGCCATACAAGAAAAACCAAAACAGTATGGTAGCTAGTCGCCATCAATGAGTCCACGGACGAAGTATATTGGGACGGGGTCTTCGCCAATCATTTCATAATCCTTTGTAATCACCTGGTCGGTGTATATAATATTTTTTTCCTTCCTATAATTTCCTACATCCTTTTATTACAGTTAATTTTCTTCCTCTCAGAAAAATCTAGCAAACATTTTCAACGTCTTGGCACTTGAAGTTGTGCCCAATGGATTACATGGATTTGCTATCAGAATTCGTTTTACATTATTGTTTCGCTTTTGGGCTTCTTTGGATGCGGATTCCACTACAGGTTTGGCGGTTTGCCAAAATTGTTGGCACTCTAACAATGGATTGGCATAATCTATATCCCTGTGCCCCACCGCAGATCTCTATAAAAACATTGGTCCTCTCACATCGTGGTTGAAAACCCAAAGTCACACCTCCAAATAAATGTACCAACCAAAAAATACCTTTTCAGATTATTTTTTACCCCTATTTCTTTATTAGGTTTCCCTAAACCTAATGCAAATATGCACTCAGTGGTTGTAGAAATAGTATAAAAAGAAAATTACACTTTTATTGAAAGAGCCAATTGTGTAATATCATTTATTATCTTTGATTTATGAATCCAATAAAACATTGATAATCTCAACATGTTTTAAAACAGATTTTAAAATTTAAATTTATTGAAATTTTGAAATCTATTTTTAATTAATGGTGTGGCAAATGTCTTTGATAACATTAATGTGTAACTTAAAGGTGATGGTGGTGGTGGTCGTTGCTCCCCTTTCTACATCTTTTTTTGTTCGAGAGCTTTCGGCCCATGGCATCAACTTGCCTTTGGCGACATTAATTGTTGTTGATGTTGTTTCATTTGCTGTCAAAAATATCCTAGCCGCCTTTCCTCTTTCTGTCATTACAGATGGCACGTCGTCTCTTTAGTCTAAGCACTATCTTCTCTCCAGAGTTGCTCCTTTGTTGTTTGATGATTCTGTTGTTGGTTCTAAGACTCGGTGGGTTTATACTAATTGTATAAACATCTCAAATCTGTTTCATGAGTGCAACGACTACTGCAAGTCCTATATCCCCTTTGGTTCCTCCTTGAGGGGGCCTTCTCTGGCTGATGCTTCCCAATTGTCTGAGCTCCTTCCTCCTATTTTCCTAGGTGATGTGCATGTTCAGTTCTTTGTTGTTTTCCCCCAACCCATATCTCCCTAATACCCTTGTCCAAGAGATGGAAGCTGAGATTGGCTGCAAATCTCTTTTTGGCATGTGTGTAGGCAAGTTTCTCTCTACCTCCACTCTTCCTACTAAGCGTATAAGGTCTCGAAGTTTGCTATTAATCCATCTGTCACCCTGTTCGGTTCTAATTTTTTCTATATTAAATTCTAGAGCCCAACTAACAAAGACTTTGTTCTTAATTTTGGGACTTGGTTTTTTAAGAGATTCAGTTTTTTTCTTGTGCCCTTGGTCCCTATTCTTCAATCCGGACAAGACCCATGTCTTAGTTGCTCCAGTGTGAATTAGGCTCTATAACCTTCCACCAATCTTAAAGAACAAAAAGTCTATTAAGTTGTTGGTGGAATGGGTCATCATGTTCGTGAATGGTGGTGTCTCCTCTTAAAACCTCAGATTCGTCAGGGTCTGTGCTATTGCCAATCTCTCTAAACCACTTTTCCATTCCATTAACCTATGCTTTTCGCATGGCTCTTGGACCCAGTTCCTTAACTATGAAGGACTTCCCTTTTGCTACTTTCATTACAAAATTTCCAGCCATCAGATCACTGAGTGTCCTTCTAAGACATGATGTCACTCTGTTCTCCGATCCTCTCAAGCTTGGATGAGGAAAGTTGAAAATTCTGATCAAGAATTCTTACGATGTAATTATTGACTAATTTGACCACAAGTCAAATTAAGTCAACCCCTTATAGTTGAAAACTTGATATAGGGGTCTACTAGGGTGTGATTTGTGTCATATGGTCTATAATAAGGTGAAATATGTGTTTTCATCTTTGACACCTTTGTCTTAGTTTGTCCTAAGTCATTCTAAGTTCATTTTGAGTCATTTATGGGACTTGTACGACTCACCATAGAGCACAAGACAAGTGCTCCAAAGTGTTATTTAATGTCCTACATGTTAGATTCTTGTTAGAGGTGGCAATCTTGGACTGAAAAATGCAAGTGTTACATTAAAAACAAGAAAATAGTTAAAAAGATGCAGTTTGAGTTGTTGTATAGCTTGTGCAATAACTTTGGCATGTGAGAAGAATTGCATAGTGCCCCTTCATGTCCTCATAACTCACTTCCACACTTGGGCAGCCTTGAAAATCTCAAAAATGGCAAAAACCATCCTATTTCTTCCATCTCTCTCCTAGGCAAGCAAAAAAAGTCAAATGGTTTTTGCATGGTACAAATTGGAGGAGGTGAGTTGGATAAAATGCTTTTGATGGATGATAATTGCCTATATCTACTTCAAATCCATGGAAATATTTAGAGGATTGGTTGCTTGTTCTCTATCAACCATTGCTTAGAGTGCTAGTGACTCTTTTATGCTTTTTATTCCCATACCCTTCAAGTTTCCTCTCTGTTTGCATAGTTCTGTGAAACTAAATGGTGTACATGATCCAAAGGAGCATGATCACCTTTCTCATGTGATTCTCATTTTAGTTTTCATGTGTGATTCAAAGGAGTTGGCATGAACATATCACCTTGCTAGTTGAGGACACCATTGAAGCTGCAACTGGTGTTTTCACTTCTTGTAGAGCTATGCTCATGTAAGTGACTTTAGAACTAGGATAGAGTGTTTGGTTTCCACATATGAGAGCATGTTTTATCATAATTATTTTGAAGGTGTGGTCTAAGGAGTGTTTTATATGGTTGCAATAACATAGTCACATACATACACAATCATATTGCCTACAACAATCACCTAAAGTCAAGTTAGCTTCAACATTGACTAGTCATGGTAATGAAACAAGGAGGTTTCAACATGGTAGGAAGAATCATAAGGTGTGAGCAGTCAAATAGATCCATTAAAAGGTGATAAAATTGGTTGTGAACCCCAATTCAATGCACATTGTCTATATCCTACATGTTCACTTATAGGGAATTCCACAAAGATCTGAGAGATTTGGAATGAAAGTGTTGAAACTCATTTGAGACCTTCATTGATGTTTGAGGTCATTGAGAGAGTCTTTGTGATAATGGTGATGTCATTTCATGTAGATAGACTTGAGTTCAAGGTTTGAAAGTGGAAAAATTTGCAAAAGGGACACATTACCTTAACTTCTCTGAAAGGAGGTTTTGCCCACACATAGTACCTTATGGATGTTGGAGATATATGTGGTCTAGGTCAACCTAATGGATCCTCTATGGCAGTCTAGAACTAGAGGTCACATGTCAACACAAGAATAAGTCATTTGGTTGAGTAGGGATGATGGATGGATGATGATTCAATCTAAGCAAGTGTTGACTAGAAACATTAAGTATACATAGTGTTTCTTAGTCCAAAACTGGCCTTGAGGCAATTTGCAAATGGCACATAGTGTATGGATGATGGTGAGAAGTGAGACAAGTGTCTCAAGATGTGTGTGTGTGTGTGTGTGTGTGTGTGTGTGTGTGTGTGTGTGTGTGTGTGTGTGTGTGTGTGTGTGTGTGTGTGTGTGTGTGTGTGTGTGTGTGTGTGTGTGTGTGTGTGTGTTTGTGTGTAAATGGATCCATTAAAAGGTGATAAAATTGGTTGTGAACCCAAATTCAATGCACATTGTCTATATCCTACATGTTCACCTATAGACAATTCCACAGAGATTTGGAATGAAAGTGTTGAAACTAATTTGAGACCATCATTGATGTTTGAGGTCATTGAGAGAGTCTTTGTGATAATGGTGATGTCATTTCATGTAGATAGACTTGAGTTCAAGGTTTGTAAGTGGAAAAATTTGCAAAAGGGACGCATTACCTTAACTTCTCTGAAAGGAGGTTTTGCCCACACATAGTACCTTATGGATGTTGGAGATATATGAGGTCTAGGTCAACCTAATGGATCCTCTATGGCAGTCTAGAACTAGGGGTCTCCAGGCTAAGAGTGACCCATAACCATACTTAAGAATCCTAAAGACTGACTAGGTAAGAGATGAACATATGGTTCCAAAGCATGAAATGAAGGAATCCAAGCTGAGTAATTCTAATGGATTCCAAGATATCAAGATTATGAATTACAAGGTTCAAGTATATAATCACCTACAGTGGTCTCTTTTTTTCTCAAAATGTCACCTTTCACTATGACTGTAGATTGACAGTACATTGGGAGCATGATAGTTAGATGTTATCATGATATAAGGCATGATATGGATAGGTTCTAGTATGAATATGATCTTGATAACTTCAATAAAGGCCTAGGCATGTAACACATGTCTAAAACATGTTAATTCACCTACAAGAAACCCCAATCTCAACTAGGATAAACACCTATAGTCTATTACAGTTCTTGGACTAGACCTAGTCAAATTGAAAATGCATATTCAGAAGGTTGGAATAAATATTGATGGTTCACTTTGTGATGACCATTATCATAATTTTAATAACACATCTCATGTGATGCTCAAAGAAAGGAAATAGTGTAAAGACTAAGTTCAAACATTCAACCTACAGTCGGTACATAGTCCATGCACAATCAGGTCTTATGAGCTAGTTTTGAGAAGTCTGAGTGTTTGAGGGTGATATAGTTGTGATCCATCCTTGTAATTTAGTGCATAAGTTCATCAAGACTTATTATAACCATCCATGGTCTCATTTTTCTTGAGAAAATAGGGGAAGCTCCCTCTATTTTGTCTCAAACAGAGGGCACCCCAATGAAAACATGTCTACAACCTTGGTAAGTAAATGTTGTAAAGGTAACATGAAGAGTCTTGGATACTAAATGATGGTTTGGAAGGTTTTTTCAGTATGAAAAAACATGAAAAGTCTCCTACAGGTACTGTAAATCAAAAAAGGTGGTTATAGGCCATGAACACAGTGACAATATTAGGCCTAAGACAAGGCCTATAACACTAATAGGGTTCAATCTCATTTCCAAGACCAAATGAACCTTTCCACCTAGTTGATGGCCCTCAAGGGGAATTTTAGAATGAGATGGTAAAATTGGTGTGTAGAGAAATAACATAAGTGTTGACGCAGAAGATTGCACCCCTGGCAGGAGGCCGAGCTCCTGCCTTCTTCATGCAACTATGGAAACTCCCCTCTTGCCTGTGGGATCGACGAAGCTGGAGGGGAGAGTCTCTAGATAAGGGCTAGCTCCCTTTGATGCATCATGTTCGTTCCAACAAGTGCTAACATATATATATATATATATATATATATATATATATATATATATATATATATATATATATATATATATATATATATAATGGGGGGGATGAAAAGGGAGAAAGATTGCAGGAAAACAAACTACTCTAAGGAGGTGATGCACCAAAATAAAACAGACCTTCTCACCCTCACACTTAAAATTAGACAAACACATGCATATGCTTCAAACTGGTAGAAGGACCAGGCTGCAGGAGCTTGACAGGGAGGCTTTAATGAAAATATAGAAAACAGAGATTCACTAAAGGTGCTGTGAAAGGCACACTGTAAGGTAATTTCTTCTATTTATGCACTTCCAAATAGAACTCTCCTTACCAGTTGTAGAAATGGCACCTTATAGACACCAGATATATTGTTTTTGAACCTGTGAAAGCATCAAGGAACAATGACTAAACACAAACTAACACTCAGACATACACAGAGATATCTAACCAAGATATAGGTAAAAAATGCATTTATTGATTCAGGTGAAATTTTGTCAGGGCTACGCCTTACAAATGTGGAAGATAATTCTCAAATGACAAGTCCTTAATATTAGGAGAAGAAAGGAGGCCTTTTGGCACCCCTTTTTACAAGTGACCCATGTGCCTTACGAGCATTGGGAAGAGCAGGCTGCTTAAACATAAATGTTGTGTCAGCCCTGGCTTTGACTTTGAGCATTTTTTCACATGGCCGCGTTGTTTCTTCATT
The DNA here is from genome assembly GCA_037957365.1 of Torreya grandis. NCBI lineage: Eukaryota > Viridiplantae > Streptophyta > Pinopsida > Cupressales > Taxaceae > Torreya > Torreya grandis. The sequence goes on from JARHVA010004115.1 coordinate 908,740, forward strand.
AACCAAGACTGCTCCTTGAAGGCACCTATGCAGTTTGTTGACTCATATATATGAAATGAAGAAAAAGGGTTGCATGATTGGCCATTCACGTATTCTAATGGTCAATTCGTAGGCACTATATCATCTGCCAAAATAACTTCTTGAATCGATGCTTCCCTTCACCACTTGGACTATCTGCCTGCTCCATGCTTGGCACTTTGTATTTTCCCTATCTTGTCTCTTCTGGCTCCTTCGGCCCTCGGGGGTGATCTTCTGGCAGGTCACTGCATTTTTGGGCCTCCTTTCATGGTTGGCATCCTTTTAGTTTGAAAGCAAATGACTATTTCATTGTGTTAATTTTGACATTCACGCAGCCATCATCGCTTTGAAAACCAACGGCTAATTCACTTTCTTAAGGTTGACGGCTTTCAGGACGTCATCGTCCCCAACAAAATGTCATCAGGTCCTTCATTGGCTTTGGACATTTTCTGTGGGCTCTTTATCTGTGGACATTTTCTCGCAGACAAAAGTCTGCGAGAATTCTCACCGGGCTCCTTAGCGTGGCTTTCCCCGAATTCCTTCAGACTTTTTGTCCAAAGGAATTCGGGACTTGTCTTTTGTTTCAGACCTTTTTCTTGCAGACAAAAGTCCACGGGAATTGATGCTTTGATTTTCTCAGGCCCTTTCTTGCCTCTGAATTTCTTCAAACTTTTTGTCCCAAGGAATTCCTTTGGACAAAAGTCCAAAAAATTCATCTTCACCTGCTTTAAGCCAAAATTTTAAAACCTTACTCTTTTGCAGCTATCTTTGAAATGTCCCCTACCCTTCACAAGGGCTTCTAGACTTTGAGTTTCCCTTCGGCCTTTGGGCACACCCTTGAACCAAGTCATTGAACCAAAAATGGTTCAACAGTTCAAGCAGTTCAACCATTGCACGCCCATGCCAAATGAACCAAACATTGAACCACTCACTTTGAACCAAGTGTTGAACTGGTGGCCTTGAACCCAACTTGTTGAACCAAGCCATTGAACCAAAATTGGTTCAACGGCTCGATGGTTCAAATGATTGTTGAATCGAGGTGTTTGAACTGAGCGATGAACTCTTTATTGAACTAAAAGCTGTTGAACCATTTGAACTTTGCCAAAGCACTAAATCTAGGCTGTTGAACCAAAGCCTTTGAACCAAAATGTTGAACTGGTTTAGCGGTTCAACACTGTACACCGATGAACTTGATGATTGAACCAAAGCTTGAAATTGAAGTGATGGTTCAATAGTTCAGTGCCGCCAACCTTCTTGGTGAATCTTCTTCAAACAAATGTCCCAAAAGCCTTGTTCACCCCAGCACTTCTCTGAACTGATCCTCCTTATGCCAAAAGACTAACCTGCTGAGTCCGTAGCTTTTATTGGACCTACACAAAAATAAAAAAGAAATGGCCTAGAACAACAAGAGGTAGAAGGGGACCAAATTTTTTTCTTGTTGGGCAAAATTGGTCAACAAATTGGTGAATCCCAGGGGAAGCATGCCTGCTATGCTTAGAGACCAGTTGCCTTGTAGTCCATTGGGCACAGAGTCAAATGGTACCTTAAAGACTAGCAATAGCTCTGATAAATCTAGAACCAATCACATAGATTTACCTCCAAGAGGAAAAGAAAAACACACACAAAGCTAAGAAAACTACTACTTGTGCAACAACACATAGGGAAAATAGGGAAAGAAAACAAGGGAAAATATATACAGATGAAAGGAGACTCAGTGGCAGTGCTTCAGATGTATCCCATTAACTAGGATATGCAGTTCTTCACCATCCAACCTAGAGAGTTGGAATGCATTATGCTGCTTGCACTGAGTGATTATGTATGGGCCACTCCATAGGGCATCAAATTTTGCATGCTTTCCAGGCTTAGCTCAGTCTTCATCCCATTTCAAGACAATATCTCCTTCACAGAAATATTTTGATGAAGATTTTTTGTCAAAGTGTCTCTTTGTTTTCTGTTGGTGGCTGGTCATAAAAGCCATAACCCAGTCCCTTGTCTCTTGGAGCTCCATCAGCTTGCATAGCCTGACCTCCATGCTACTTCCTTCTTCTAATTGCAGCTGGTGAGCGAGGTCCAATGCTAAAAATTTAAGTGAGATGGGAAGCCTAGCTTCCCTTCCATATACGAGCGTATATGGATAATTAATTGCTCTTTTTGGAGTGATTCGATTGGCCCATAGAGCTATTTTCAGCTTGGCATGCCAAGTCCTCTGATTTTCTTCCATGGTCTGCTTGATGATCCTGATCAAGTTTTTGTTGGTGGACTCAGCCAACCCGTTCCCCTGTAGGTAATAATTGGATGAAGTGCTGAGATATATGCCATACCTTAGCACCCATTCACTTATTTTGGTTCCCAAAAAAGCCAAGGTGTTATCTGAGATTATGGTGGTTGGGACCCCAAATCTTGTCACCAGGTCCTCATAAAACTCCAAGACCGCAATTTCATTTGCCTCCTTCAGAGCAACATCCTCTACCCACCTTGTGAAATAGTTTGTGGTGGTTAGGACCCACTTGTGTCCAACACTAGAGGGAGGATTAATCATCCCTATGAAGTCTAGGCCCCACTACATGAATGGTTGTTCCACCTGAATAGGCTGTAGAGGCATGGCAGCCAACCATTGTTTCCCATCAACAAGTGCACACTTCTAGCACTTTCTTACCCAGGCATGGCTATCCCTGAAAAGAGTAGGCCAAAAATAGCCAGCTCTCATTATCCTTGCTGTAGTAGCTCTAGGAGCCAAATGACCGCCTGTCGGCCCATTGTGGAACTTAGACAGCACCTTGTCAGCCTGATTTGAGTCTAGGCATCTTAGAAGGACCCTTGAGAGATCCTTCCTAAACAATACTCCATCAACCAAGACATAAGGGAGAGATTGGAGCCTAAAAAACCTTCTTTTGGTCCCATCAAGACCCTGCGGGCACTCGCCAGTGAGAAGAAAATGCCTCAGGTCTGATGTCCAATCCCTCATAACAACTGGTTCTTCTGCTATTGCTGCATCATAAATTAGTAAGCTACCTTCCCCTTTCTGCTTGAAGTCCACAACAAGGTATTCACACATGCCTCTTCCCCTCACCAGCTTGGTGATCTTGATGTCTACGTCATACTCCATCACCTTGGTGATCCACCTCGCTCTCTTCTCATTTAGGTCTCGATTGGTCAAGAAATCCTTGACGCCAGGATGTGGAACCATGAGGTGAATCCTGTTGTTAGACAACATATGCCTAAATTTCTTCAAGCTCCACACTACTACCAGGAATTGCTTCTCTACATACGTGTATCTAACTTCAAAATCCTCTAACCCTTGGCTAAAAAAATCAAGTGGTTGCTCGAGGTCATCAACGTTAGCTTGGGTAAGCATGGCAGAGATTACCTCTTCATTACCAAAAGTGTAGAGGTTGAAGTCTTTATTGAAGTCGGGGTTGATCAAAGTAGGAGCCTAGGTTATGGCCTACTTGATGGCTTCAAATCTATCCTTCCTTTGTGTTTTCCACTTGAACTCTTCACCCTTCCTTAGCATAGAGGTCAGTGGCTTGACTATCTTTGTGAAATTCAAAATGAATCTCTGAATGAAATTTATCCTGCCAAAGAAGCTCTGCAGGCCTTTCTTGTGTTTAGGTAGGGACATCTCCAAGATAGAACAAACTCTCTCGAGGTCAATGGATAAGCCCTCCTTGGACACGATGTGGCCAAGGAGTTTCCCCTTGTGAATAGCAAACACGCATTGCTTTGGGTTAAGAGAGATGCTGAACTCCCTACACCTTTCAAAAATATGCCTGAGGTGTTTCATGTGTTGGCTCGCTTCCTTGGAGAATACCATCACATCGTCAAGGTATACCAGCACATTGTTGTTTATCAAGCCTCCAAAAGCCATGTCCATGGCTCATCAAAAGGTAACACCAGCATTAGCCAGCCCAAATGGCATCTTCTTATGGGTGAACGTTCCCCATTTAGTAGTGAAGGCTATTTTGTGCTAGTCACAGTCTTGCACTAGAATCTGATTATACCCTGAATATCCATCCAGGAGGGAGAAATGCTTGCTGCTTGTTACCTTTTGAAGAATCTGCTCCATGCTCGAGAGGGGATAATGGTCTTTTAAAGAGACTATATTAAGGTCCCTGAAATCAACACATAGCCTGATCTCTCCATTCTTCTTTCTAATAGGAACAAGATTGGCCAACTAGGAGGAATGTTTGATTGGAAATATAATCCTAGACGTAATCAATTTGGCCAGTTCCTTCTGCATGAGAGGCTCAATCATCGAGTTGACAGGTCTCTGCTTTTGCGTGACTGGCCTAGCACCTTCTTCTAATTTGATGGTGTGTTTGGGTGAGTCTTGGGTCAAAACCCTTCAAATCACTGTAATCCCACACAAAAACATTGGCAAACTCCTGACACAACAAAATGAAAGCCTGCCTTTCTTGAACCGTGTAAACTTTTCCAAGCGCAAGCAAATTGTCCTTAAAGATCTCAACCCTTTCATAATTCTCCTCCTTAGTTGTGATGCATACCTTGTTGTTTCTCAATTGGTCATCTCCATTAAAGATGCTCTCAAGAGTGACCAAACCTTTAGGGAGCTTATTATTCTTCAATTGAACAATTTGGTCACCATATTGTTGTTCAGCTTTGTCTGATTCCTTGTTACAAACTCAGCTTCCTCCTGTAGGAAGAAAGCTATTTGCTGGTCATTTTCAAAAAAATTCTAGTTTGTAATGTTGTCAGGGATAGAGGGCTGAACTACCACCTTTAAATAACATGAACTACATTCTTGGCTTATCTCCCTGGAAACATCGAACTGAGCACCAAATAGCTAGCCTATCTGCTTGTTTGTTCTTCTCTCTGGGAATGGAGGTGATATTGAAAGCAAGGAAATCTTCCACCAAGTCCCAAACCCTATGCTTGTAGGACTTTAGCAAGGAATTTTTGGTTAGATTCTAGCCTTTCACCTAATTTACAATCAGCTCACTATCTCCCAAAACTTGCAACTCCTTGATCCCTCTTTTTCTTGCCCATTCCAAACCATGGATAAGGGAATCATATTCTGCAACATTACTTGTGCAAGAAAATTGGAAATAGAAGGCTGAAAATTATCTCTATTTTGAAGGGGAGACTAACATCGCTCCACCACCAGTGCCCAACCTACTTCTGGGCTGCCATAGGCCTAGGTCTTCTTGGCTTGCCTTCATTATGTTTGGTATGAAGGCACCCTCCTCGTGCATGCAGTAGACTCCAAGACCTACCTCCTCTATGAACTTGTAAGGGTCATGCTCGAAATTATCACTTCCTCACTCATCTAAGAGTAGGTCTGCAACTCCTTCAAGAGAAGAAGACGAAGATTGGTCTATCTGGGCCTCTTTTGGGTCAATAATGGTGTAACTGACGTTCACTACCTTGAGCGAATACGATTTTAGATGGTCCTTGTAGAGTGGCTCGGATTTGATCTTTACCTTGGTCCCATACTTGGTTCTAAAAACTAGATAGGACCAATTCACTGCTAGATAGCCACCTATCTTTGATGTGAAGTCCTTGGATAAGCAAAATGCAAAATAAGGAAGAACATCTACCACTACTATATCATGGGGAATTGAGAAGGTTGGGCAATCATGTAATGTCAAGCTTAAACCCTTCAATATCCAAACTATTTTTGTAGGTGTCCCATCCAGCTACAAGACTCCCTTATTCATCTCCTCATATTTTAGTCCCATCTTGTCAGCTATGCACTTGGGCATCACTGAGGTACTAGCCCCATTGTCAATGATGTAGTTGTGCACCAAGAAATCACCTATAATCAGGGACACATAGAAAGGGGGAATTTTCTCTTCTTTCTTGACCTGGCCTGAGGTGGAAGGTTGCCCATTCATCATCAAGACATTATTGGTCCTTGCTGGGATAGCTTGTCAGTCTAGCTCATGCAATTCCCTTTGTAGCATGTCCTTCTATCCTGGTAGAGACAATGAATCCCATAAAGAGATGTTCATATGCCACTTCTTCATTTGGTCCACTATATTGACTTGAGGATTGCCTCCCTTCAAGCTTTCTTTGTGGCTAATTCCAACCTGAGGTGCAGGCTGAGGGGCTGAAGGTACAAACGGTGGTCTAAAGTGTGGTCCCTTTTGATTTGAGTGTGATGGGGAGGGTGTACCTATTGATTGGGTAGTAGCCTGGGCTTCTCCCATTGCTCTCCTCTTGAATCTTGTGTTGGCTGCAACACAGTCAGCCTGATTGTCTTTGGTGCCCACATAATTGATTACACAGAACTCACCTTCCAAGTGGTTCATAAGAGTAGAATCAGGCTGACTCTGACTGTTACTTGTGTTGGGTTGCATTGGAGCTTCAAAGACCTGGGGTTGAGTGGCTGCCTGATAGTCTACATTTTGGAAATAACCCATCATCTCATTTATATAAATAGCCTATTCTAACGATATCCCATGGTCGAACAACTTGGTTGTTCCTATACCAAATTGTTCTGAACAGGCACCATGACTTTAGATGATGAAGGGGGGCCTGGGTTGTAGTTTTGAAATGGTCTGGTTTGAGTAAGCTAACCTTGTCCTTGATTATAGTTTTGGAAAGGGGTTCTAGGGGCTTGACATTAATGTTGGTATCCCTGATTCGGTCTGTTGCTTTGAGCTTGTTGCCTTTTAAGAGCTACAAGTTCATTTGACATGCTTTGCAACAGACTCTTAACCTCATGAAGCTCATTGGGTGGAACAACAACTAATTTCTCTATGCTAGGTGGAGGAGCTAATGTGGGATCAATGGCCTAAATTAGAGGTAGCATTTCTGGGAAAAGTGTCATGTGAGGTCTAGGGGCTATTTTCCCAGCCTGTACTAAGCAATTTTTAGCTGCTATAGCTACGTCATAAGCAGCAGGCAATATATGCCCTCCCATGGATTATATCATCATAGCAATATCACTATCTAATTCTGTTAAATAATATAGGAAATCATAGCTAGCAGTTGATCTTACCAGAATGGGGATTTTATCCTAAGTCTTCTAAAATTGCGTGTTGAAATCTTGCATATATTCATGTGGGGCTCTTTTTATGGTCGTCAGCTGATCATCAAGTGAGAGGTCATCACTCTTTTCCCCAAAACAGTCTATCAACTGAGTACCCAATTCATTCCAAGAATGGATTGAATTTACAGGCAAGGTCCCGTACCAGTCAAGAGCCTTGCCTTTGAGAGACAATGCTAGTAATTTGATGGCGATATTTTCCTCTGTGACATTGTGAATATTGCAGAGGTTAGCAATATTCCTAATGTGATCGACAACTGTAATAGGCCCCTCTCCATCAAAAGAAGGCACATTTTTGAGGGATGTTCCCAGGATTGGATCATAATGTAGGAGATTCAAGGGGCTCTGACCATGAAAAGCCATAAAGGGCAATGCCATAGCTAGGATGGGATGTAACTGCGGCTCTGCTGCATATGCATCCCTTACAACAGGTCTAGGAGGATGGCTTGTTGAATAAGGATGGGTCTTCTCAAACCTTAGTATTTTTGTTGAGTTCAAAGGCAACTCAATGAAATTGAAGGGAACCCATTTAGAAGTAGACTGTGTGGTGACTTTAGGCATAGGAAGTTAAAACTGGTCTTAGATTGAAAAAATTGAAACTCTTACTAGTGGAGTCACCAGATGCTGAAGAACAATTAATTTGCTATAATAGGACCAGCATCAATCCTGAAACCTTACTGAGTTGTAAAAACTGTGTCCCACCGAGCATGCCAAAACTGTTGATGTAGAAGATTACACCCTTGGTAGGAGGCCGAGCTCCTGCCTTCTTCACGCAACTATGGAAACTCCCCTCTCACCTGTGGGACCGGCGAAGCTAGAGGGGAGAGTTTCTAGATAAGGGCTAGCTCCCTTTGATGCATCATGTTCGTTCCAAAATAAAACAGACCTTCTCACCCTCACACTTAAAATTAGACAAACACATACATACGCTTCAAACTAGAAGAAGGACCAGGCTGCAGGAGCTTGACAGGGAGGCTTTAATGAAAATATAGAGAATAGAGATTCACCAAAGGTGCTATGAAACGCACACTGTAAGGTAATTTCTTCTATTTCTGCACTTCCAAATAGAACTCTCGTTACTAGCCATAAAAATGGCACCTTATAGACACCATATATGTTGGTGTTGAACCTATGAAAGCATCAAGGAACAATGACTAAACACAAACTAACACTCAGACATACACAGAGATATCTAACCAAGATAGAGGTACAAAATGCGTTTATTGATTCAGGTGAAATTTTACCAGGGCTACGCCTTACAAATGTGGAAGATAATTCTCAAATGACAAGTCCTCAATATATAGGAGAAGAAAGGAGGCCTTTTGGTGCCCCTTTTTACAAGTGACCCATGTGCCTTACGAGCATTGGGAAGAGCAGGCTACTTAAACATAAATGTTGTGTCAGCCCTAGCTTTGACTTCGAGCATTTTTTGACATGGCCGCACTATTTCTTCATTAACTGAGACTACTCTTTGAAGGCACCTACACAATTTGTCTGCTCATAAATATGAAATGAAGAAAAAGGGTCACATGGTTGGCCGTTCACGTATTCTAATGGTTAATTCACAGGCACTGTATCATCTACCAAAATAACTTTCTCAAATCAGTGCTTCCCTTTGCCACTTGGACTATCTGCCTGCTCTATGCTTGGCACTTTATCTTTTCCCTATCTTGTCTCTTTTGGCTCCTTCGGCCCTCGGGGGTGATCTTCTAGTAGGTCACTGCATTTTTGGGCCTCCTTTCATAGTTGGCATCCTTTTAGTTTGAAAGCAAATGGCTATTTCATTATGTTAATTTTGACGTTCATGCAGCTGTCATCACTTTGAAAACCAATGGCTAATTTGCTTTCTTAAAGTTGATGGCTTTCAGGACGTCACCATCCCTAGAAAAATGTCATCAGGTCCTTCGCTAGCTTCAGACATTTTCTGTGGGCTCTTTGTCTACAGACATTTTCCCACGGACAAAAGTTTGAAAGAATTCTCACCGGGCTCCTTGGCGTGGCTTTCCCCGAATTCCTTTGGGCTTTTTGTCTGAAGGAATCCCTTTAGACAAAAGTCTGAAGGAATTCGGGACTTGTCTTTTGTTTCAGACCTTTTTCTTGTGGACAAAAGTCTGTGAGAATTGATGCTTTGATTTTCTCAAGCCCTTTCTTACCTCCAAATTTCTTCAGACTTTTTGTCTGAAGGAATTCCTTCAAACAAAAGTCCAAAAAATTCATCTTCACCTACTTTAAGCCAAAATTTTGAAACCTTACCCTTTTGTAGCTATCTTTGAAATGTCCCCTGCCCTTCACAAGGGCTTCTGGACTTTGAGCTACCCTTCAGCATTTGGGCACACCCTTGAACCAAGCCGTTGAACCAAAAATGGTTCAACGGTTCAAGCGGTTCAACCATTGTGCCCCAATGCCAAGTGAACCAAACATTGAACCACTCGCTTTGAACCAAGTGTTGAACTGGTGGCCTTAAACCAAACTTGTTGAACCAAGCCATTGAACTAAAATTGGTTTAACGGCTCGATGGTTCAAATGATTGTTGAATCGAGGTGTTTGAACTGAGTGATGAACTCTTTGTTGAACTAAAAGCCACTAAACCATTTAAACTTTGCCGAAGTGATGAAACTAGGCCTTTGAACCAAAGCCTTTGAACCAAAACATTGAATTGGTTCAGTGGTTCAACGTTGTATTCTGATGAACTTGACGATTGAACCAGATCTTGAAATTGAAGCGATGGTTTAATAGTTCAGTGCTGCCAACCTTCTTGGTGAATCTTATTTAGAGAAATGTCCCAAAAGCCTTGTTTACCCCAACACTTCTTTGAACTGATCCTCCTTGCACAAAAAGACTCACTTGTTGAGTCCGTAGATTTTATTGGACCTACACAAAAATAAAAAATAAATGACCTAGAGCAGCAAGAGGCAGAAGGGGACCAAAAACTTTGCCTGTTGGGCAAAATTGGTCATCAATAAGTTTATCATTTTGGCCTATAAACATGACAAGGGTACCTAGAATGCAGTCTAAAACTCAATAGGCCAAATTAATTTGCTCATACATGTATGGACCTATTGCATGGTGCCTCAATCACTTGGGGAGAGTTGAAGGAGGTCTTACACCTACTTTTAGTGGTATTTTTTCATAGTTTTAACATCTAGTTTGTATGAACAATTGATAACACTCCAAACATGTTAAAATCCTCCTAAACCCATGTTTAGGACCTGATGGAGAAGAAAATGATGAAGATGCATCCAGATGGGTTAGTTTGGCCTAAAAACTATTTGGAATTTTTTGAATACCCTCTCAGGATCCATAACACCTAACTAGTCTGTAACCTGCTTATATAGACATGTTGAAAATAGGGTTTATTGTGAAGATAATTTTGGGAGGTTAATTATGACTTATCCTAACTCCCTATGTACATTTCTTATAAACTATAGGCATGAAAACAATTTTGTTAATTCATTCATCTTAGGTAGTCTTTCACAGATTGTGAAAATGGAGTGACTGCAAAGTGAGAGAATGAGATGTTGGGTTTTAGACCTTTTTAAGGTCTAACTCATGGAATGGAAGACATATGGGTCTTAGATATGTATCCTAACACCTCTTCCTTAAATTTTAATGAGCATATGAAGTATTCTTGGATGATGAATGAGAAGAATGAGTGAAAAAGGGCTAATGAATGACTACAAATGGTGAGTACAAGTGTCCAAAAGTTGACCAAAAGTTAGGGATACACCTTATGGATGTTATATCATGTTTATAACTAATTTAATATAATTCACATATGTCAAATCTCGCTTGTCTAGTTTTTATCAGTCAAAAGATGCCTAATCATGAAGGCAGTTTTCAAGAAAGCCATTTGAAGACCCTACAATAGTTTTGGAGAGTTTGATGCTTCAAATGGACACTTGTCCAAGAAGACCTTATGGACCTCTATTATATACTTAATTATTATTAAATGTAATTGGTTTTCATGGATTGACATGTGGCATTGTGATCCTTGAGATCCACTCTTTCTCTCTCTCTCCTCACACATTCTATAAATACAAGCCATTTTAGCTCTTATATTCCATTTCACACCTGGTATGATGGAACCCTACTAGTTTGATATTGTACTTTAACTTTGAAATAAGATATGTAATTTGGTTTTGAGTTCAAAAAATATCTTTTCTAAGTATGTGAAGTGATGTATAGTGAAAATTCAAGTGATTGATATCCATTCTTGCTTAAATTCTCAATCCTTCCATGTTTGATGCAAGTTGTTTCACTCCAACAGGTCACATGAAGTGTTGTAAAGTGCATTGGTCTATATTTAAGTGTAGATAATGGAATTAGTGTCTAAAAATGACATATTTTTCAATCACCTTGATTATTTTCATGCATATCACCTCCATGTTTGAAATACTAATGTTAGAGTATTCTAGGACTTTGAGACTAGTGTTGTAGGTCATGTTTCATAGTGCAGTGGTATGGTAGTCTAGTGGAGATATTTATGATGTATCACCTTATTATAATATCCTAATTTCATGTTAATTCTAACCATTTTCATCCAATAAATCAATTAGTGTACGTGATAAGCATTTAAGGATCGATCTAGCAAGCTAGCCTTTAAACCTAGAGTTCTACCTCTATCATAGGCAACCAATAGGCCTATAAATAATCCAATGTTGCCTAAATATTTGAGTAGGCTTGAACAAACTTATCTAGGGTGCAATATTTCATGACAATAGTTGTGGCACTCCTAGTGGGACAATTGTCTCAAAGACATATTGTGAAGGTGCATGCTAGTCTTGGAAACAACACAACTGCATATGGTGTTATACTAAACATTTTGGCAACTCTATTCAAGGTAATATATGGTTGTAGACCATTTTTTCATTAGTTATTGTGTTCATACTTCATGGTCCATACTAGGTCATCTACTAGTAGAGGTCTCAATCCCATAAACCCACCCCTTCAACCTAAAGTTCCTCTTGAAGTTCAACATCCTCATCCTATCTTGACTTTTGAAGAACAAGAGGAATTTTCAAGCCAAGAAGATCAAGAGAGTGAAGAATAACTTGAGGATAACATGGCTAGGAAACATTCCTTCCAAACATTTAAAACTAAAAATCACATCCACCTCAATGCATATGATGATATACCCCCTAATGCTACCAAAAGTGTTCCCACATTCAATGGGGAAGGTCATGTCAGTCCTAGTGAGCATATTAGGGATATCTCAAAATTTTGTAGTTTTTATAATGTTATTAAGGTCAACATTGCCATTAGATTCATTTCCATTTCCCTTAGAGGGAAATCACTTGATTGATATAGGACATTATGTGGAGGTTGTATCACAACTCAAGATAATTTTGGAGAGATAATGACATCAAGGTTTGAATAAAAAAGTGATCACACATCACTCATTCATCAACTCAATGTGATTCAAAGAGCTCCTAAAGAGACAATGCATGATTTTAATGAGATATTCCAAACAAATTGGCATATGCTAACTCCTCCCATGATACCACTTGCAAGATTTGTGTTTCCTACATATTTAAGGGCTTCTGGTACTAACATATCCATAATTTTGTAGTCCATGGGTGGTTACACCTTACCTGAAGTATATGACCTTACCATTAGAGACGAGAATGGCCTAATACAAGTTGATAATTTGCCTCAAAAATTTTTGATTCCTCTATTTCCTAACATGTCTGCCAATACTCCAATTTTTTTTATCAAGTCCCTAATGCAAATATTAAGTCTATAACTTCCCCTAAAAAGGTAGAAGAGACAATTGATTGAAAGGCAAGATATGAATCCTTAGAGGTTTAAACTACGCTACCAAATTTGTAGTATGGTGTTCACCAAATACCATATCCTTATCCTCAACAAGTAAATAGGTTCCCACCTCAAAAATATGGTTAATTTAGAGGTTAAGGACAACCTAACTTCAATAGTCATGCCAATGTATACAATCCAACTTCCACCTCTAACACAAGAGCCATGGTACCAATGCATAACAAATTGGTGCAAGGAGAATGAATGGAAACAAGGATAGTTCATGGATGAAAATGAAGGTGGAGAAAAATATTTGGTATCCCAAGGAGGATTCACTCCTTGGTTCTTAGTAGAAGATTAAGTTCTCGTGCAAGCAAATGAAGGATGACAACCCCAAAAGGTGAACCTTGCAAATTTTCTAGTTGAAGATACATATGTCCTTAATCAAAATAGTTCAATTGTATCTAATATTAGATCCAAGAGGAGAGATCTAGGAGATACTAATGGTGTTGACACAAGTTCAAGTAGCCCTCCTACAAGGTAGCAAGGTGTGAGTCCAAGTATGACAGTCCCTATAACTTTTGCACCTTCTTCAAATTAAAATGTTGGAAGGGTGAATCAAAATTATTCAATGTTTGAAGATCCAAACACTTATTTGCCTTAAATAACACAATAAAAGGTAAATAATTTTTCTTTAAACATTGTTGATTCTTTGAAGAATGCTAAGGCATCCATGTTTCTTTGGGAAATTCTTCACTTACCTAGTCAAAAATAGCTCCTCCAAGATTAGTTTTATCAAATTCATGTTACCCTAAACCCTAAATTCATAGAAATGTTTCTATCACTAATGCTCCTAATCACATTATGGAACCCTCTTCTAAATATTAAAATCCTCCACCCTTTTACCTCACTCTCATTATTGGAGACAAACCTGTTCACAAATACATAGTGGATAGTGGGGTTAGTACTTCATTGATGCCCAGGGTTGTAGTTGTTAAATTGGGTCTACAATATGAACCATTTAATAAGGGGGTACTAAAAATTGATGGGACACCTGTTAAGTTAGTATGACTTGTTAAAGGGTTGAGAGTTTTCCTTCATGATTATCCTAGCTTCCCCATCCTCCAAGACATTGTGATTATTGACTTGCCTTCTCTCTTTGCTATCTTCTTCTCAAGGGATTTCACATCCATGATAGGAGGCTGCCTCTTAGATGATTGGTCCTTCTTGTCCTTCATGACAAGATATGGAGCAAAGGTAACTATCATAACTCAACCACTAGATAAATTTCATATTGAACCTTATGTAGAAGCAAGCTCCAATCTGAATTATGTCATAAATGATCATGAGGAGTTTTTTGTGGATGATAGAACATATTATAAGCTTGAAGGCATATTTGTTCTATTTATAAATGAGTATGGTGTTGCCACCTATAGATATGATCATTACACTAACTTTTAGAAAATTGACCTTGGCACATACATCATCCATGAGGGAGCATATGAGAAATCTGAGCTAAGCATTGGACATTCCTTTTCACAAGCTACCAAGTGAAATTACCATATTCATATGTATGATGATGATATTTATAAAATCATGATAGATCAATATGATGAATAAAATAATGCCATTATACTTGTACATGATGGATGAGTCCATGAACATGACAACTGTGAAGAAGAATATGACCTATGGCAAAGGTTATATACCATAAGTCAAGAGTTTGAGTAGTTGAGTAAGTCTACTTATCCTCCTAAGAAGTGTGTATCTAATGATATGATTATTGTTGAACCTAATAAGAAGGTTGTTGAGTGTCCTATTGATCATGAAAGATAAAGTCTTATCAAACATGAGGTTGATTGTCTAACAACTGTCATAGAAGTTGCAATCATGAAGGAGCCAAATGAGACTAAGGCATAATGTTTTGTGTTTGAGGAGAATTAAACACCTCAACCTAAGGTTAAACATTTTTTAGATGTTTTGAAGCATAATTAAGACAAAATTGATGGTCCTATAAATCAAGTGCATCATCATAGTGAATAAAGTGAAGTTAAGATAACTTTGATCACTCCTAGATTGCATTTTGAGGAGTGCCAATAATACATGGTATAAGTCAAGAAGGTTGAAAGTTAAAACAAGCTTCTTGGAGGGATATATAGAATACCCTTGAAATCTCAAATTAGGAGACTTTCAGAAAAAAGAAGACATAAGGATGGTAAGTCATTTGACCATCAACATGAGCAAGTGTTTGTTGAAAATCATGTTCCACATGATAGGTTGCTTTCATGGAGCAACAAGGATGCAAGAGGTACCATCTTTGACCCTGGTTTAAGCATTGTAAGTTGTCCTTCACCTCAAGTGTTTGAGGTCTTGTATATACTAGGATAGGTGTGTGTATTTTCTTATGTTCTTTGTGTTTCCCCTCAGTGTTCATGAGAACACATGTATGTTATTTTGTGTGTTGTTTTCTATTTTTTGGTGTGGTTTCATAGGCAATTTAGTGTCCATACTATGCATAGTTGAATCCATATCCTAATGGATAGGAGTAGGCTACTGGTCTATGGCATACTTGGTTTTCCACCCCTAGGAAATTGTAAAGAATGTTGACAAATTTGACCACAAATCAAATTAGGTCAACTCCCTATAGTTGAAAACTTGTTATAAGGGTCTACTATTGTGTGATTTATGTCCTATGGTCTATAATAAGGTCAAATACGTGATTTAATCTTTGACACCTTCTTCTTAGTTTTTCCTAAGTCATTCTAAGGTCGTTTTGAGCTATTTATGGGACTTATACAGTTCACCATAGAGGACAAGTGTTTCAAAGTGTTCTTTAACTTCATACATGTTAGATTCTTGGCAAAGGTGGTAGTCTTGGACTGATAAATGTAGGTGATACATTGAAAACAAGAAAATAATTAAAAAGAGGCAATTTTTTAGTTGTTGTACAACTTATGAAATAGATTTGGTATGTGGGAATAATTACATAGTGCCCCTTCAGGTCCCCTTAACTTACTTCTATGCTTGGGCAGCCTTGAAAGTCTTAATAATGGCAAAAACCATCATATTTCTTCCATCACTCTCTTAGGCAAGTAGAAATAGTCAACTCATCTTTTCATGGTATGAATAGGAGGAGGTGAATTGGATTAAATGATTTTTAAGGATGATAATGGCATATATCTACTTAAAATTCATGGAAATAGTCAAATGATTGGTTTTTTGTGCTATATGAACCATTTCTTAAAGTGTTAGTCACTTTTCTACCTGCTTATTCCAAGACCCTTTAGGTTTCATCTCTATTTGCATAATTCTATGAAAACCAGGTGGTGTATATGATCCAAAGGAGCATGATCACCTTTATTAAGTTATTATTAGTTTAGTTTACATGTGTGATTTGAAGGAGTTGATGTGAACATCTCACCTTGCTAGTTGAGGATACCATTGAAGTTACAGGCTAGTGTTTTCACTTTTTACAAAGCTATCCTCATATAAGTGCCTTCAGAACAAGGATAGAGTGTTTGGTTTCCACATATAAGAGTATGTTTTATCATAATTTTTTTGAAGGTGTGGTATAAGGAGTTTTATATATGGTTTCAAGAACACAGTCACATACATACACAATTATATTGCCTGCAATAGTCACCTACAGTCAAGTCAACTTAAACATTGACCAGTCATGGTAATGAAACAAGGAGGTTTCAACATGGTGGGAAGAATACCAATGTTTGAGTAGTGAGATGAAGCCTTTAAAAGGTGATAAAATTTATTGTGAATCCCAATTCAATTCACACTATCTATATCCTGCATGTTCACCTACAAGCAGCTCCACAGAGGTCTGAGAGATTTGCAATGAAAGTGTTGAAAACCATTTGAGACCTTCATTGAGATCTAAGGAAATTGATAGAGATGTTGAAAAAATGGTGATGTCATTTCATTTAGATATACTTGAGTTCAAGGTTTTAAGGTGGATAAAGTTTCAAAGGGACACATTAATTTAACTTATCTGAAGGGATGTTTTAACCACACACAATACCTTATAATGTTGGAGATATATGATGTCTAGGTCAACCTAATGGCTCCTCTATGTTAGTATAGAACTAGATATCATATGGAAACACAAAAATAATTCATTTAATTGAGTATGAATATGTATGGATGATGATTCAATATAAGTAAGTGTTTACTAAAAACATTTAATATACATAGTGTTTCTTAGTCCAAAACCAACCTTGAGGCAATTTGCAAATGGCACCTAGTGTATGGATGATGGTGAGAAGTGAGACAAGTTTCTAAAGATATAATACATATATCCCATGTATTAATGACCTATAAGTAAAGAAAAGAAGTGAAATTTAGTACTCAAGCATAGATGACCACCTACAAGGGTCCCCAGGCTAAGAGTGACCTACAACCATACTTAAGGATCCTGAAGACTGACTAGGTAAGAGATGAAGATATGGTTCCAAAACATGAAATGAAGGCATAAAAGCTGACTATTTAAAAGGGATTAAAATAGATAGATTTTATTAAGTGCAATTTTTAATAATATCATCACCTACAGGGGTCTCTTTTTCTCTCAAAATGTCACCTACAGTCGGATTGTAAACTGACAATACATTGGAGTATGATAGTTTGGATGTTGGCATGGTCTAAGGCATGATATGAATAGGTTTAGGAATTAATATGATATTTATAAGTTAAATAAAGGCCTAAGAATGTAACACATGTCTAAAATGTGATCTTTCACCTATAGGAAACCCTAATCTCAACTATAATAAACACCTATAGTCTATTATAGTTCTTGGACTAGACCTAGTCAAATTGAAAATGCATGTTGATAAGGTTGGCATAAATATTGATGGTTGAATATGTGATGAAAATTATAAAAATTGTAATAAAAAATATCATGTGATTCTTAGAGCAAGGGAATAGGGTAGAGAGTAAGTTCAAACATTCAACCTATAGTTAGTACACAGTCCATGCACAGTTAGTTCTTATGAGCTAGTTTGAGTGTTTCAAGGTGTGAAAGTGTGATCCAGCCTTGTAATTTGGTGTATAAGGTCATAAATACATGTTATAAACCTCCATGGTCTCATTTTTCCTTAAAAAATAAGGGAATTTCCCTTTATTTTTTCTCAGATAAAAGGCACTCCTAATCAAAACATGACTACAGGCTTGGTAAGTAGATGTTGTAAAGGTAACATGAAGATTATTGGATGATGTAGAATGGTGTGTAAGGTTTTTTTTAGCACGAAAAGTCTCTTAAAAGTACTGGAAATCACACATGGTGGTTATAGGCAATGAATACAATTAGACGTATTGGGCCTAAGACTAGGCCTAAAACCTTAATGGTGTTCAATCTCATTTCCAAGAAAAAATGAGCCTTCACACATAGTTGATGACCCTCAAGGGGAATTTTAGAATGAGATACTACCATTGACAACACAAGTTGATCATTTTGGCCTAAAAACATGACAAGGGTTCCCAAACTATAGTCTAAAGCTCAATAGGCCAACTTGTTTTCTTCATACCTATATGAAACTATTTCATGGTGCCTCATGCACTTGGGGGGATTTGAAGGAGGTCCTACACTTTATTTTAGTGTAATTTTTTAATACTTTCAATGATTCGATCAATATTATAGGTGACAATTCAGGCGACGGTTCTACCCCAATTGGTGGTAGAAATTCTAAGAGCCATAACTTTTGCACTATAGCTCCGTTTGACTCCCCATTTGAACCATTGGAAAGATAATAATGAGGTTAACATCATGAGATGACAAAAATATTTGATCAATGGATTTTTATCCTATAAAACCAAATAGAAGTGCCCCAAATTTCAATTTTAGTAGTGTAGTGTAAAAATAGTAAGTTTCTAAAAATAGTAATTCCTCAAATTTTGTATTATTGTAAATAGTGAAAGTCAAACCAATTAATCTCCCTAGAGATTGGTGAACTTACACATCCTCCTCCTACCTTAAAATTTTTTATAAATGAAGATGTAACATGAAATGGAAATCAGACATATCTTTCTAGAGATAGGCATATGTTGTATCTACAATTTTGAGTAATAAAACATCTCTTCTTAGAGATAACATTATTTTAATTGTGTTTTTATTATTTATTGAATTATATTTCAACCAAAGATTCTAAGTTTTAGATTAGTGGGATCAAATCAGTTTATCTTGAAAGTGTATGATCTTGAGGATAGGGTCAAGCTATAAGAAGCTTGGGTGGAAAATAATAGAGCTTCCGAACTATCCACCTATTCACTCCAAATGACCTCAAATGGTGGACAACATTGAGAAATCTCATCCTTTCAAGGAAATGGTGAATGAATCCCTCCAATAGTAGTAAGCATAGATGCTACAACAATTCCCCCAAATTCTCCAACAAATATCGATGGGAAATTATGGCTCCTCATCTGCACCCCCACCTCATTTCATTGCCCCAACACCCTTCAAAGTTCCAGTTAATTTTGATATCCCTACATTTGAAGGCAAAATCAATGCTGATGTAGTAGAAAATTGGTTGGATTAGTTGTCTTCATATTTTTTGGTAAATAAATTCACTAGTAAAGATAAGATCACTTTTGATTTTTTGAAAACATCATTGCCTATCAAAAATTGGTGGAAAGTGTAAAAGAAAAGATTCAGTAAGGATGATATTGGCCTTGAGGTAGAACCTAACAAAGATGATTTCATAGGACCTGTAAATGAAGAATACTGCCCCATTGGAGCATATGATGATCTATAAATAGAGTGGCAACAACTTTACCAAGGTAAGGAACACTTTGTTCAAGATTATACTGAGATAATTCATTCTCTCTTTATGAGATTAGGCATATAAGAAAGTGATAAACACAAGGTTCTCAAGTATCATGGTGGACTACAATGGTATATATGGGGGGAGATAGAACTCTTCAATTTGGAAAGCCTCAGTGAGGTGTACAAGTTTGCAGTGAAGATTGAGCAGAAGTATGGAATAATGACTATGAAGAGTCAGCCTTCAAAATGGAAAAGTGACAAAGAAGTTCAAACATGAGGCTAAAATTGGAAATAAAAGGAAAGAAAGACTGGGAAATGGTGTGATTACCACAAATCTGGAATGCACTCTACAGAAAAATGTTGAGCCATCAAGTCCCTCCTTGATGAGTCATAATCCTCAACATCTAATACTCTACCTCATACACACCCTAAAGTCAAAGAGGATGAAGAAGAGATTTTAGATGTTGAGCTTGATGCCATCATTGCTTCATCATAGACCCAGGAGGAGAGGCTAGATGATAAGGAAAGGTTATTTCACTCTAAGTTATGGGTGAAAGGCAAGCCTCTACATTTCATTCTTGATAGTGGAAATCAAAAGAATTTAATCTCTGCTAATGTTGTGAAAATTCTAAATTTTTCCATGAAGCCTCACCCAAAGCCATATAGTATTGGATGGTTGAGTCCAGGGAGAAACCTTCGTGTCACCCACGAATGTCTTCTCTCATATGCAATAAAATATTTCCAAGATGAGGTCTTATGTGAAGTGGTCAATCTAGATGTTTGTTATATACTCTTTGGTCATCCATTCATATATGATCGACATGGCATCTATGAATCAAGAACTTGAAGGATCACCATAACTCTTGGAACATGGTGCTATAGTGTACTAGAGGTACCACCTTCTACATTTTCTCCCTGATTAGTGCCAAGAAATTTGTTCTCATGGTGGTCAAGCCATAGGAATCCAAAAGGGCTGATGTTTCTTCCCTCACTACACAACCAACATAAAAAAAAGAAAATAGATACCAAGCTGAAGAAGTTCATGGCCTTCTATCCACAGACTGATGGTCAAACAAAAATGGTGAACAATCAGACCCTGCACAGCTCCACAAAGCACAATCCATTACAAGTATGCATTAGGAATCAAATCAAAATACAACTTCCAAACTTGATGAAAAATCTTGATGAAATAGGGACCATTGATTCTCAAAGAGAGAGGAATGATCCGAGACATATTTTAGGTGACAATTCAGGTGATGGTTCTACCCCAATTGGTGGCAAAACTTCTAGGAGCCATAACTTTTGCACCATAGCTCTATTTGACTCCCCGTTTAAATCATTGGAAAGATAAGAATGAGAGGAATGCCATGAGATGACATAGAGATTTTTTTGGTTAGTTTTGATACTTAAAAATCAAATGGAAGTTCCCCAAATTTCAATTTTAGTAGTGTAGTCTAAAAATAGTAATTCCTCAAATTTTGTATTGTTGTAAATCGTGTAAATTGAACCAATTAATATTAATGGAGATTGGTGACCTTCCACATCCTCCTCCTAACTTAAAAATGTGTATAAATGATGATGTAACCCTAAATAAAAATTAAACATCTCTTCCCAGAGATAGCCATATGTTGTATGTATAATTTTGAGAAATAAAACATCTCTTCTTAGAGATAATATTATTCCAATTATGTTGTTCTTATTTATTGAATTATCTTTCAACCAAAGCTTCTAATTTTTATATCAGTGGTATCAGAGTGGTTTGTCTTGAGATTGTATGATCCTGAGGATGAGGTTAGGCTACAAGAAGCTTGGGTGGAAAATAACATAGCTTCTAAACTATCCACCTATTCACTCCAAATGACCTCAAATGGCAGACACCAATAAGACATCCGATCCTTTCAAGGAAATGGTGAATGAAGCCCTCCAATAGTAGTAAGCATAAATTCTAAACCCAATTTTTTTGAATTATCCAACAAATCTTAATGGGAAATTTTGGCTCCTCATCTGCACCCCCACCTCATTTCAGTGCCCCAACACCCTTCAAGGTTTAGGTGAATTTTGATATCCCTACATTTAAAGGTAAAATCAATGTTGATGCAGTATAAAATTAGTTGGATCAATTGTCTTTATATTTTTTGGTAAATAAATTCATCGATAAAGAGAAAATCACTTTTGCTCTTTTGAAAACATCATTACCTATCACAAATTGGTGAGAAGTGTACAAGAAAAGATTCAATATAGATGATATTGGCCTTGAGGTGGAACCTACTTGGGATGATTTAATAGAAGCTATAAAGGAAGAATACTACCCCATTAGAGCATATGATGATCTGTATATAGAGTGGCAACAACTTCACCAAGGTAAGGAATAGTCTATTCAAGATAACACTGACATTTTCCATTCTCTATCTATGAGATTCAGCATCCAGGAAAGTGAGAAACACAAGGTTCTCAAATATTGTGGTGGACTACAATTTTATATACAAGGGGAGATGGAAATCTTCAATTTAGAAACCCTCAATGAGGCGTATAAGTTTGCGATGAAGATTGAGTAGAAGCATGGAATAATGAATACAAAGAGTCAGCGTTCAAAATGGAAAAGTAACAAAGACGGTCAAACATGAGGCTAAAATTGGAAGCAAAATGAAGGGAAAAATGGGAAATGATGTGATTACCACAAATATGGAATGCACTCTAAAGAAGAATTTCAAGCCATCAAGTCCCTCCTTTTTGAGTCACAATCCTCAATATCTACTACTTTGCCTCATATACACCCTATAAATAAAGAAGATGAAGAAGAGATTATAGATGCTGAGCTTGATGCCATCATTACTTCATTATAGACCCATGAGGAGAGGCTAGATGATAAAGAAATGTTGTTTCACTCTAAGTTATGGGTGAAAGGTAAGCTTCTACATTGCATTCTTGATAGTGGGAGTGAAAAAAAATTAATCTTTGCTAATGTTGTGAAAAGCCTAAATTTTTCAATGAAGCCTCACCTAAATTGATACAGTATTGGATGGTTGAGTCTAAGGAGAAACCTTCATGTCACCCACCAATGTCTTCTCTCATAGGTAATAAAACCTTTCTAAGAAGAGGTCTTATGTGATGTGGTCAATCTGGATGTTTGTGATGTACTCTTTAGTCAACCATTCATGTATGATCAACATGGCATCTATGAATCAAGAATTCAAAGGATCACCATCACTCTTGGAACATGGTGCTACAGGTTACCAGAGGTACCACTTTCTACATCTATCTCTCTGATTAGTACCAATAAATTCATTCTCATGGTGGTCAAGCCATATGAATCCAAAAGAGCCGATGTTGTAACCTTCACTACAAAAATAACATAATAATAGAAGAAAATAGATACCAAGCTAAAGAATTTCAGGCCTTCAGACTGATGGTTAGATAGAAATGATGAACAATCGGACCTTGCACAGCTCCATAAAGCACAACTCCACAAATCACAGTCCATTACAAGTATGCATCATGAATCATATCAAAATACAAATTCCACACTTGATAAAAAATATTGATGCAATGGGAACCATTTCTTTTCAAGGAGGGAGGAATGATCTGATCAGTATTTTAGGTGACAATTCAGGCAACGGTTCTACCCAAATTAGTGGCAAAACTTCTGGGAGCCATAACTTTTACACCTTAGCTTCATTTGACTCCCCATTTGGACTATTGGAAAGCTAAGAATGAGGTGAACATCATTAGATGGCATGGAGATTTGATAGATGTGTTTTTATCCTTGAAAACCAAATGTAAGTGACTCAAATTTCAATTTTAGTAGTGTAGTCTAAAACTAGTAAGTTTCTAAAAATAGTAATTCCTCAAATTTTGTATTGTTGTAAATCATGGAAGTCAAACAAATTAATCTCCCTCAATATTGGTGACATTATACATCCTTATCCTACCTTAAAAATATGTATAATTGAAGATGTAACTTGACATGGAAATTAGACATCTCTTACTAGAGATAGGCATATATTGTGTCTGTAATTTTGAGCAATAAAACATCTTTTTTCAAAGATAACATTATTTCAATTATGTTGTTCTTATTTATTGAATTATCTTTCAACCAAATTTTATGAGTTTTAGATCAGTTATATTAGATCGGTTTGTCTTGAGAGTGTATGATCTTGAGGATGACGTCAAGCTACAAGAAGCTTGGGTGGAAAACAATAGAGCTTCCAAACTATACAACTATTCACTCCAAATGACCTCAAATGGTGGACAACACTGAGATATTTGATATTTTCAAATAAATGGTGAATGAAGCCCTCTAATATTAGTAAGCATAGATGATACAACAATTCATCCAAATTCTCTAAAAAATCTTGATGGGAAATTTTGGCTCTTTATCTGCACCCCCACCTCATTTTAGTGCCCTAATAACCTTCAAGGTTGAGGTGAATTTTGATATCCCTACATTTGAAGGAAAAATCAATGTTGATGTAGTAGAAAATTGGTTGGATCAATTATCTTCATAGTTTTTAGTAAATAAATTTACTAATAAAGAGAGGATCACTTTTTCTCTTTTGAAAGCATCATTACCTATCAAAAATTGGTGGGAAGTGTACAAAAAAAGATTCAATATGGATAATATTGGCCTTGAGGTGGAACCTACCTGTGATGATTTCAAAAAAGTTGTAAAGGAAGAATACTACCCCATTGGAGCATATGATGATCTATATATAGAGTGGCAACAACTTTTCCAAGGTAAGGAACACTCTATTCAAGATTACACTAACATTTTTCATTCTCTATCTGTGATATTGAGCATTTGAAAAAGTGAGAAATATAAGGTTCTCAAATATCATGGTGGAATACAATGGTATGTACAAGGAGAGATGGAAATATTCAATTTGGAAACCCTCAGTGAGGTGTACAAGTTCATGATGAAGATTGAGCAGAAGCATGGAAGAATGAATACGAAGAGTCAGCCTTCAAAATAGAAAAGTGATAAAGAAGGTCGAACAAGAGGCCAAAATTAGAATCAAAAGGGAAGAATTGGAAATAGTGTGATTACCAAAAATATGGAACACACTCTAAAAAATAATGTTGAGCCATCAAGTCTCTCCTTTCTGAGTCACCATCCTCAACATCTATTGCTCTACCTCATACACACCCTGTAGTCGAAGAGGATGAAGAAGAGATTATAGATGTTGAGCTTGATGCCATTGTTGCTTCATCACATATCCATGAGGAGAGACTAGATGACAAGGAAAGGTTGTTTCACTCTAAGTTATGGGTGAAAGGTAAGCCTCTACATTTCATTATTGATAGTGGGAGTCAAAAGAGTTTAATCTCTGCTAATGTTGTGAAAAGCCTAAATTTATCCATGAAGCCTCACTCAAAGCCATACAGTATTGGATGGTTGAGTCCAGGGAGAAACCTCCATGTCACCCACCAATGTCTTCTCTCATATGCAATAAAACTTTTCCAAGATGAGGTCTTATGTGATGTGATCAATCTAGATGTTTGTGATGTACTCTTTGGTCAGCCATTTATATATGATCAACATGGCATCTATGAATCAAGAACTTGAATGATCACCCTCAATCTTGGAACACAGTGTTACAGGGTACCAAAAGTACCACCTTCTACATCTATCTCCCTGATTAGTACCAATAAATTCATTCTCATGGTGGTCAAGCCATAGGAATCCAAAAGGGTCAATGTTGCAGCCCTCACTACAAAAACAACACAAAAATAGAAGAAAATAGATAACAAGCTGAAGAAGTTCATGGCTTTCTATCCACAGATTGATGGTTAGATAGAAATGATGAATAATCAAGTCCTGCACAGCTCCATAAAGCACAATTTATTACAAGTATGCATCAAGAATCAAATCAAAATACAACTTCCACACTTGATGAATTTTTTTGATGTAATGGGGACCATTACTTCTCAAGGAGGGAGGAATGATCTGAGCAATATTTAAAGTGACAATTCAAGGGATGGTTCTACCCAAATTGGTGGTAAAACTTTTGGGAGCCATAAATTTTGCACCATAGCTCTATTTGACTCTCTGTTTGAACCATTGGAAAACTAAGAATAAGGGGAACATCATGAGATGGCATAGAGCTTTACTCAATGGTTTTTGATCCCTGAAAACCAAATGGAATTGCCCCAAATTTCAATTTTAGTAATGTAGTCTATAAATAGTAAGTTTCTAAAAATAGTAATTCCTCAAATTTTGTATTATTGTAAATCGTGGAAGTTAAACCAATTAATCTCTATGGAGATTGGTGACCTTATACATACTCCTCTTACCTTAAAAATGTGTATAAATGAAGATGTAAGTTGAAATAGAAATCAGACATCTCTTTCAAGAGATAGGTATATGTTGTATTTGTAATTTTGAGCCTCTTCTTAGAGATAACATTATTTTAATTGTGTTGTTCTTTTTTCTTGAATTATCTTTCAACCAAAGATTTTGAGTTTTGGATTAGTGTGATTAGAGCGGTTTGTCTTGAGAGTGTATGATCCTGAGGATAAGGTCAGGCTACAAGAAGCTTGGGTGGAAAATAATAGAGCTTCCAAACTATCCAACTATTTGCTCCCAATGACCTCAAATGGTGGACAACACCAAGAAATCTGATCCTTTCAAGGAAATTGTGAATGAATCCCTCCAATAGTAGTAAGCATAGATGCTACAACAATTCCCACAAATTCTCCAACAAATCTTGATGGGAAATTATGGCTCCTCATTTGCACCCCCACCTTGTTTCAGTGCTTCAACACCCTTCAAGGGTCAAGTGAATTTTGATATCCCTATATTTGAAGCAAAAATCAATGTTGATGTAGTAGAAAATTGATTGCATCAATTGTCTTCATATTTTTTGGTAAATAAATTCACTGATAAAGAGAAGATCATTTTTTCTCTTTTGAAAGTATCATTGCCTATCAAAAATTAGTGGGAGGTGTTTAAGAAAATATTCAGTATGGATGATATTGGCCTTGAGGTGGAACCTACCTGGGATGATTTCATAGAAGTTGCATAGGAACAATACTACCCCATTGGAGCATATCATGATCTGTATATAGAGTGGCAACAACTTTGCCAAGGTAAGGAATAGTCTGTTCAAGATTAAACTGACATTTTTCATTCTCTATCTATGAGATTGGGCATCTAGGAATGTGAGAAACACAAGGCTCTCAGATATCATGGTGGACTACAATGGTATATGTGGGGGGAGATGGAACTCTTCAATTTGGAAACCCTCATTGAGG
Source organism: Torreya grandis (assembly GCA_037957365.1). Lineage (NCBI taxonomy): Eukaryota > Viridiplantae > Streptophyta > Pinopsida > Cupressales > Taxaceae > Torreya > Torreya grandis. Next base: position 935,541 of record JARHVA010004115.1, read on the forward strand.
TGTACAAGTTTATAATGAAGATTGAGCAGAAGCATGGAAGAATGAATATGAAGAGTCATCCTTCAAAATGGAAAAGTGACAAAGAAGGTCAAACATGAGGCTAAAATTAGAAGCAAAATGAAGGGAAGACTGAGAAATGGTGTGATTACCACAAATATGGAATGCACTCCAAAGAATGTCAAGCCATCAAGTTCCTCCTTTCTGATTCACAATCCTCAACATCTATTGCTCTGCCTCATACACACCCTATACTCAAAGAGGATGAAGAAGAGATTGTAGATGCTAAGCTTGATGCCATCATTGCTTCATCATAGACCTATGAGGATAGGCTAGATGATAAAGAAAGGTTATTTCACTCTAAGTTATGGGTGAAAGGTAAGCCTCTGCATTTCATTCTTGATAGTGGGAGTCAAAAGAATTTGATCTCTACTAATGTTTTGAAAATACTAAATTTGTCAATGAATCATCGCCCAAAGCCATACAGTATTGGATGTTTGAGTCTAGGGAGAAACCTCCATGTCACCCACCAATGTCTTCTTTCATATGCAATAAAACCTTTCCAAGATGAGGTCTTATGTGATGTGGTCAATCTAGATGTTTGTGATGTACTCTTTGGTCACCCATTCATGTATTATTGACATGGCATCTATGAATCAATAAATCAAAGGATCATCTTCACTCTTGGAACATGGTGCTACAGGGTACTAGAGGTACCACCTTCTACATTTGTCTCCCTGATTAGTGCCAAGAAATTTGTTCTCATGGTGGTCAAGCCACATGAATCTAAAAGGGCCAATGTTGCATCCCTCACTACACAAACAACAAAACAATAGAAAAAATAGATAACAAGCTGAAGAAGTTCACTATCTTCTATCCATAACTGATGGTTAGACAAAAATGGTGAACAATCAGGCCCTGCACAGCTCCATAAAGCACAACTCCACAAAGCATAGTCCATTATAAGTATGCATCAGGAATTAAATCAAAATACAACTTCCACACTTGATGAAAAATATTGATGAAATGAGGACCATTGCTTATTAAGGAGGGAGGAATGATCTGAGCAATATTTCATGTGATAATTCAGGTGATGATTCTTCCCCAATTAGTGGCAAAACTTCTGAGAGGCATAAATTTTGCACCATAGCTCTGTTTGACTCCCCATTTGAACCGTTGGAAAGCTAATAATGAGGGGCATGTCTTGAGATGGAAAAGAGATCTACTTGGTGGGTTTTGATCCCTAAAAACTAAATGTAAGTGCCCCATATTTCAATTTTAGTGAAATAGTCTAAAAATAGTAAGTTTCTAAAAATATTAATTCCTCAAATTCTATATTGTTGTAAATTGTGGAAGTCAAACCAATTAATATCCCTCAATATTGGTGACCTTCCACATCCTCCTCCTACCTTAAAAATGTGTATAAATGAAGATGTAACCTGAAATGGAAATCAGACATCTCTTCCCAGAGATAACCATATGTTGTATCTACAATTTTGAGCAATAAAATATCTCTTCTCAGAGATAACATTATTTCAATTGTGTTTTTATTATTTCTTGAATTATCTTTCAACCAAAGTTTTTGATTTTTGGATCATTCAATGTCTATTTTTTATGAATAATTGCTAACACTCTAAACATGTTAAAACCTTCATAAACCCTTGTGTAGGACTTGATGGAGAAAAAATTTATGAAGATGCATCAATATGGGGTAATTTGGCCTAAAAACTATTTGGAACTTGTTGATGAGCCTATTAGGATCCATGACACCTAACTGGTATGTACCCTACTTGTACAAACATGGTGAAGATAGGGTTTTTATGTGTCTTGCAAGTGTAGAGGAGGTTTAAAGAGTAAGGATCATTTGGGGAGGTAAATTGGGACTTTTAATAACTACATATGTCAATTTATCACAATATATGGGCATGGAAACACTTTTTTAATTCATCCATCTCAGACAGTATTTGGTAGATATTGAAAATGGAGAGTGATTGCCAAGTGAGAAAATGAGAAGTTGGTTTTTAAACCTTTTAAAGGTATAAACAATGGAATGGAAGGTAAAGGTTTATTTAATGGGTGTCCTAACACTTTTTAGTTAAGTTTAATTGAGAAACTAAAGGATTATTGGATGATAAATGTGAAGAATGAGTGAAAAAGGGCTAATGAATGATTGTAGATGGTGAGTACAAGTGTCCAGAAGATGACTAAAAGCTAGGGAGGCACCTGATGGATGTTATATCATGTTTCTAACTCCCCTAGAATAGTTCACATGTGTCAAATCTCCATATTCAATTTTTGAGAAGTCAAGCCTAATCATGAAGGTAATTTTCAAGAAGGCCATTTGAAGACCCTATGCCAGTTTTAGAGAGTTTGATAATTTAGATGGATACTTGTCCAAGAAGACCTTACATAAATTTGTTCTATACTTCATTCTTATCAAATGTAACTAGTTTTCATGCCTTAATATGTGGCATTTTGACCCTTGAGCTCCACTATTCCTCTCTCTCCTCACACATTCTATAAATGCAAGCCATTTTGGCTCTTGTATTCAATTCCACACCTAATTTGGTGAAGCCTTGCTGGTTTGAAATTATAATTTACCTTTGAAATAAGATATGAAATACATTTTTGATTTAAAAAACTATCTTATCTATGTATGTGAAGTAATGTATAGTGTAAATTCATGTGATTGATATTTATCCTTGCTTTCTCTCAATCCTTCCATGTTTGATGCAAGTTGTTTCAATCCAACAAGTCACATGAAGTGTTATCAAGTGCATTGGTCTATCTTAAAGTGTAAACAATGGCCTTAGTGTTTAAAAATTATATCTGGTTCAATCACTTTGAGTATTTCCATGCATATCACCTCCATGTTTGAAATACTAATGTTAGAGTATTCTATGACTTTGAAACTAGTGTTATAGGCCATGTTTCATAGTGAAATGACATGGTAGTATAATAGAGATATTTTTGGTCTCTCACCTCAGTATAATAGCTTAATTTCATGTTTATTCTAACCCTTTTTATCCAAAAAAACAATTAGTGTAGGTGATAAGCATTTAAAGATTAATCTAGAGAGCTAGCCCTTAAACCTAAAGGTCTACCTTTGTCATAAGCAACCAGTAGACCTAGAGTTATTCCAATGTTGTCCAAATATTAGAGTAGGCTTCAATAAAATTATTTAGGGTGTAATATTTATTTTAATCATGAGAAGTTATTTTATCCTCCTTTTTCTAAGGAGGTTTTTATGGAAAACTGATCAAAGGAGGTACCTTCAACCAATCTTCAACCATCTTTTTTGTAGGTATTTTCATCCACCCCTCCTAGGATCTTGATTTATCCCATTATAGTAGATTCTTATACTAGGATTGGTGATGGTTCAGAAGTGAAGTAATCAAGCTTACTGACTTCTTATCTTCCCCCCTCTTTTACCCTCCCACGTTTCCCATATTCTTGTCCCCCTCACCATGACTATTGTCCCTCCCCCATCCTTGTGTTTGTCCCTCTTCAATTCCCTCTCCCTAACCTATGCATTCCCCCATCTCTCCCACTCCTGACCCTCCACCTAAGTGTGTCGAGAGGCTCAAAGAGATGTAAGCACCACTACTAAGAAGAAGGTCAAGCATTTGAGGTAGAAACATTAAGGTTAAAGGCATAATTTTTGATGAGAGAAGGATCATAATGAATAATGAAAAAGCTTATTTCAAAGGCATGAGAGAAGACTAGTCCTAGCTTGTGGCTAAGTTCTATGCCACTTCTATCTGAGCTCTTCCCCACTGGCTCCTACTTTTATCACAATTTTTAGATCCTGCACAAGTTGTATTGGATGAAGTCTCTCTGAAGGACATCAGATTCTCCTATGATTTTCTCACTATTTATTGGTAGAGGCTTGGAAAAATATTACTACTTTGTCTTTCCTTTCTATGTCATTTTATCATTATGGCTAGGTTTTAGTCATCATTAGTGGTTTCTTCCTTTTTTGTTATTTTAGCGTGTTTGTGTTGTCAAGAATTGGGCCCCTTTTTATATTCCTACATTGGTTCATAATTCTAATAAAAATGTTTATCTCATCAAATAAAAAATGTCTAACTTAAAGGCACTTAAAAATAGTGAAAAACTATAAAAACTTGTTTAATGATTGAGTTGATTATTTAAGTTAAAATTAATTTTATAATATATCACATATTTCAAAGGTTACAATTAATTGAATTAGTATTATGGTTTCTCCCATCCTATTAATGGTATGAAAATATTTATTCTTAAAGACATTATTTGTGTAGTGGTTTTCACAAGTTTTCATCTTTTCTCATTATTTATATTTTTCACATTTCTATGTATTTTGTGTGAAATCAGCAAGGGGAGGGGTGGACGTGAATGAGTTTCATAACGAGTCTAATTTAGATCTGCATAAAGAAAACATGGAAAATAATGGAACTGAACACACAAAATAAACGAATTATATTTCTCACACCATAATTATTTTCTATATTATAATCATGCAGGAAATTACAACTTTATATGAAATGATTCTTATAATCATGGATAACGTATCTCCATTAATATCTCACTCAAATCCCTATGAATACTCAATATCCTATATGAGTAACATATAACAATATATCACAACTAACTATATTCTAACTAAATAACAATTAACTTATAGTCATAATATTATTGTAACAATATTAAGATAACCAATTGCTAACCAAATAAAACTAACTCATATATTATTGTTATAATTCATAAATATTGTATAACTATCAATATTTATGTTATTATAGATTAATAATGTGAACATACCTTAACATTCACCTCATTGTAAACATTATTAACCCCTAGTCTATACCCCCTTAATGTGAATATGGAGAGAATATACATCTTCAAGAATTGGCCTGAATAGAATCATGTGTCAATGCATACTTTTAGGTTTGCATACTACTATCTGAATCTTACTATTTGGATCTTGTTGCACATGACCATTATTATGTGAAGAATGCATCCTACATTTATTCCATGTGAATGCAATGGATGTTTCATTCGCTGATCATATTTATATAGAAGTATGGAAGTCATAGGATCTCTACAATCAGAGGATTTTTGCAATTAGTTACTCTCCTATACAACTATTTCCACATTCAATTATATGTACACTCTCCCTTTCTCTAATCTATCAAGGGAATGAATACACACATAATACCTTGAAAATTAAATATCATGAGGAATAAATCCTCATTGTCACATTACGCAGCCTATGTTTCTTACCACCCAAACAAAAATATCATAGGTAATTTTTACTACCACTGAAGAACTATTCTTGGTGTTAGTTGATTTGGCACAAAACATACCACACTGAAAAAGTGAAAGAACACACCTCACAAAATATGTCACCAGATCATATGCATCCCATTGTTGGTGACTAAAGAGAGGATCTAAAACCTAGAACCTCCATTTATACCATCCTCCAGTAAGTGATGTTGCTTACTTTCTTTAGAAGTGATTAATGTATTCAATTGCAATTAAGCATTGACATTTTTAGCTTGAACTTACTCAAGTTTAGTGTCTGCATCATACCCTACTTCCATATTTTTGTGAATTATGCCATCTTGAATCTTGATATTTTAGATGTCAGTTTTAATCGAGAATGCATCATTTACAATGATAAATTTGGACATGGATGACTTTATTTTTGGCATTTTAAATTTTTTGAAACCTATGACTATTTAATCACACTCTTTATCTATTTTACTTAGACACTTTTGAATTTTTGATTTTGACACATTTGATGATAATAATGAATTTCATTAATGATTGATAAAGGCATAATAACTCCTTGTAGAAAAGAAGACTAAAGACACTAAATTTTTGTATTTGATGATATAAAATAAAATGACCAATTAAACTAAATTTATGAAAATATCAAACCATTAACAATAAAATATCCTCTATTGACTATCATTAATAAAATAAACTAGATAAAGACTTAATAAATATATACAACCAAACATATAAACTTTGAGCTCAATAAACATATTAACACCACCTATCCATAAATTGTCTTTTGAATGACACTACTAACACAAATAAATTATATACCGGGAGCTTTCAGGTTCCAATGCAACATTGATGAACTATTGGTAGTGGAATAACCCAATGTAGCATGTATCAGAAATAGTTTATGGTGAGCTTGGCGAGTGACAAGGGAGAAATAATATTGAACATAAACCATAGATGGATATGTAGACATGGAACCGTGAACTTTTGAAATATAAAAATCAAGTTTTCGTAGTATGTTTCATCAAGGATATTCTCTAGTTCCAGCCACACTGTTTAATAGGAGACGTCTTTCTGAACGGTGTTGACATCTTAATTGATTAGCTTGGTATTATATGCAATGATATGTTTGAATGGATGAAAAATGGTAATAGTATGGCCTAAGTGTGTACCTACGAAGGATAAGAAGATTAGACGCTGAGTCAATCCCATGAAAATGTCTTTGAATAAGGTGCCCCACGATTCTTCACTTCTTCCTCATATCTTCAAACTTTCATATTTTCTCCAATAATGTTGTGCTTCTCACATAGCTACAAATCTAAAGACTACTAATAAGAAATGTAAGATAGTTATCTAAATCAAAAATGAGCACCAAGATATTTCACTACCATAAATCGGGGCAATCAGTAATTTTGTAGTTGTCCCTTAAATTTTAGGAATCTATTATGCATAAAATCAATATTTTGCTCTGATAAACCTTCTCTAATATTAAATAATGAGTTTGGTTCAGATCTACATAAATAAAACATGAAAAACAATGGAGCTGAACACACATAATAAACAAATTATATTTCTTACACCATAATTATTTTCTATATTATATTTATTCAAGATATTACATTTGTATAAGAAACTATTCCTATAATCATGGAGAACATATCTCCACTAATATCTCACTCAAATTTTTATGAATACTCAATCTCCTATATGAGTAACATATAAAAATATATCACAACCGACTATATTATAACTAAATAACAACTAACCTATAATCATAATATTTTTGTAACAATATGACAACCCATTACTTATGAAATAAAACTAACTCGTATATTATTGTTATTATTCATAACAATAATATACTACACAAAACTCTATTAATGTAATATTATATAACTAACAATATTTACATTATTACAAATTAATAATGTGAACACACCTTAACATTTCATTGATATAAAAGGAGTCCTATCTTATTATGTACTTACATTATATTTGTTGGTGATCATACCACAAAGGGATTGATATTTCAGTTATAAAACATTCTAATATAATAATAGGAGGTTGTGTGTTTGAGTCTTAGTTAGTTTATGACTACTTATATTGTGTCATATTTTTTAACATATTTTTATTTATGTGGGGGATTTATTTATTTTTTCTATTATCATTAGATAACCATAATACATTTTTTTTGGTTAAACCTTTTTCAAATAAAAAAGTATTTTAACATTAATTTTTTTTATGAAATTTTTATAATGGGTTTTTATTTTCCATAAAGTTAATTAGAATATTTTTCATTTTTCTTAAGATAACATGATGGGAAATAAAAATACTAAAAACTATATTTATAAATAAATTTCAGTTATGATTTATACGACAAAAAGAAGTAGAGGAACAATAATAAGATTATAGCAACATCCTGGTGGTAAAAAAGATGACCATACCAAATATAAATTCCATCATTCTAAAATCGTTTCTTATGATATGAAGACAATGCAAATCCATAATGAAGCAAAACATCTCCAAATTCTGTTTGAAGAAACCAAAAATTTTAACCTATATATACATTGTACATAATTCACATCTTAATCAAGGAGGGTCTCCGTGTAATTCAATTCATAGTAGTTTAAAGAAATCAGATAATATAATATTACGAATTTATTTTGAAAAATTTAGTTAGTCTATAATGTCATGCAATAATATTTATGTTCTATTTCATCAATATCTATTACTTTTTATTGAGCCAATGTATTTGAAATTACACATATATTATTTGAATTTATTACATTTGTTGGCTTTTTTAACTGATTTTATTCACAATCTTAGTAGATCATTTAGGAATGAATTGTTAATAAAGTACATTTTATAATTTTTTATGCTAAAGGCGTTTCCCTTATTAAATTTATGAAGATGATCTAAAATAACATTAATGAAAAATTATATTTAAATAAATAAAACACTGTTATGAAACTATTTATATTTTTTTCATTGCATCCAATGAAACACATATATCTCTCATCAAACTTCAAAATAAAATAAAATAAAATAAAATTTGTCTTAAATCGAAGTCCACTTCAAAATAATTATTGAATGAAATATTTAAGGATTTTGATTTGTGTGAGAATATTCACTTGATGCAAAGTACGTCATAGGTTAATTAAATATGCCAATAATCACTTTATTAGAAAAACATATTTAACATCAATGTGTGTCATAATTTGTGTTGATGCAATTTTACATTAGGCACGGTGACTTCATTGAATTTAAATTTCATGCATGACATTACTTAAGTAGTGATGCAACTCAGGATAAAACAAGATCAATTGTTACATCAGGGTCTCATGAAAAACAAACCAGTGAATTGGCTTCATTTTTTTTTTAAAGCTATTAAGAAATACATAAATATAAATAAAGGAAAAAACTAAAAATATTTTGCAATTAATTATTGTAAATATAAAAGGTGGTGGAAATCATCATCAATCAAATGCATGACTTTTATTTTAAATTTGAATAATCTCATTAAAATTATATATTTAATGTGTTACACTAATCAACATAAAAGAATATTTTACTAATATCTAAATATATTATCTAAAAATTTTGTAGAATGATTTGAGAATTCATTTTTTTTAATATATTTTTAATCCAATTAAATTATTTTTACAAATTTATGTTTATTTTTAAAAATGTAATGTATAAAAGAAATAGTTGTGACAAAAGAGGGATGAGTATATTAATGTAAAAAATAACAGTGATGACATTATGCTAGTATGTACTTTTACCCATTGACCCAATCAAATTTTGTTGCTACCATAAATCGATGATATATGTATCTATAAACCTATATATCCATTTCCAAGTTTGAGTAAATATATGATAAAATTAAATAAATATTTGATTTTTTGTATGTCATTTGTTTAGTTCATTAAAAATATTATAACTATTTCATGTGGGGTACATTGTGTTCACCCTAGTGACCCATTATGTTGTCCCCAAAAACAGACTTCTCATTTTTGGGACAACATGTGAACTATTTTGGTTCAACAGACCAAAATAATCTCTTCCCTTCTCGAAATTTGTTCTGAGCATTCAAATTCCTCATTTTGCAAGCTTCACAGGTTGATTTCTACGGACTCTACAGGAAAGAAGCAAGCTCTCAACACTTATGCGATTTCAAAAGGTTCAACGGGTTCAAGGTTCAATGGGTTCAATGAGGCTTGTTTCAAAGAATCTTGGTTCAAGCGGTCAATAGAAACAAGGGAATGAACCATTGAACTGTTGAACCAAAGTTGGTTCAATCGGTCAATTCAAGCAACAAGCTCAAAGGAGTGCCCCAAGCATCAAAGACACAAGTGCCCTTGTGGAGGGAATTTCCATGGCAAAAGTGACTAAAGAAGCAAAAACCCGACAGAACTCAATGGATGCTACCAAGTGTCATCTTTCGAGCCTCATTTCACTTTGTTTATAAGAGCAACAGAAGCCACCACGTGTCCTTTGTAAGTTAAGCAAAACATGCCAAGTGGCATCATCTGCATGAATCTAAAATAAATCCCACATGGTTCTATAGTGTTTCCAAAATGCAACAGAAGCTGCCAAGTGTCATCTTTTGAAAGACACTCAAAAGGCATCCAAAGCTTATACAAGTTCAGCAGATGCTACCACGAGTCCTTACTTGTTTCACAGCGGATGCTGCCACGTGTCACAATTTGAGATTCACATAAAATTGACTAAGGCAAATTTCCAAGGGACAAACAACCCTTTCGGAGGACACTTAGAAGCCGAAGTGAACCGTTGCAAAAACCTGAAAGGCTAATTTGGAGCTCAAAAAACCCTTGTGGAGGGCGGAAAGGGGGCAAATGGACTAATTCAAAGGCCAAAAGAGCAAAGGGATTTCCTTCATAAAAGTTCCCCCAACAAAAGTGACAAAGAGACAATTCCTTTGGACAAATTGTCTGAAAGAATTCCTTTAGAATTTTTCCTCTGAAAGAAAAGTCTGAAGAAATAGAAAACCCGCAAAGCTGCCATGTGTCATCTATTGAAACACAGTTTCAAAGCAGAAGAACATGCCATGTGTCTCTCATCAAAGCAGTGAAAGCTGCCACGTGTCAACGCCCACAGTTTCTTCCTTTAAATCTTTTTGCTAAGTAAAGATTGTAGCGAGCCTTCATTAAGCTACGAATCCAACGGAAGCTTCTAATTGTCATCTTCCGCAGGGTTCTCAAAAGACTAGCAGGAAGCGACTAAGGAACATAGCATCGAACTGAATCGAGGACCTGATTCAAATAACTAGAAAAAGAGGAATGACCAGAAACATTTGTGCATCAGATATTTTTCTAGAAGTAGACCACCAGGTGGATATTGAAAGATGCAAACTTTCAATAGTGTGACCTATTCTCTGCATTGAGAAAAGCAAATGGGTAAATGCCCCTAAATTCTAGCATGTCTTCTTAACAAAATTCAATGCCACATGATGTGTTACTGTCCCCAAGTCCTTCTTGAGAAGACTATATAAGGGACTCTCTTTTTGTTTTAAAAGGGATCTCTCTCTCTGATTATCAAAAATAAAACTCTGCCCAAATTGAAAGGCATTACTGAGACCTTGAGCTCAGATTATTGATCATATTTTGTTATTGGAATAAGAAAGCAAGTGACTTTTCAGACTTTGTGCTGTGATAACTTTGTTGTTGGGGAAATTGTTCTTATGTCTTTTTCCTTAATATATATTTTTTGTTCCTTTAATTCAATAAGCAAGATTAGTGAAAGTAGTTAGGAAGGTGTCCTGAAGCCAACTGTGGAGAGACTTTGTGCCCCCACAATTGTCTTTAGTGTGTTTTCTTTTTGTTTCTATGTAAAGGATCTTGGGACAACTTTGTGCCCTCATTATCCTTCATATCTCACTCTTGGGCAATTCAGGTGGAGACTTTGTGCTACATCTCAATTTGCTAGTTACTACATCCTTGGTTACATTTTGTAATTATTACGATGAAGATTCTTGTGGTTTGCTGAATGGTACTTTTGAAAGAAGAGGAGTACTTTCTGTCACTATCCCTAAGATTTCTCCTTTGATTTGCACGCATTATCTTTAAAAAAAGAGAGATAGATGGTTTATCCTACCCTTGAGTATTATTTTCTGTTTATATATATATATATATATATATATATATATATATACACATATACATATATATATATATATATATATTCCCCAGCCGAGTTGCCAAAAACTGTTGGTTGAATATTTTGTCGATCAGCGTATTGATAAACAAAATAGGTCTGATCATCCGAATTAGGAAGATTGGTCATCCAAATGTGTAGGTTTACCACATAAAAAGGGGACTAATCTCTCCTCTCATCAAGGGGAGGTTCCCTATATATATATATATATATATAGGGAACCTCCCCTTGATGAGAGGATAGATTAGTCCCCTTTTGATGTGGTAAACCTACACATTTGGAAGACCAATCTTCCTAATTCGGATGATCAGACCTATTTTGTTTATCAATACGCTGATCGACAAAATATTCAACCAACAGTTTTTGGCAACTCGGCTGGGGAAGATCATTATGTGCATTTTGAAACCTCAAGTTTCAGATGGAATCAGTTTCTACCATTATCCATTATAAAATCCATTCCATTTTTGTGTCTTACTCATTATCATTATAACCTTACCATTCACCTTCACTAAAACTAGGAAAGAACGTGCAGTTTTAAAGCCTGAAGCTTAAAACTAAAGCAAGGTCAATTCTCTTCTATTTTTGTTTCACAATCTGGCAAATTCAAGGTATACACAAAGCCAAAGGGATAAAGGTATTATTGACCCTGTATTTGAGTTGGTACAATAAAGTAATTTTGACCTGTTTCCTTCACCATCTCGCCTCCAATGAACTAAGAGTTTTCCTCCTACTAAAGTTAGGTCTCCATTACCAAGTGAAGTATCTAATTCTGTTGTTAATAAAGCTTTGCCAATAATTACCCCTCTGAGATTTGTTATTCCTCCTTTTCATAGTCATATCATGGTAGTTCAAGGCCCCTGGGGTAATTCTTTTAGTCCTCTCAATATTACTCCACCTCTACATGAGCTTCCATGCAGTTCAAGGAAGAATTTCACCAAATTCTATGGTGATAAGAAAGTTCATCCTGATGAACACATTGCAGCCTTCAGCATAGCCTGTGGCATAATTGGAGTAGAATTTGAAGATGTAGTAGTTAGGCTATTTGTAGAAACATTATAAGGTGCTTCTGTAGATTAGTTTTATCATCTACAAGCTCAGTCAGTAACTGATTGGAATACCCTCAAAGCTAAGTTTGAAGCCAGATTCAAACCTGTAGAAGATGCACATGCACTTCTGGCTCAACTTACATAGATGAAGAAAGAACCTTATGAACCAATGAGGGAATTCATAGCTATGCTTGACAAACTGAGGAACATAATTCATGTAATTTCTCGACCTACAGCTGAGAATCTCAAATGCTTCTTCATTAATTCTCAGTTACTTGAAGTAAGTTGTCTTTTGAGACGTGCTGGTCAAATAGACCTTGCTATAGCTCAACATTTGGCCACTAAGGTAGAAGATGATCTCATCTTAGCAGGGAAGATAAGAAGAGATCCAAATAAAAATAGACCCTCATCATCTTTTGAATATTCATCTATAGGCACCATAGATCCAATGGTGTAGAAGTTGGCAAATGAGTTGCTTTCTCTCAAAAAGAAAATGGCACAAGGAATGTCTTCTACTCCTTCATATAGATATATGCCAAGAAGGACATTTCCAAATTAGTCATATTAGGGAAATGCTACCAGGAATCAAGGGCAACAAAATCATCTTCCTCCCCCAAAAGGGAAACTTTCCCTGGAAGCTCCCCCAACCAATTTAGCAATGGGATATCTTGAAGCAAATTTGGATTTCTCTTTCCAGCCTGAATTGAATCAAGAAAATGACACTGATCTCCTTGTAGAAAATCAAAAAGAATCATTTGGCGACTCCCACATTGGTTTCCTGAACTACCAAGATGAACCTAGAAGCAAAGGAGAAGCTTTTGATGGATCATATGCAGTGTTTACTAGGTCCAAGAACCAATCATTCTAGCAAGCTGATAAAGGGAAGATAGAGGAGCAACCTCAACCAGCAATTACAATTGATAAGCATGGAACCACTTTGCCTTTCTAGTCAAAGGATCTGGTGACCACCCAAAAGGTAAGTACATCAATTTCACCTTCACCTTCTACTTCAATTTTGCAAACCAACCCTCCTCCTATCCCTCTTAAAACCCAAAAGGTTGAAATACCTTCTTCTGTTCCTAATCCAATTCGGCCATTTGACATAATTGATCATGTCAAAAAAACCAAAATACAAATGTCTGAATTTGAATATTTATAGTCCAATCCTGATCAATTAGATAAGTTGGTCCAATATGTCAAGAACCAAACCATCCCTACAAGACAAAAAGATAAAAAGGTAACTCTTAATTCCCCAAAGAACATGCCCATTCTGAATAATCTTGTCATTACTCCTCTAGCTGCCCCTAGAAAAATAGAACCTTTTTACGTTTCCCTGTTAATAAATGGTCACAAGCTAAGTAATTGTATTATAGACTCAAGTGCATCTGACAATGTCATGCCTGTTAAAGTAGCTAAATCTCTTGGCCTCACACTGACCAAGACATTTGGGAGATGTTTCTCCATGGAAAACAAGCAAGTACCATTACTGGGGCAAATCAAAGATGCCCAATTTGCATTTGCAGCCTTTCTAGACAAGAGAATCAAGATGATTGTATTGGTGGCTGACGTCCCAACATCTTATGGCATTTTGCTTGGATGAAATATTTACAAGGACATGGGAGGAGAACTAAGCATGGACCTATCTGAGGCAAGAATCCCTGTCAAAGGCGCAATGAAGAGATTGTTCCCTGAAAAGGAGGCAAAATACATGGTCACCCAAACATCAACCCCTGAAGCTCAAATTCTTTTTGAATCCTCAGGTATGGGTAACTACTTTTTATCTACATACGAAGTGCATGAAACATTTGATAAAATTCTTGAAAGTGTCAACCCAAAAATCAGTTCAACTAGAATAGTAGAATAACTAGTAGGTTGCAATACAAATGAATAAGGACCCCCGCTCTCTAATGAAGGAAAGTCTAAAGAAAAATCAATATCTGATGAAGTATGGACTCTAGAATTTGATGGCAGCTACTCCTCTACTAGTTTGGGAGACGGGATTGTGTTGATATATCCTCAAGGAGATATGTTTCCTTCATTTTATAGATTACAATTTAGCAACACCAACAATACAAATAAATATGAATCTCTATTGCTTGGATTGAAGGCTGCTCAAGACAAAGGCATCAAGTTCCTTCATGCCAAAGGGGATGCTGAATTAGTGGTTTGTCAGGTGAGAAACTTATACCAAACCAAGAATGAAAGATTATGCCACTATCGCAACCTGGTTTGGGACCAAATTGAAAGCTTTGATGCTTTCAACATTTCTGCCATACCCAAGGAATCTAATGACAGAGCTGATGCACTTGTTGTTTCAGGAACTCTCTTAGTTCCACACTCAAATTTCAAAGAAGATAGGTATACTATTGAGCTAGTCTCTAGACCAAGTGTTATTAACAATGCTAATCATTAGCAAGTATTCAATGATGATCATCAAATCATTGCCTTCCTAGAATGAAAAGACAATTTCAAACAACTATGTTTTGAAGGCAGTGAATCTCAAAAGTATGAATCAGCCTCTGAATCTAGTTCATATATAAATGAAGAATTCTTACAGCTAAAACGAAATAAAATTTCCAAAGGCCTAGTTTCTCTTGAGAAACTGTTTGACAAGCATGATAGATTCATCAAACAACAACATATAATTTCAAGCTTCTCTCAGGGATTCGATCAAGTAAATCTAACTACTAAAGAAAATCCCAAGATGGTTAACATTGGTAAGTGTTGCACCCCTGAAGAAAGATTCAAGTTCACCACTTTACTCCATCAATACATGGATGTCTTAGTATATTCTTATGATGACCTGAAGTCTCTTAGACCTGATGAAATCTGCCATGACATTCCTCTCAAGGCTGACTCAATGCCCTATAAGCAAAAATCCAAACAGTACAATCTAAAAATATCAAGTACTATTTTGTCTCAGACACAAAAAATGTTAAATTCTAGAATCATCTTCCCAATCCATCATTCCACATGGATTGCAAACATAGTGCTTGTAAGGAAGAAGAGTGGTGAAATTTGCATTTGTGTAGATTTGAAGAATTTGAATTAGTCATCTTTGAAAGATAATTACCCTTTGCCAATCATGGATCAAGTGCTTCAAACAGTGACAGGTTCAGAGATGTTATCAATGCTAGATGGCTTCTCAGGATATAATCAAGTTGAAGTTGGTGAAGCAGACCAACACAAGACTGCATTCACCACACCTTGGGGTACATTTGCATATAAAAGAATGCTTTTTGGCTTGATAAATGTTAGTGCCACCTTTTAGAGAGAAATGGACCTGGCTTTCAAAGATGAGATGGATAAATTCATAGTGGTATACCTTGATGACTTAACCATTTTTTCAAAGCACCATTTTGATCATGTACGCCACTTGCAACAAGTGTTGGAGCGTTGTTGCTAGAATGTTATTTCCTTGAACCCTAAGAAGTCTATTTCTGGAGTAACAGAGGGGAAAATCCTTAGACACATTGTGTCTAAAGAAGGCATAAAGATTGACTCAGATAGAGTCAAGTCTATTCAAGAACTTAATTTGCCTACAAGTAAAAATGTTGTTCACTCTTTTTTCAGAAAGGTGAATTTCTTATGAAGGTTTATCCCCAAATTTACTAAGAAGACTAGACACATTGTGAACATGATGAAAGGGAAGACCACCTTCAGATGGACTAAAGAAGGCAAGTCAGCATTTTAGAATATCAAGACTACCATTGCCCACGCCCCTACCTTGGTTTGTCTAGATTACAACAAAGATTTCATCATATATAGCTATGATTCTGAACACATGCTTTAAGCAATTCTTGTTCAATAAGACAATGAAGGTATGAAACTCCCATTTATTTCATGAGTTGCCCTCTCAAAGCCCATGAATTGAAATATTCAAACATAGAGAAGCATGCTTATGCCGTGGTGAAAGGAGTCAAACATTTCCACTTCTATATCCTAAATTCACACACTACTGCCTTAGTTCCTGACACTACAGTCAAGTCCATATTAATTCAGCATGAGTTTGACACAAAAAGAGGCAATTGGATTTCAAAGATCTAAGAGTTTGATCTAGACATCAAGCCAACAAAGCTGGTCAGGGGAAAAGGCCTATGTCAATTAATTGCTGATAATAAGCTAGAAGATATAGAGCATGAAGAAGTAGAAGTGGAAGACACACCAACAGTCCTTTTTGTCTACACTACCAATGAGTGGTATTCAGGTATTGCTCATTTCCTTACTTATGGTGAATGTCCTGCTCATTTGTCTTATAAAGAAAGGAGGACTATCAAGTTGAAAGCTACCAATTTTGTCCTTTAGGACAATGGCTTGTATAAGAGAAGAATAGATGGAGTATTCCTTCGCTGTGTAGACAAAGAGAAACAAAGCCAACTTTTGAAATCTCTCCACAATCTAGCCTATGGAGGACATTTTTTTGCTCCTGTGACTGCTCACAAGATTTTTTGAGCTAGGTATTACTGGCCAACTCTTTTCTAAGATGCATATAAGTGGGTGATAAAATGTGAACTCTGCCAGCAATTTTTTGGAAGACCCAAGTTAGCTGCCTTGCCTCTCAAGCTAGTGATCATACAAGAACCTTTTCAGTAATGAGGGATTGATTTTATTAGGACTATAAACCCATCTTCAAGTGCTAGACATGATTATGTCATTACAACAACTGACTATTTCACCAAGTGGGTAGAAGCAATCCCAACTAAGCATTCTACTTCAGAAGTTGTATGCAATTTTCTCAAGGAGAATATCATTTCTAGGTTTAGAGTTCCAACCAAAGTTATTACTGATAATGCAGGGTGTTTCACCTCCCAAGAGATTACACAATTCAGTTTCCATTATGTAATTACACTCTCTCACTCTTCTAATTAATTTCCACAAGGGAATGGACAAGCTGAATCAAGCAATGAGAACCTGGTAACTATCATCAAGAAGCTAGCAGATGACAATCAAAGGACATGGCATAAAGCATTGATTGATTCTCTATGGGTAGACAAAATCACACCAAAGAGGGCAATTGGTATGTCTCTTTTTCAAATTCTTTATGGTATCAATGCTGAGATACCAATCACCTTAGAATTGCCAGCCTTGAAATTGGCAAAGGCAATTGAAGATCAGACATATGAAAGATCTCTTGATAAGAGAATTATGTGCCTAACTAAGCTGGATGAACAGAGAACCATGGTGGTGGGCTGAATTACTGGTGAAGCTAGAGGGGAGAGTCTCTAGATGAGGGATAACTCCCTCTGATGTATATTTTAGGCCCTGGTTTCTCCTACTACTAACAAATAAAAATGAAAAAGGGGGGGGATGAAAAGGGAGAGAGAGATGTTGAAAATAGAACTTAAGCCTAAAAGTGAAAAGGTGATACACTAGAAAAGTGATGGCCCACCTAGCTCAAATATACACTTTTCACCAAAAATAAGTGCCCATACACTTCATCTAAAGTGAGAAGCTCTTCTGCAATAGTCAACTAGGGGTCTATGGAAATATAGGGAGGAAGAAACCACCAGAGGCATCCTCAGACACACTTATGGCAGCCATTTCACAGGCACCTACATTCCCCTGTAGACACTTCTAGCAGACCTGCAGAAAGGAAACTTCACAATGCACTGGACATGCTGTGATCAATTTGTGAAAGCATGAAAGACAATGACTTAACACAAAAGAAGAAAATAGATATCTACTTTAAAGTGCAAGTCCAGATAGAGGTAAAAAAGCTAAGTTCTGGTTCAAGGTAAAAAATTGGCAGAGCTCTGCCTTACAAGCCCGAGAGATTTTGGGCAAAGTTTTGCCTTAAGACCAAAAGAGTGGATCCATTCAAAATGAGAATTTTTACAATATATAGAAAGAAGAAGATAACTTGGCACTTCATGAGAAATATTTTGGCACTCATTTTTACAAGTGGCCCATGTGCGTTCTAAACCTTAGGAAGAGGAGGCTATCTGATTGTCAGCTCCTGCTTTGACTTTGGCATTCCACATTAATGTAAAAACATGGCTGCACCTCTTTTCTACAAACAAACTATGGTTTGTCCCCTCATAAATGCCAACTAGAGAAAACAGGCTGCACCACTCGTCTGGTAATAACTCGCCTCCTCTTTACCACTTGAACTGTTTTATCTCTTTATGCACCTTGTCTCATCCTAGTTTTGTCTCTTTCTGCTCCTTCAGCCCTCGAGGGCGATCTTCTGGTGAGTCACTACGTTCCTTGGGCTCTTTTCATGGTTGGCACTCAAGCAATTCAAAAGCAAATGGCTATTTCACTATGTTAAATTTGGCGTTCGCGTAGCTGTCACCTTGAAAATGAATACCCAATGGCTAGTCCGTCTCTTTAAAATTGATAGCTTTCAGGACGTCACCGTTCTTGGCAAAAATCCATCAGGCTTTTTCTATGAATTTCTTCCTACAGAATTCCTCGGTGGATAATTTTCCCACAGATAAAAAGTCTGCGAGAATTGTCTAAGTCTTTTCCCTTTGTCTTTGGGTTCTTTGGTGAGTCACTGCGTTCCTTGGGCTCTTTTCATGGTTGGCACTCAGGCAATTCAAAAGCAAATGACTATTTCACTATGTTAAATTTGACATTTGCATAGTCGTCACCTTGAAAATGAATACCTAATGGCTACTTCATCTCCTTAAAATTAATGACTTTCAAGATGTCACTGTTCTTGGCAAAAATATGTCAGGCTTTTCCTATGGATTTCTTCTCGTGGACTTCCTCTATAGACAATTTTCCCACAAACAAAAAGTCCATGAGAATTATCTTAGTCTTTTGTCCCTTTGTCTTCAGGTTCTTTGGCTATAGCTTTCCTCTAAATTCCTTTGGACTTTTTGTCTGAAGGAATTCCTTTGGACAAAAAGTTTGAGGAATTCAAAGCCTTAAGTCTTTTTTGCATCCTTTAAAACCTTCGGCTACCTCGAAATGTTCCCTACCCTCTGCAAAGACCTTTGGACTCAGAACTACCCTCTTTAAGGGCACCTACCCTTTAGCTTTGGGATGCACCCTTGAACCAAGCCGTCGAACCAACCCGTTGAACCAAAAATGGTTCAACAGTTCAATGGTTCAACACTGCGCGTTGAGCCTTTGTTGAACCAAGCCTTTGAACCTTTCCCACTTGAACCAACCGTTGAACTAGTTCAATGGTTCAACACTACACACCGAGCCTTTGAACTAAGTGTTGAACCAAGCTCATTGAACCATTTGATTGAACTAAGTGATTGAACTAAGGCGTTAAACCAATGCATTAAACCAAGCTGATGAACTGATTGATTGAACCTGCCGATGAACTTGAAGTTGCTTGAACAAAAAGCCACTGAACCAAGGCCTTGAAATTTTTCAATGAACTTAAATGTTAAACCAATGGTTGAAACAAGCGATGAACCAAGGCCGATTGAACTTAAACGTTGAACTAATGGTTGAACAAGCGATGAACCAAGGCCGATTGAACTTAAACATTGAACCAATGGTTGAACCAAAGCCTTGAACCAGTTCAATGGTTCAAAGATGTCAACTTTCCTTGTGATTTTCTTCATATAAGAGCCTGAAGAATCCTTGTAAAACCCAACACTCTCTGAAACTGACTCTTCATACACCAAAAGACTAACCTGCAGAGTCCATAGAAAACCTCACTGCTAAGTTCATAGAAATCCAAGCTCTGTAGAGTCCATAGAAATGGACCTATAGAGTCCATAGAAATAGACATACAGAGTCTGTAGAAATTCTTGGACTTGTGCAAAATCAAAAATTAACTAGCTTGGAACAGCAGGGGAAGAAGGGGACCGATTTTTGGCCTGTTGGGAAAAAAATGGTCAACAGGGATCAAGTCCTGTTGTGGGACAAAAGGAGAGAACCAAAAGGGATGCATGGAAAGTTTGACTCCCTTTGGAGAGGCCCATTTATAATTCATGAACACAATGGTGAAAATAGATTTCTACTAAAATATCAAGATGGCACACTCTTTTCTCTGCCTCACAGTGTGCAACATCTGAAACACTTCAGCTCTTGAAGTATCAGATCATTTCATCTATACATATGTATATTTGTATAGTTTTTAATTGTGTTTTGTTTTATTTGTTTCCATTTTTTATGCCTTCCATTTTTGGGTAACATGACTTTGTAGCCCAATGGTACACATGAAGACACTAGAGATTTTGGATTCTACTCCCTTCAATTCTTCTTTATAATTGATAAAAGTTCCCCAACTGGAGCTAGCTGTTGTCCCCAAAAATACACTTCTCATTTTTGGGACAACATGTGAACTATTTTGGTTCAATAGACCAAAATAATCTCTTCCCTTCTCTAAATTTGTTCTGAGCATTCAAATTCCTCATTTTTCAAGCTTCACAAGTTGATTTCTACAAACTTTGCAGGAAAGAAGCAAGCTCTCAACACTTAGGCGATTTCAAAAGGTTAAACGGGTTCAAGGTTCAACGAGGCTTATTTCAAATAATCTTGGTTCAAGCGGTCAATAGAAACAAGGGAATGAACCATTGAACCGTTGAACCAAAGTTGGTTCAATCGGTCGGTTCAAGCGACAAGTTCAAAGGAGTGCCCCAAGCATCAAAGACACAAGTGCCCTTGTAGAGGGAATTTCCATGGTAAAAGTGACTAAAGAAACAAAAACTAGATAGAACTCAGTAAATGCTACCAAGTGTCATCTTTTGAGCCTCATTTCACTTTATTTCTAAGAGTAGCAAAAGCCACCACGTGTCCTTTGTAAGTTAAGTGGAACACGCTAAGTGGCATCATCCACATGAATCTAAAATGAATCCCACATGGTTCTATAGTGTTTCAAAAATGCAGTGGAAGCTGCCAAGTGTCATCTTCTACAAGACACTCAAAAGGCATCCAAAGCTTCTACAAGTTTAGCAGATGCTGCCACACATCCTTACCTATTTCACAGTGGATGCTGCCACGTGTCACAATTTGAGAGTCACATAAAATTGACTAAGGAAAATTTTTAAGGGACAAATATCCCTTTCAGAGGACACTTAGAAGCTAAAGTGAACCATTGCAAAAACCTAAAAGGCTAATTTGGAGCTCAAACAACCCTTACAGAGGGTAGAAAGGGGGTAAATGGACTAATTCAAAGGCCAAAAGAGCAAAGGGATTTCCTTCGAAAAAGTTCCCCTGGCAAAAGTGACAAAGAGATAATTCCTTTAGATAAATTGTCTGAAAGAATTCCTTCAGACTTTTTCCTCTAAAAGAAAAGTTCGAAGAAACAAAAAACCTGCAAAGCCACCATGTGTCATCTATTGAAAATCAAAGCAGTAGAAGCCACCACGTGTCAAGGCCCACATTTTCTTCATTTAAATATTTTTTGCTAAGTAAGGATTGTAGCAAGCCTTCATAAGCTACTAATCCAATAGAAGCTTCCAAGTGTCATCTTCTGTAGGGTTCTCAAAAGACCAACAGGAAGTGACTAAGGAACAGAGCATCGAACTGAATTGAGGACCCGATTCAAATAACCAAAAAAGGAGGAACGAAGAGGAATAACCAAAAACATTTATGCATCAGATATGTTTCTAGAAGTAGACTGCCAAGTGGATATTGAAAGATTCAATCTTTCAATAGCGTGACCCATTTCTCTGCATTGAGAAAAGCAAATGGGTAAATGCCCCTAAATTCCAGCAGGTCTTCTTAACAAAATTCAATGCCATATGATGTGTTATTGTTCCCAAGTCCTTTTTGAGAAGGCTATATAAGGGACTCTCTTTTATTTTAAAAGGGATCTCTCTCTCTGATTATCATAAATAAATCTCTGTCCAAATTAAAAGGCATTACTGAGACTTTGAGCTCAGATTGTTGATCATATTTTGTTATTGGAATAAGAAAGCAAGTGACTTTTTAGACTTTGTGCTATGATAAATTTTTTGTTGGGGAAACTATTCTTATGTCTTTTTCCTTAATATATATTTTCTATTCCTTTAATTCAATAAGAAGGGTTAGTGAAAGTAGTCAGGATGGTGTCCTGAAGCCAACTATGGAGAGACTTTGTGCCCCCACAATTTTTTTTAGTGTGTTTTCTTTTTGTTTCTGTGTAAAGGATCTTGGGACGACTTTGTGCCCTCATTATCCTTCGTATCTCACTCTTGGGCAATTCAGGTGGAGACTTTGTGCTACATCTCAATTTGCTAGTTACTACGTCCTTGGTTACATTTTGCAATTATTACCAGGAAGATTCTTGTGGTTTGTTGAATGGTACTTTTGAAATAAGAGGAGTACTTTCTATCATTATCCCTAATATTTCTCCTTTGATTTGCATGCATCATCTCTAAAAAAAGAGAGATGGATGGTTTATCCTACCCTTGAGTATTATTTTTTGTTTATATATATATATATATATATATATATATATATATATATATATATATATATATATATATATATATATATATATATATATATATATATATATATATATATATATATAACATATCTATAGGGAACCTCCCCTTGATGAGACGAGAGATTAGTCCCTTTTTGATGTGGTAAAACTACACATTTGGATGACCAATCTTCCTACTTTGGATGATCAGACCTATTTTGTTTATCAGTACACTGATCGACAAAATATTCAACCAACACATTACACCGTAAAAATAATAAAATAATTGTTAGAGAAAAAGTTATCAATGTTTATGGTAGTATTAATGGAAGAAATATAAGTTAATTAATAGGGGTAATCTTATTGATTTCCATCTTATTTTAGTCTAGCCACAATTAGAATAACATACCCAAAGTCACATTGATGCCCTGTTGATAAATTAATTTATTGCAAAACATGATGCAATGATCAATTTCAAACTTAATGACACTGATTTAGAGATGGATATAGGAAATAAGGATAATAATATTGAAGAATATGGTGATATAGAAGATGAAAATGATTTCAACAACATGGTACATGAGCCCAAAATAATAGATTTCATAACTCTTTTTTTTATCGGTAACATGTAGGTCATCTTTATTGTATTCTACTTTAATACTAGAAGACTTATAAGACAAGAAAGAATGGAATGAGATAAGTGTTATTGCATATATGATATACAATTACACCAATTTATAGTTTTTTTAATCAATTATATAAAAATGTGTAATTCTAAATAAATACATTCATATAATATTTTTACATAACTCCATGTATGTTATTAGAAGATCAATTTCTTGTAGAAGGAAACATGATTATAGTTATATTGGGAGATGCATAAATTTTTTATTCAATATTAGGTATTGGTTATAATGAATTTGATGATTTTTTTATTGATTATATGGTATGTATATAATACTATGAACATGCAAAGGTGTGCCATATTTTTTGTGAAGTGTGTTATCAGGAAAGTGTCAAGATAGAATATTATATACAAAGTGTGTATATAAATTGTTAGGTTTTTACATAGGTTATATTTTAAGGCCTTATTGAATTTGTTATAGTATCCTACCCCCAATTAATTGTCAATGTTGGCATGAGTTACATCACACCTACAATAACATTCCCCCTAGCTGCTCTATATCCAAAACTCTTTATTGCATGCGCTCAAGCATACCAACTAAACACTAAGACTATTATTGATGTTAGTCATTTAGTTGTGTGCTCCTTCACCACTTCAGCCCTTAGTATCATACTCAAAATCCCCCCATCCCAAAACCATTACACTCTCCTTAGAGGAATGCCAAGTGTATGCTAAAAAGGATGATAAGGTAATATAAGATGTTATCAATTCTTGTTGGCTAGTTAGGAAGAGATAGAAGGTCTCTAAAATGTCCAAGAATTTGAAGTTATCAAATTTTAATAAATTATCCTAGTGTATTATTTTCATGAAAACTAGGATCTACAGTGTGCCTACCACAAATTTTTTTGAACCATGGATGTTACTAATTATGATCTACATTTTGGCAAGGAAGAAAAAGCCATACTGGGCAACCATACTTAGTGACAATCTAAATATGCAAATGATGCATCTTCAAGATAAAATTCATTATAAATAAGCATTCATAGGTACTTTCTACATGTCTTCTTACTTGATGTACAACATAGTGCATAATAAGACTTTCCAAGGGCTCACCGGGAACCCTTTAAGAATGAGAATATATTAAGTATACCCAGCTTTAACCTCAAAAAATATATTATATAATTTTAATATTATAGATGTATTGAAGCATATATATTAATGACAAAATTTAAACATTTTAATGAGTAGGATTTATAATAATAAAAGAAAAAAAGTGTGTGATTCATATACCTAATGATTACAATTTTTTTTAAATAATGTGCCCTAAATTTTTTTATAGAAAACTATCTAGTTTTAAGTTTGGGAAAGCTATAGAGAGAGTCAATCCCTTTAGTAACATGTACACATTCTAATCATTATGGGATGTCATTTTGGTTAATTATAATATTATTTCATGGTTCAAAATAAAAAATAATAACTTCATCTTTTTGTTTATTATTCTATAGAAAAATCAAATGTAAAATATGGATGTTTATCTTACACCACTTATAGAGGATTTATATGAACTTTAGAATAATGTTCACATCTTTGATATTTCACAACTACTCAAAATTTATAATACATTGGAGTATTTAATTTTTTTTTACTGTTTGTTAGTTTTATATTTATAACTATTAATATTATTATATATATTTATTATAGGCCTTTTCATGAAAAAAAGTCATGTCCAAGTGTGATGTGATAATAAATTGAAATTTATACGGTGAAAAGATTTGAATAAATTTGTGTATGAAGGGAACATAAGGCTCCACATATGTCCCAACAATTTAATAATAACAAATGATAAAGTCTTAAGCCATAATTTAAATAAAGGATCCTCTAATAATGTCATAGTCATAAATTGGTTTAAGACATTTTCCATATTTTACGATATTCTATATTAGAAAAATCTCATCATTATAAATATTATTTACTCAATGCAAACATTAAAAATATGTATTGAAATTTAAACCAAAAAACACAACTAAATGGAACTCAAAATGTCAAACACAAAGATGAAATATTAGATACCTAAAGGGGAAAATGGTCACATGGGCATGTAGAATCAAGATGTTAGTTTATATTTTTTATAAATATAAATTATGAAGTGTGATGATGAAAATAAGGATTCCAAAAAAGTATGGTTATTTTATTATAAATGCATTCAATATTAATGGACAAATCATAAGACTCAAAACTCATGATTGAAATAACATATTAAATGCATAAATGTTTTCATTTTATTTTTATGGTAGGTTATAAATTATATTTACATAAATAAAATAAAAATAACATGATTTTGTTTATTTCACAGCATATTTTACTTCTTATTTTAAGGAAGAGAATTGTTTTAGTAAAAACTTATGCAAAGTTAGCTATCAATTATTATACTCTAAAATTCAAATCTTTTGGGATGGCAACGAAGCAGCATAGGAGTCATATTGGGAAAGGAAAAGAGAATTAAAATTCTGATATACAATGTGAGAAAGGTGATGGTGATAAGGAGAGGATCATCATATGGGGTATCAGTGATGCATCCCTAGAAGGGGATAGGATCCAAACTTTTGGAATTTTGAAAGGAGGTCTCAATAGGTCTAAAAAAGAGGAATCCAAAGAGGCATCATGTAATTTGTTTTGGAGCTCAAAATTTAATGAATTTATGGAAAATAAAGAAAATTTTCTTTTATAATATCTATAAACCATATGGAAAAAACGTTTATATCCATGTCATAACTTCTCTCATAAATTGAGCCTCCTCTAGAATGGAACAGGTTTTGGTGGATAAATTTATGGGAGCCAAACCAAATATTGACACATTTAGATCTTGGGACAAGGAAAAATGGAATCCAAAAGATCATATAGACATAATAAATATGGTAAATGGTTTATTTATCATCAAACTCAATAATCCAGAAGATTGTGTTCGTATTTTAGTAGGAGGTCCTTGGTTTTTTGGAAAATTAGGTTTTTTATTTAAAAAATTGCATCCATGTTTTGATCTAGAAATAGAAAACATCAATCTAATGCCAATTTGGGTCCATTTACTTAGGCTTATAGTGTAATTTTGGGAAGAATATGTCTTTATTAGCATTGTTAAGACATTTGGTTATTTAATAGATTTCGATTCAACTGTTAAAGCTAGATCTAGATTGGTCTATGCTCAATTTTGCATAAATACCTTTTTGAACCAAGAACTTACTTCATCGATATTTATTCATACCCCATTTGGAGTTAGAAATCATATAATTGAGTTTAAAAAATTGGCCCTCATATGTGAGAAATGTCACAAGCTGGGACACTCCAAAAATGTGTCCAATAGCTCCTCATTTTAAATTGACTCAGGCTAAGCCCACTCGGCAAATGAAAGGAGGAATCTCTTTCAAACAAACTAAAAAATCTTTGGAGACAGAGCAAGATAAGCATAAAGATAAAGAAGCAATTCTAGAGGAAGTAAATAACGTAGAAGATATAATGATAAAAGGAAATAATAAGGTTGATGTTGGGATGGAAAAGACATTTAAGGATTTGGAAGTAAAAGAGATAAATTAGACACATAACCAATGCTATTAGACATAGAATAGAAATGAGGTAGATTTAATCATTTTTCATATAGAAAATAGGGATGAGTGTAACCAAAATTGGTATTTCCCAAAATCCCCATATTAGTTCAAAATTCTAGCTCAACTAGAAGATTTTCAGGATTAGTCTCAAGATCTAAATAAGAATATTTCAGGGGAAATTAGTAAAATTGATATTTTAAATCATTCAATAGATTCATCTCCTAAAGCGTCTCAATAAGAAGAAAAAGAATCACAAGAGATTCCAATGACACCCAATCATAGTATCAAATTGAATTTCTCATCTTCTATTACCACTAGGAGGGGAAAAAAAGGATCAATGTATATGACACCTCTAAAAGTAGGTAAATTAGATAGAAATAAAATCTTCAAAAACTTACTGAGGTGTAAATTGCATATGGACTCTAATTAACCCTTCCGTTCAAGGTAGGTAATCCTTCACAATTTAGTTGATCATGTTGATCTTTTCATGGAATATTATAGGAATGCATAATTCCTCAAAATAGAAAGTATTTAGAGATTTTAGGAGTCAAAAGCCTTCAATTTTGGATATCCAAAAATTTAAAATAAAATAAATCTTCTTTGTTAAACATAAAAATGCTTATTAGAAAGAATTAGGAGCTATTTGTTCCATCTCTTCAAGAGTGTTAAGGGGCCTTATTATTTTCTAAGATAATAATTATTTTGTTGGGGAGATGGTCATAAAATCACCAAACCATTTGGTGGTTATATTTAAAGATGATTCTGATGGTAAGGATTTTATCTAACATATATGCACCTAATTCTATAGCTTATTTTAGAATTTATTGGAGGATATAAGAGTATTTGGGAATGCATGTAAATATTTCTCTTAGATCATGACTCGAGATTTTTATTCTCCTTACACCCAGGGGATAATAAAGGTAGAAATCAATTGGTTTCAGATAGTATGGAGAACTTTTCATATTTAATATTAGACATAGGGATGATAGATGTGGAATTAAAAGGATCTAAATTTACTTGGAGTAATAGGAGGTTGAGTGAAAACTTAATTCAATTTAGATTGGACAAAATTTTCATTTGAATGGATTCGCTGAAACATAAAGATATGATGTTAAATGCTCTACCTCAGGTTGGATCGGACCATAATACTCTTGAGCTAAGTTTAGTGGAAAATTCTACAAATGAGAATAGGTGTTCATTTAAGATGGAACATATGTGGTTTTATCATTTGGAAATACATGATAGGATGTTAGGATGGTGGTCTCCAAGTGTGAATGGCTGGGAAATGTTAAAGTTGGCTGAAAAAATGAAGAATGTTAAAATAAAAATTAAATAGTGGAATAAGCAAGTATTTAGTAATTTTCATATTCATATAAAAGATAGAAAATATGAAATCTCAAAGATTGAAGATGAGATAGAAAGAAATGGATATGATCTAAAAACTTAGAATAAGGATAACCAACTTCTTTATGAGTACCATACTATATTTATAAGGGAAGAGAGCCTTTCAAGATAAAAATATATAAATATATGGCTCAAAGAGGGGGGTAGAAACACCCACTTATTCCATATGTTTACATTGAAATATAGATCCCACAACTCAATCAAGGAAATTTCAGATAGTGAAAGTCAAATTATTTGTGATAGAGATCGCATTAATCAGGAGAGCATAATTTGTTTCAAAAAATTATTTAAGAATGAATTTAGAAGAAATATCATATACAAACAAGAATTCCTCCATGTTATTTCTAAATTGATTATGCAGGTAGATAATGAATCACTAACTACAACTACCACTAATGAAGATCTCATATTTGTTATTTCCAAGATGAATCTAGACAAAGCCTCTAGGCCAAATAGTTTCCTAATAGCATTTTTTCAAAAAAAAATAGGGCATTATAGGAGATGATGTTATTGATGCGGTCAATAAATTTATTAATTCATCTTTAGATTCTAAAATAATTTAATCATACTTTCCTTATTTTAATTCTTAATAAGGAGGCAGCGATGATTTTTTTGAATTTTCATCTTATTAGTTTATGTAACTCCATATATAAGATCAACACTAATCTGTTCTCTATTAGGTTACATCCAATAATGGAAATGACTATCGAGGCTTAGCAAGGGAGTTTTGTCTTTGAAAGACAAATTCAAGATGAGATTATTGTTGTTATGAATTAATCCATTTCATGATAAGAGTAATAATGCTATAATGATTGTAAAACTAGATATGGTAAAGTCTTATGATGCACTTGATTGGAACTTATTAGATAGAGTCATGAACCAATTTAGCTTTTAGGACAAATTTAGAAAAATTATTAGATCTTGTATATCATATTGTATGTTTTTTATCATCATGAATGGATTTACTCAAGGTTTATTCAGGATTAACAAGGAATTTAGACAAAGGGATCCCATTTATACCTTCCTTTTCATCATAATGGTAAAATCCTTGAGTATATTTATTTAAAATGCAATGGTAATAGTGAATTAAAAGGATTTAAACTAGCTAAAAATATTGATCCAATCTCACATTAGCAATTCACAGATGACACCCTTTTACTAGTTAAGGCTTCAATCTAAGAATCAAGGGTGATAAAATAAATTCTTGTGATGTATGAACAAGATTCAAATTAGAAGGTAAACTTTGATAAGAGCTCTATTTGTTTTTTTAAAACTTTGTTGGCTAGGCAAACTAGAATTTATCTTATTTTAGGTTGTCAAGTAAAACACACTCCTTCATATCTGAGCATGACTCTTTTAGCAAATCTCTCTCAATTTGTGCATGGAATACATTGGTAGAAATATTTCAAAGAAATTTGGATGTTTGAAAAGGAAAACTTCCTTCTTAGGTAGGCAAGTTATTACTTATCAAGAGAATTTTCTAGAGCCTCACAGTTTACCTTCTCTCTCTTTTCAGACTTCTTAAGAGTATCAAATAAAAAATTAATAAAATTCAAAGGAAATTCCTATAAATAGGTTTTGAAGAGAGAAATAAATTTCATTTAGTGGCCTAAGAAAAATTTTATATTGTAAAATGGTATGAAGGCCAAGGCATCCAAATATTGTACTGGCTAAATAAAGCATTCCTTTCCAAATTTATATAGAGATTTATTAAGGGAAATAGTACTTGGGTTACTATTCTTAGATTTAAATATTTAGAAGGCATAAATCCAATATTTATATTTGAAAATGATCAATTTGTTAGGGGTTCTCATTTTTGGAATTTTCTCATCTTTAACAAGGATCTTATCTCCTCAAGACCAAAATGGTAGATTGGAAATGGAATGCAAGTTAATTTTTGGAAAGGTCCTTGGATTTTAGATCAACCTCTTCTCTAGATAGACCCTTGGTATCATGTTTAAGAGTTCATTAAAAAAAAATATGGCAGCAAGGTTCATGAATATTGGCAGATTAATGAAGGTGTTAAGAGCTAGAAAACCTTGTGTATAGATAATGTAAACCAAAGGTAAATACCACTGTGTCCAATTTGAATAATTTAATGAGAACTTATCACTTGTTAGGTACCATTAACAAGGATCAGATGATTTGGAAAGAATCATTCGATAGTCAACATCAAGTAAAATATGGGTATAACTTGACGACTCATGCCCCAGATAATGTGGTGTGTTGGGATAAGTTATGAGACACATTTTTTTATCCCCAAAGTCAACTTATTCCTTTGGGTTGAAGTCCAAAACAAAATCCTAACCATGGATAATATTAGGAAAAAAGGGATTGTCTTAATCAACAGATGTCCTCTTTGTGAAAATGATAATGAAATTATTTTTCACTTACTTGTAGATTGTCCCTATGCATAGGAAGTGTGGTGTTTCTTTCTCAATAAATTCAATATTATTTGGGTGTTTGTAGGCTCTTTGTTTAATCTATGGTAGACCTGGGAAAGTCATTTTCAAAATGCCCTCCTTAAGGAAATATGGAAGATAGCATTCCCACATATCATCTAGGGATTATGGGGTGAATGAAATAATATAATATTTAGAAATAAAAATTACATTAGTAGAATCCTCTACAAAAGTATTTTTGAGGCTGTGATTGAAGATTTCCATATAGTGCCCAATGAAAAAGGCAAATGTGTGTTAAATTATAAACAAAAACCAACTCTTAATTAGAAAATTGATCCATCTTGTTTAGGTAAAAGTGATCCTAGAGATGATATTAATAGAAGGACCAAATGGAAACATCCAACAATGGGTTGGTTAAAGCTGAACTTTTATGGGGCTTCAAAAATAAATCTAGGTTCAGCTAGAGGTAGAGGTATTTAAATGGATCATCTATGAAGGTTTATGGTAGCTTATGTAGGGGACATGGGGATTAAATCAAATCATTTGGATAAAGACCTTGATTCTTTGTGGGGTTTAAAATTGGAAAAATAACTTAGAACTCAAACTATAGTCATAGAGGGAGATTCTTTAAACATAGTGAATTATATCTCAAATAAAAATTATGTTAGTTGGACAATCAAGCAAGTGATGGAAGAAGCTATCTCAATTATAGACTCTAGACAAGAGGTGATTATATAACATGTGTACCAGGAAGGAAAAAAGAGGACATAATGGTTTACTAATAAGGGTGTTGGTTAGTCAAGTTTGACAAATTAGACTTTCATAGAATATCTACCTCAAGACATTGGATAGAGGATCAATGAGGAAGCAGTTTTTAATGAACAAAATGTTTGATATATGGGGGGCCTTCCCCATAGGTTTTCTTAAAGTAATTTGGAAATTTATGAATATTTGTATGTGCATAAGCTTATATTTTATTAATTTTTATTCTTATGCCTTCTTTAATTTTGTTAAAAATAAGTTTATAGATACGTGGAATAGAAGGCAGGGTCAAAGTTTTTTTATTAAAGGAAGTAAGGAGGTTTCAATGGGGTTTGTTAAGCGACCTATTTGGTGGATTTTTTAAAATATGTATATTTCATCATCTAGTGTGAAGTGTTAAGATCAGCTAATTGGTGATCACATGGGGTTGTGTAATACGATTGAGCCCAAAATTCCTGAGGAAGTCATAAATAATGATATTATTTGGGAGGCATTGCAGAAAGGGGGTTTTACAATGTTCATACAAAGAATTGAAGGACACAATAGGCATGTGTCAACTATGATCATGAATTCTTGGGACAACAAAAACTTAAATATTATTGGGGTTTTATTGGAGGTAACTGAAGAGCTCATAACTCATGTAACATGATTGGAGATTGAGGTTACTAAAATCTACAAAATGGGCAGGGACTACAAGAAAGAGAAGGACTGATTTCTATTGGAGGGTGAAACACAAGAGGTTTTAGACAATGGTTTTGATTGATAATCCATGTTGAGGCCTTTTGGAGAAGTGTTCCACCTGATGTAGTACATTACCCTTAAAGGTAGGTTCAATATAGTTCACGGGTCTTTATTTATGTTTTTAAATTACTTTAGGCATGCAATCCCCATGAGTCTCCCACTTTACATTCTACTTTCTATGGATTCCTCTATTGAAAAATTTAAAAATGAGAAATATAATGCTCCTAGACACGAAGGGGTAATATTTCTTATTCACAAGTATTTTAAGGGGATGAACCAGATTACACCCAAAATCCCTAATATTAAAAAAATAAAGATATTGGAAAACCTATGGATATTATAAAGGTTAATAAAATTTGAGTTAAATATCCTGGTAAGAATTATGCTACTGATAAGGACCTTAATGCTGTAAAAGCTAATCAAAATATCAAGAAAGTAACATTAAGACCCGTTTGAGGAGTGTGGCCAAGGAGACACCTGCTTCTAGTTAGAATTCATGTCTAAATGATAAAATAGGGCACATAGCTAGAGATTCCATTCTGGTTGAGGATGAGAATATTGGAAAAAAAGACTCCAATAATTAAAAGGAATTATAAAGGGAGAATATTATTATCTCTATTAAAAAATTGGATTCTATGAAGAGGAAAATAGGGATGTTCCCAAAGAGAAAGAGGTGGATCCTTATGGTAGCAAGTCCCACGACTTGAATGAAAATTTCAATACTTTGGTCGATTCTTTGAAAGTTTAAAAAGAACATAAATAATATGGAGGAATAACTTGATTTTCAAAAATAAATCATGATATGGTTCATCAAGGAGATGACTAAAATTAAAGGTAAGGTAAAAAATTTACAACATGAGAATGAAAGACTAGATCAATATAACCTTGATAATGAACTAAATAGACAAATCTAAGGTATTCATGAGAGGGTCAGTTTACTTGAAAATGAAAATGGAAAACACAAAAATAATAGCAGTTTTATGGTGAATTGTAGCAAGGAGGCTATACACGAAGGGATCTAAAGTGTGGAAAAATTGAGGGCTCATTTAGGTGATCTGTTTGATCTTAGAAATATGGCTAAAGACAAAGGTAAATAAATCTAATGCAATGAGTGACACAAAGATGTTGACATGGAAAAGCTAATTTTTCAAATAGATTCAAATCTTAAACATATGAAGATATTTTGGGAGGATGTATCTAGTAATTTGGATATAAAGTATATTTATGGTACTCCTTTAGCTGGTTTTGACGTCTTCAATTTTCTAGTTGTCTTTGTGTTGTATTTTGATAGTTTTGTTGTTTCTTTTGTATCTATTTTATTTTGGATTTTTTGAGGAGTTGGTGTGTCCTTTGGTCTCTTTTTGTTTGTATTTATCATAAGATTTGATAAAAAAAAAATCCCCCTTTAATCTTAATAATATTTTATTATTAAACTATTCAAGGTATTTTAAAATTATTCAAATTGTATGATGATTTTTATTGAAGTAATTAACAATTAGATTTATTTAATTCTTTTTTTCATCAAGTAATTCTCATTAAAGGAGATACATGAAGATGATTTTTCAATGTGGATAAATAAAATAATAAAATCTATTTACAAATTTGAAAATGAGCACTCCACAAACTACAGGGACATAATGATGCATTTTATAATCCATTTAATGGTTGAATAAAGATCTATCCTAGGAAGCACAAGGTAGATGTTTTTCCTAGAGATATATATGAAAATACTAATGGAGTTTGTTCATAAATTCTCCTATCTAGAAGGTTCAATGGATGAGAGATATACCATTCATAACACCTTTTTGTTACATAATACCTATCAAAATAAAATGGATTGATTCATGTGCCATAAATATGGGAAGAGGATTGTAAACCTGATAATTATTATTAGAAAAGTGTTTAAATAAGTAAGTAGTTGTGTGTGAATTTATTATTTAAATTATTATTGTTTACATTATTGTTTAGTAGATGAATCAACATAATATATGGTTTTCTTTTCCCATTACAAACATTTATTTGTATTTTACGTAGTGGTTTTTGACCAAATAATAATCCACCTTGTTATTCTAAATAATTGATTGTTAATGAGAAAATAGCTTGAAGAATATAAAATGAAAACAAAATACAATGGAGGAAAGAGATGAATTCATGAAAATATATAAGCATAAATTAGTTTTACTCGATGGTTTTTGAGAGAAGCATTGGCCTCAAGAGTACACAATCAATTGACTATATAATTATCTTCAATAATTAAAGGAGAATGATGACCCAATTGATGGAGATGAAGAATAATTGAAGATTATGGAAGGATGTGAATAATTTGTAAGTATTTTCTATAAAAATATTATAATTATTTTGTTCCAAACCATTTATTATTAAAAAAAACTTTTTGCTTTTTAGTTGTTACAATCCAGGTTATATACCTTGTTTCATATATTATTATATGTTTTTTAGTATACTTTTATATTATTTAGTTATATTTTTATAATTGTTATTTTGATGGTACTATAATAATTATGTTATAATTTGATTTAGATCATGATTATTTCATTATGGTGGATATTTGACTAAGTATTACAGTTATAGTTTATGTTGTAATAAGATGATTTGGTTACTTCAATTATAATATCACTTCTGATTTAGTTCTTATACTTTTTATTATTTAGTTCAGTCATATTATTATGCTACTTCATGTCATTTAAGTGCTTCTAATACCCATTTATGGTTGCAGATATAGGTATAAGAGCTAGGCTAGTGGTGGATTTTGATGGTCGGGGTAATGATGGGTTGAGGCAATGAATAGTTAGGTGACATTGACACGGGTAAAAGGGATATCATGCATAAGACATTAAGTACTAGTAGTCTACTAATTGTGTTCTTTTATTGTGAGTATTATTGTCCTTTATTATTTTATTTTAAGATTTGATCGTCTTACTTAGACCATTCTTGAGTGCATGTGGGCTTTGCCTACCTTGTTTTGTTTTATTATTTATCTTGTGTTTAACCATGTAGTGTTCCATAAATGCAGGGTTATTATTTATTTGAAATTAAATTCTTTAATCCCTTTGCTAAGGATTTTGACCCACTTGCTTATTTGTTTAATCCCCTAGGTAAGGGGACCTAATTAGTTTCTTTGCTAAATATTTGATTTTGTAATAATATCGTAAGTAGGGGCATGGACATTTTAATCCTAAACAACTATTATTATGACTAATATCTTGGTTGATGGAGAAAATAATTGCATGACTTCATCTTTTGTGCATTTGGGAGATTTTTGGCTCTTTTTCCATTGCATATTTTTTATTTTTTCTAAGAGTAGTTGATGAGAGAGGCATAGGAGAAAAGACAAGGGGATAGAAGAAAACCTAGGAGGTAATAAGAATGACGACAACTAGTAGATGGACTTAAAAACCCTGTAAGGAGAGAAGAGGGAAAAAAGAATATCTTTTGGCTCGGTTAGAAAAAGCACTAGCATGGTGCAATGCAAGAAATATCTTGGGAAGTAAGCAATAAATTTCATCCCTTTCTTGGAAGGCAAATCAATTTCCAAGTAATTTTTTTTTAAAAAATTTGGAAAAATGAAAATGAATCTCTATTTTGTGTTTCTAAGAAAATTAAATTGTTTGTAGGTTCATGAGGAAGTCATAATCTTACTTAGTGATGAACCTAAAAACACCCTAAATCGATTTAAATCGATGTAAATTCCTGCTGTTGACATATGGATTATTTTATTTTTGTGTTATCAACCTATTTTAAATTTCTAGGTTTGAACCCTAGTGTGGAAATCTCTATTTTTAACTCATAATCATGGGCATATTGAATGTTTGATTACCTCTAATTTGTTTGGCCATTTTAACATATGTAAGTTGTTTGGTTCTCAAAAATAGATTATTATTGTGACCATTTTTTAAGATTCTGTATATATAAATTTATTGGATTTTTATTTTGTTATTTGCTATGGTGTTTTGGGCTTACAAAAATGAGGTTTTCGTTTATACGACCATCTTTATAGAGGCCTAGTAATTTAAGTTCGTTGGGTTTTTATTCTTACTATTAGTTTATGATGTTTTGATTTTTTTATTATTTTACTTATTAAAATGGTTAGGTTGAATAGCTCAATTTTTAATTAAAACCCTAGCATGTTATGGTGCCATTTTGGGGTGAATTTGGCTTATTTGGTTGGTATTTTGTTTCATATAAAAATTTGATTTGGTAGCATGAGTTTTTACATTAATTGATTTATGTCATCTACCTGCAAAATCTTTTGAAAATTAAAATCTGTTATATGAAGGTCAGTTATAGCAATTTCATTACTCTTACAGATGATTAAATGACCGTACATGACTAGATGGAAAAGGGGTGAGATGTCTAATTTGTTGGTGATTTATTTAATATGCTTGAATATAATTTTCATGTGAATGTTTAATTTTTTCTCATGGTTCTAGGTGGTGATTTCATCTCACTTTGGGTGTTGGATTTTATTATTTTGTCATTGACATACTTTGAGTAAATGATGAAGGTATACCAGGATTGATTGATAATATAATCGATACCAATAAAATTTCTAGAGAAGGATAAAGGCTACCAATAATTGTATGCCTATTGACGATTATGTTTTGAGTCAAATTTTTAATTTTGATCCATCAATGGTGAATTTATTATTCATTGAGTAAACTGCTGCAATTTTTATTAATGGTTTTTTTTATATTCTTGATTGCTCATGTCCTCATCGTGTAAGACTCAAAAGTTGAACTCCACCTCTCAACTAAT
The DNA here is from genome assembly GCA_037957365.1 of Torreya grandis. Lineage (NCBI taxonomy): Eukaryota > Viridiplantae > Streptophyta > Pinopsida > Cupressales > Taxaceae > Torreya > Torreya grandis. Next base: position 972,659 of record JARHVA010004115.1, read on the forward strand.
GTTTGGGGGTGGTTAGGCCCACTAATTGATCATTTGAGAATTTTTCTCATTCTATAAAATTATAATTTAAAAAATCTCATATTTTTACGCCATTTGAGTTCTGTGTACTTTGAATGTTACAATGTAAATGATTAGACTATATTTTAAACAATATACAATGTGACTCAATAGTTTAGGTCTTAGTGACACAAGTTTGATCATTCTAAAACATTTTTCATTTCAATTCTTGTATTTATTTATTTAATTGATTAAATTATGATTATAAAATATGTACAATGTAATTCAGTTATTTAAAGGTTATTATCAAATGTAATCATTTCAATTTATCTGTTAATTTAATTAATAAATAGAATTTTTTATATAATTGATTTGACTAGACATAGATAATACTATTTATTATTTATATAAAAATATTAATTTGTTCTATAACATCTCTTCAATAAAACATAATTTTTGTTTTAATATTAATTGTTAAATACAAATTATAGTAATTTGAAATGTATTTTTTGGTTTATTATTTGCATATGTATATATAAGTGTTAATAGTTTAACGAGAATTTTAATGTTATAGAAGAGAAAAGATCATTTGTGTTTGAGGCAACCATAAATTTAAAAATCCCCATCGAAATGTGTTTGGTAGAATTAAAAAATATTTGATTGACTTAAATATTAATACAGCTATGGATTATACAATATACAAGGGCATGTTGAAGGTAACAATAATAAATTATTAGTTGTCAATTGTTTGATTGCTTTTTATAATCTGATAAAAAGAAAGGGTATGGAAAAAAAATTAAAGAGAAAAAATATAAGATGGAAATTATTAGTAAGTATGAACAATTAATATGTTAATTATTTTATTTATTTTTAATAAAAGTTTAACATAATAAAAAATAAATGAACATTAAAATATTTTTAAAAATAATTTGAAGTTTTTTTATAATATAAATTAAATAAGTTTTTATTTCATTTCGTATTTGCTTTCAATAATATTTAATCGAGTCTGAAATAAAATAGTGGAAATATAATATATTATTTTTAAGATCATTTTTCATATCTAAAAATGATTTTATTTTGAATTTTTACATTTGATTCTTCATTTTTTATATACAATATACATTGATTTAATTTAGAAAATAAATATTTTATATATCTGGTGGAACTTGGCCCTACCCCATATTTTTTAGGAAAACTGGTTATCTATAAATTTGATTATCTTTGACAACCACATGCCTTCACCCCTCTCAACCTTTAAGAGAACCATGGCCCTGGTGAAGGAAAATTGGCTATCCTATGCTTCTTCTTTCGATAAGCCTAGTTCCCTTCTCCTCTCCCAAATTCTTTGTCAGATGAATCTTGTCATACCAAGTACCCCCCATAAATAGGGTGTAGACAAATCAAAAGTTAAGTGGTCTCATCCTTCACTTAACTGGCTTAATCTAAATTTTGATGGGGCTACTAAAGACAACCCAAGCCCAGTAGGTTTAGGACTTGTCATCAAGAATTCTTATTGGAATTTTAGGGTGGCCTACGTGGGTCTCTTGAGAACCCAAATGAATCATGTTGTGGAACCACAAGCAACTCTTTGGGAAATTGACCTTGTAGCTAAACTAGGGATGGAATTTATTTAAATCGAAGGAGATTCTATAATCATCATAAATTGCCTAAAAGGTCTGAATCACTCATCCTAGAACATTGTTAGGATAATAAATGATGCAAAAAATCTGATGTCTCATTTCAACGGGGTGTCATTAGTGCATGTGCACAGAGAGGGGAATAAATGTGTTGATATGATGGCAGATATTGGGGATCATTCAAGTTCCTTTAATAGTTGGCATGGTAATAATTTTCCTACTGATGTCACTCCCTTCATTGAATTGGATAGAGGACAACTTGCATAATGTAATGATGACCCATTTAATTATGAATTAAATCAATCTTAAAGGAATATATGGTAATTCATGCAAAGAGATCATTATCCAAACCTTTCATAAGATTTCACACGATCGATTCAACTTGAATTTCCACAACATTATTTTATTTGGTCTCAATTCTAACATGCATTGTGCTGCAAAGGGTTTGAACAAGGAAGCCTATGGTGAAAGCTTGAAAAAATAAACAATGGGTAGGGATCATGACTATTTTGAGCCAATTTACTATGAGGAAGCTAAAGCAGATGAGTACATATGGCATAATGGTGAAGGGTGGTTTGTCGACTTTCATGGAGTGACTAGTAGGCCATGACACAACTCTATCAAAGGACTTCACTCGAGGGTGGAAGATTAGTTGGTTTGTATGCATGGACTAAGGATATTGATAACTGAAGAACTAATCAGGGACATAACAAGAATGGACTACTTTAGGATCAAAGTGTTCAAAGACAAGAAAAGGAAGGAGGAGATCAAAAATATCTTCTTCAGTAAGGAAAAAAACCCCCAAGGCAATGTACCAAAAAGGGTTCACAAGGACAAAACTATCGAGAAAGTGGCCTGAGGTCTACTTGTAAATTATGTAGTATATTACCCTAGAGGATAAGTACAATATGATATTAACCCATCACTTCCTCTTACTCAATCATTTTAGAGGGCACACTATCAACCTCTCCTTCTTTCTGCTAAAATCGTTGGAAGCTATGGTGATGAACTTTAATGGAAATCCATCGATGGACATCATTCATCAAGGCCTAATTCTATTATTGGTTAATAAAAAGGAACTATTATTGTCTAGAATAGTCTCAGAGGCGATACATATTCCAAGTGAACAAGAGAAATCAGACAAGGATGAGGGTTTCTTCACCGAGTTTGACATTAAAAAAGATGGTAAGGAATAAATTGAGGGGGCTAAAGGCTAGTCCTCTTAGGGGGAATCCAAATCCCAAGGAATTAATAGGGGAATCATGGTTCATGTGTCTCCAATTTCTAGTAGGGGTTGAGGGACCCCTAATCCCAAGAACAAGGAGAGTATTGAACATTCGATGGATAAGATATTCATGAAGATCTCAATGCAATAGCTTATTTATAATGAGAATGTGGAGGAATTTGAAAAACTTAAATGGATGTTAGGTCTCTAACTAACTAATACATAGGTTGACAAAGACCAGGCAGGTACTAAGGAGTTTACCCCATAGAACAACACTCAGAGTGGCAGGGTGAAAGATAGCATGGAACTCGAGAAGGAGATGTAAGAAACAAAGTTGACCAGCTTGAGGTGTAAGAGGAAGGGAGAGGACAAATATTAGTTCATGGAAAAACACACTAGAGGAAAAGTGACCATCAAAGTTGAAAATTCGGTGGCCAAGAAATTAGTCATTTATTTTGAATTAGACTAGTCAGTCTCTTCTCAATTTCTTTTTGTTTTCCTAGGACTTTTGGCTGAAGTTTAGTGTCTTTTTGGTAGAAGGGTGTTTCCAGTCATGTCTCTTTTTATTTCTCTAGGTTTTGTTGCTTTATCACATCTATCTTTTGGTTTCTTTTATATGGGAGTGGGACCTTGTAACCCGATTTTAACCAATCTAATAAAAACATTTAGAAAACAAATAATGCTCATTTTTTTGTAAAGTTCTGATTTAAAACATTTAATTTGAATTTGTATTTGTGTTTATTATTTTGGATGAAGATTTTGTCTATATTTTTTCAAAAAAATCATATTTAAACTATTTAAAAATTAGTTAAAGTTATTTATAAAATTGAAAAATATAAATGATATAAAAAAGTTGTAAAATCACATTATAACGTTTTACCCATATTACAAATCAAACCCAATTGATCTATTGACGTTCCAATTGAGTATAAAATATAATTTTAAAAGATAAACATGTAAAAATTTGGATGTATAAAAACACTGAACTCTAGAAGAAAAACTTAGACAATAATTTCTAATTTCACTTGAAAGATTATCATGAATGTAGCTAAATGTGAGTAGTTGAATCATCTAAATTGACATGTTTTACCTACACATTTCAATTGATCAAGTATGAAATATTTTCAATTGGAAAACCCTTCCTAGACATGTATCTTCACTTTCCACTTTATTTTAGATCTTGATCAATCTTAAAAAGTGATAGAAGACTGCCTTACTTGATTGTTATAACCCTGTTTTGTTTACTATAGCAATTTGTACTCTGTTTTCTCACCTACAACATGAATAAACACTAATACAATGTAATAAAAATGGATTCAAGGAAAAAATACATTCACTTACACTCAATTATGAACTTGAAATTGAAGAATATAATTCAAGTTGTGATTCTTTCATTGTTTTTGATGTAAAAGTATTACACAACCTTATCAAAAACTTTGGTTTTCAGAACTTCCTCATTCTTTTTACCAAAACTCTTGAAGTTTCTTGTTATTCTCTCTTGTTTTCTCCTCCTCACGTACTACTTAACTATATTCATTCTCTCCTCCTCCATTCTTCGCTTTAATATCCTAAACTTTCTCAAATTGTCTAATTAACTTAGAAGACTCAACCTAAATCTTAATTTTAATTGAGTTTTACATGATCAATTATAAAATAAGACCTTAGAACTATTCCAAAATATATCTAAGACCTTCCTTAACCCTTCCAATAAAATATCATGAACTTTGGTTGTATTAAGAGATGAAAAAAACTCTTCAAATATTCTTTACAAATTCATATTTTCAAAAAGATAATTTTGATGAAAAAATCATTATTAAACTCAAACAATAAAATTTTAAAATACTAGAAATTTTTAAACCTTCTAAATAACTAAACAAGACTTCTGAAACCTACTCAAAACCAAAACCAAAAAGAAATGAAATAAAATAAATCTTTTAAACCTATAAACTTATCCTCATGCATCATTAATTAGTTAAGTTAACTTTGCCAAAACTTGTTTTGTGTCATTGTTAGTGCATGCCTGATACTATAGTGAAGGCATCGCCATATTATTTTTCAAATAATTATGTTTATTTACAATAAAAATGGATACTTTTTATAAATCAAATTCATTTTCCTGTGTTTACTAAATGATGTCAATAGTTTATTATTTTTGCTAGTTAAGGTTAATTAGTAAATACTTCAATAACTGACATCCAATGAGAGCCCTACACTTACATTATGTATGTGCTTGGATAGCTAAAAAAATTAGCAGACATGCAATGAATAAATTGAATTTCATTTTTATGTTAAATTCCTAGGCAGGGGAAAAGCAACACCAACTGTGTTGCCATTGACATTTTTCACTATAATTTGTAGTGGCATCATAGGCAGGACATAAATGGTGGTTATCCAAATGCACTAGCAGATGTAGATAGGATAAGCTTTACAAAAATTGTAAGACATAATATCAAAATTGTAAGTAGCATAGAGGGTATACGGAAAACTCCATTCACAGAGATTTGCTTGTCTGAATATTCTTCTTAGTGTCACTTTAGAATCTCCCTGGAACTGTTCAAATGTCAATGGCTTCTTAGACTCATTTTTCCCTCTTTGTCAATTTATTTTTAGTAGTTTAGGCAAAGATATGTAAGCAAGTTACACATATTGCTTGTCATTGATTTGTCCTTAGTGGTTTTAGGTTGATCTTAAATCCCATTCTTCAGTTTTTCAAAGCCTTTTGTACCATGTTATGCAAGAAATAGGGTTCATGACATTCAAAATTATATTGAACCATGTACTACATTTTTCCTTATTTTTACTAATAAAGTTTTTGGCTCTTTCATACCACCATGAGTGCTTGATCTGTATGTCGAGCTGATTTATTCACATCAAGCTTGTCCAAAATGAAATCTTCACATTCTCTATGATAATCGATAAAAATTATAATGTCATAACTTTTGTTCAAATTTTTCAATAATTCATGTACTCCTGGCCTTTCTACCACATGTTAGTAAACTAAATTGGATTTTATTGGAATTGTCAATTAATGTAAGTATTAGTATATGGTATACAATTATTTGTGCTATGTATATTATATGGTAATTGGAGAAAATTTTTAGCAATACAATTTCCAATTTATTATGTGTTTTTACTTTCTTTGTGCATTTTTTATATTGTCAACAACATTGTTTATGGGAAATTATAATAGCATAATAAAAAGGAAAAACATAGTTTACATCAAATATTCCCTTTATAAATTCTAAACAACAATTTATATATGTAAAATATGTTAATATTGAGTACGAAAAATAGAGCATACATCAAATATACTCAACAATTTCAATTTAAAATAAACTGATAACAATGCCTTTTTAAATTGAGGCAACCATGTTATATTTTCGTTGTTAGCAATTATTGATACAGGGCTGACTTAGAACATGCAAACTTGGTGTATCCACAAGAAAGGGCCTATGTTTGTATCAATGTCTAAGCCTATTGGGATAGTGATTGTGACTATATGCTTGATCTCACAGGTAAGTACTATAGCTGCATCATGGTCCTTTTTATTGATGCAAATTTTATTATATAAAAATGTGATTTAACCCACAAATTATTTTTTGGGAAACAAAAGCCCTAATTTTAGTGCTACAATTAACATGAAAATATTAAAATATTATATTCTAGAAGATGATAATATGTCAAGTTTAGAGTTTATTTGTTTATTCTAACCTTGTTAATTATATTTTATTTCAATAATTATTTAAAAAAATAAAATTTAAATATACTATTATACAAATTTTTTGTAGATTTAATGTCTAATGATGTATGTATTAATATTAAAATTATATATAATTTAATTACTTTATTTAAAGAAAAAGTTACTTTAATAATTCTATTTATAAAATTTAGAGATTTTTATTTATTTTTAAGTTTATTAATTGAAAAGTATAATATTTAAACCTTTAAATATTGTAGATTAAATCAATTTTCTAAATTTAAAATTACAAAATTTTAGTCTTCTTTTTTGTATGATTATAGTACCATTTTAATGTGCAAATGATAGTTTTAAGCTCTATAGCAATTAATATGTATTTATCCACATAATATATGCATTTCTCTACATATCAACATTTGATGCATTTCTTGACATACTAACATCTTCATTTAACTACATAACAACATATCATTATAGAGAAATTAGTAAAAATATTTTGAATAAATCTTATTATAAAGAGTTTTTCTTTTTCTTGGTATTCATAAAATCATATGCTATTAATGTCAATATTGACATTAATAGTATTGTCAAATTTTATTGACGTAAATTATGGTAGTATTGTTAATGTATTTTTTTTTAAATAAATAGAAAACACCTTTAAAATGTAAAGGTGGAAATACTCTAAATTTATAGTTTTTCCTAAACTCTGATGCTATTATTGTCAACAAACTTGTCATTTATTTATACAATTTATATTAATAAAATAGAAAGCACCTCTAAATTTGTGGCAATATTCCAAATTTGACTAGGGAATTAACTATATCAATTTACTATAAAAAATATAACACAAACATTGACGTGAAGACTTACACAAAAACAATGATGCACTTCCCGATGCAAATTTAGGTGACTTATGGCACGTAAATGGAAGCTCCACCAAGCTTTTAACGGAGAATGTTGGTCACCGTTTGTAGACACCAAAATAGTGTCTAACCCTTGGTCACCTTCCCCCCCTTGGTCCATTCCTAACCCATTCCTAAACCATGCAATTACTAATTCAAAATAATAAACTTATTATTTTGAATTAATAACCCCCCCTCCTTTGACACATCACCATGACACCTCGCCTAGGACACCTCACCTTGGACCATTTCCCATCCTATGACTCACCCAAGACCTATTCTTACTTCTCTCTAACCGCCTAACCAACTCTTGTGCGTATTTATCTTAACCTTCAACAATTCTTCCACTGACTATGCACTTGGCGGATGGAGAACGGGATGTCGGTTTACTTAAATCGTCTTCTGACCTTATCCAGGGCTAATCACAAAAAGTCACAAAATTCTAATCAAACTCAGAATCTCGAGAGCTAATCATGAATCTGGAATTTGGTGTCTTCGACCATCCGTTATTCTGCCAATCTCTCAGTGAAGCCTCTCACTCTCTCCCTCAGGTGCAACATCAGACTTCTACACTAGCAACAGGTCCTCCACACAGGGTACATCAACAGCAGGTACAGGGATCATCAGCAGCAACACACCTTCAACAAGACACATGTATGTATATTGTCTATGTTTTCTTTGTGTTTTCTAGTCATTTGCTCCTAAGCATTATGAATTAGATTCAACACTATCTCCCCCCAGACCAAACTGTTCCCAAACCCGAATCCATATTTCCCTGTTTCCCTGTTGCCTCCTTCCTCTGTCGGACCATACACTCTGCCCATTTAACCAGACTCTCAGACCCAGATCCCAGACCATTTAACCAAGCCCAAAACTTTGTCTTAGACCACTCAAACAGACTCAGAGCCTTCCTTGGCCTTGTCCACAGACCAGACCTGACCAGACTCTGTCCACGGACCACAGATTCGACCAGACCTCGTCCAAAGACCATTGCCCCGACTGACGCCGGCCACTTCCCCAACCGATGTCGGTAGACTAACCGACGTCGGCAGACCTCAACAATCGATGCCGGTAGGACCACCGACGCCGGTGACTGTGACCAGTTTGACAGCATCTTTCAGGTAAGCCTTTGCTTCTTTTTCATTTTCATCTTTTATCATTTCAGTCTTTTAACATTTTGCTATTTATCAGACATTCTTTCTATTGACTAGTGGGTTGATATCCCTTAAGGAAGTCTTCATACTCCTGGGATCAAGCTTTTGCTTGCCAACCCACCATCTATCCATCTAACGCCTTCTTTTGTCCAAGTCTCTTTTCTTTGCAGGTGTCATTCCTCCACAGCCAAAGAGGAGTCCTCACAGCGTCTAGATTACGGTGCGCAGACTATATCCAGGTACATACAAGCCTTGACCATTCCTTTTAGTTTCTCATTTTCTCTCCTTTGAATTTGAAAGCAAAAATTTGAATAGAAACATTCTGGCACGCCCGGTGGGACCCTTAGGGCCTTCCTTGGGTTCATTTCCCTCTTTGTTCATTTAGGTGCATTAGGTTTCTCCCTCTTCACCTCTTTCTTCTTTTCCAAATGACATCATAAGCAGGAATAAAAAGAACTTTTCTTTTCCTTTCTTGCATTTCTAGACTAGTCCAAAATCATATCCTCCAACCCTTTCTCAACTTGTTTTCATTCCAATTTAACATTTCGACTTGGGCTTAAAACTTAATGCATTCCATTTCCTGCTTTCTTGCATTTCTTAGTCCACAGTTAGTAATTAGTAAACCGCATATTGAATAAATCGTAGATCACTTGATGTTACACAACCAGACCACGTGCACTAAATTAAACATCAAACCCACTTGAGACAAGGCCCGACTGGGATTTCATCACCCAGCGGATACCTTACCCATCCCGGCGATCCTACTTGGATTTCACCACCAAGGGAAAAGCCCACTCTGTTCTCTGGCAGAGTCTAAACTATAGGGAAAGTATATTTTGGCTAAGCGAAACCAGCTAACCACTGGAATCGTGAAGTGAGGGGAGCTTGCTCCTTAGCACCAGGCCATGTACGGAACCTAACCCAGACTTCTTGAGCGCCTAAACAAAACCTGAAACCATCCATAGACTATCTTTTGTAGGACCCTTCTAACATCCAATCTCCCAAACATCACTTTAAGGCATAAGCCACAGGATTCTAAAAAGTTGATTCTTAGGATTTAACGCTTAGGGCCTGTCTGTCTCTCTCTCTATTTTTCTGTTCTTATCTAGTTTTTTGAGCTAGTGAGGACGTTCTCTTTCTTTTTTTCCAAGAATCTTCAAATTTTTCTGAGTTTCTGGAAACCACAATCACTGGCATCGGCTTTTCCACCGACGTCGGCCACCTTCCTCCACCGGCATCGGTTATCTGACCGACGTCGGCCATTTTACCTTACCGACATCAATTTTTTAACCGACGTCGGTCACTGTCACAATCCTTTTTTCCAAAATAGCAACTTAAAACCCGACCCCTTTTTTTGCCAAAATCACATTCTGAGTTTCTGAAACTGAAAACACACAGTTTCTGGAACCTAACCCTCTTCTTGACCACGCTCTCTCATCCCTAACCAATCCTATCATGGAGTTCCACTCGGAGACTGAAAGAACTCCTACAGGACCGACCCCAACTCAGACTCCCATCATCCCTGAAGGGGACCAAGATTCGAAAGATTCTTGGACCTCAACGTCACAGCCCTCCAAAACTATCTCGCAAGAGACCCAACGCGAGACCTTTCGGGTGACGCGGTGATGACATTAACACCGTCCGCTACCCAGCCTTTTGCCTCAACTGTTTACCCGACCATGGCCAATACGCAAAGTTTGGCCTCTCCATCCATTTTTAGACTAACCTCCATCGGGGTTCCATTACCCTCTCAACCACACGCAATTCAACCAAGTTCTACATCATACCAGAACTTGATTGTCTCGACCCCTCACACTCTTGTGCCCATGAATGCAGGAGTGCCAACCTATCCTTCTACCAGTGCTGTCACGCAACCACCCTTGGCGGTATCTAGTCAACTTATACCCTTGACCTTCATAACTCAACCACTTTTGGCCTCCACTTATGTCCCTGCAACTAGTCATCCGTACGTTTCCCCCTTACTGGTACAACTGACTAGGTCGTATGCCTCCTCTAGCCTCTTTCAAGCGCCCTACAACCTAGGGGGCACTCCATCCGCCAATCCGTCAGCAGATGTCATTAAAATGCTGATGGATAAAATGTCCAGTCTCGAGACCTCTATCTCTGGTTCACGCAATGCTCTCTCGTATGAGCAAATTTGCAACGAGCCCATTCATCCTTCTGTCCCTATCCGACCATACCCCAACCAATGGGAGCTTCCTAAATTCACTCGCTTCTAGAGTAAGGAGGACCCGCAACAACATCTACGGGCATTCAGACATGCCTGCTATCTTATTGCCCATGATGATGCGTTACTTTTACGCACGTTCTCTATGTCCCTTTCTGGTTCTGCCCTTGACTGGTATAGCTCTCTTGCCAGACATTCTATCTTTTCATTCATTCAACTTGCCCAATTATTTCTCGACCATTTTTCTATCAACATTACCAAATAAGTCTCAATCACAGACCTTTACTCCATCAGGCAATTCGACGACGAATCAATAGTCGATTTTGTCGCCCGTTGGAGAGGCTTGATTAACCAACTCTCTTTCTCCTTACCTCAACCTGAGCTCATCGAGCTCTTTTCTCGAGCATGTGCCAGGCACATCTCTTCTACCTTGCGGATTCAGACATTCCGCACTTTCGATGAAGCTTTCACCATGGCTCGAAAGCTTGAACTCCGCGCCATTGAAGAGGATAAGGTCAAATTGCGTAATACCAACGCAAAAACCAATGACCCTTCTTCTTCCAGACTTTTTTCTTCTACCAACTCCAAACCCAAAGGAGTGGCCAACACTGTGGTCATTAAATCACCATCATCGACGACAATTAATTACTCCCAACCTTCAACATCTCCAAGCATCACCAAACAATTCCAACAACGGTACATTTAGCATTCATACACTCCACTTGGAGAATCATACGCTTCCGTTTTGGAAAAACTACTCAAGCAGGGGGTCCTCAATCTCTCTCTAATCTGACCACCTCAATTCGACCCTTTAAAATCCCTCCCTACATGGTATAGGGAGGCCGACTTCTGTCACTTTCACCGCGTCCAAGGCCATGACATCGAAAATTGCCGAACCTTCAAAAACATCATCCAAGACATGATCGACAAGGGGGATCTTATTTTAGATAACCCAAATGCGCCACCCAACCAACACATCGACATCTTCAAACAACCATTCCTGAACCATCCACCTACTCAAAACAACGTCCAAACCACAATTAATGACCCTCAAGACCATGACATTCACACGGTCAACACTATCTTGCCTCTTGTCTCTCACCAACCTCCTCCATCACAGGATGAAGAACTTTCTTCTCCTATTAGTCCTCCATCTACTTCTCTTATACTGGAGGACGCCTTAACCATGCCATTAGCCCTACCTTCATCTGAAGACCCTACCTTGCCTACTCCTCAAGCACAAGCAGAAGGCACGATCATCCCTGCCTCCTGCTTTCTTGAGGAGCTGCACTCTCCTATTTCTTCTCCACCAAGAGAAGAACCAGTCTCTTCACTTATTTCGACCGAGGAAGACCCAGTCACAGTTTCCTCTTGCCTTTTGCCTGAGATTGCTACATCTCACTCACCTCCGTCCATATCTGAACTCAAACCTGCATCTAACCTCACCTCGCATAAAGGTGGCCCTAAACACAAACCAAAGAAGGCCACTAGACCATACCGGAGAACTCCTCCCCCACCTTCGTCATTACTCTCAATCTTGGGCCCGCATCCGTCCACTTTAATAGGGGTGCTTCCCACTCCCATACTTCATAGAGGCAAGTCACCTCCATTACTCCCTCAACCCTTCAGACATAGATCTTCTCCAAACCATCGACCTACGCCTCTTACGCCTCCCAAACCAAAGTCATCAACCCCCACTATAACAAAATATCCAGACCCATTAGCAGGTTCTTATGCCCTGCTGTTACAGCATTTGTTACTATCTTCTCGTATCTATCTTCCGCTTCTTAAACTATATCAATTTCTCAGACCAAAACCATCCTGGTTCGATGACACTCGCATTTGTGCGTATCATCGCACGCTTGGACACGACACTGAGCATTGTTGTGCCCTCAAGGTTGCCATTCGCCAATCTCTGGGGAATGACACCCTTCTTCTTGACCACATCATCAATAAACCTTCAACACTACCCCACTCATCAACTCTCGGATCAAGGCCCTCTTGGTTCGACAACTCTAAATTTTGCCATTATCATCACACTTCGGGACATGACACTGAGCATTGTTGCGCTCTCAAAGCTGTCATTCATCAACAACGGAGAAATGATTCCCTTCTAATCAAGGACCCTCTTGACCACCTCTTCGACAAATTATCAACACCGACCCATGCCTCTCAAACCTCATCGCCTAAATCGAGATCTCCACACCAGACTATGGTCCCTTTGCCGCCTTTGACCCCATTATTCGACATCAACACAGTCCATTTAGCCACCAAGCCTCAACCGACCTTGACCAATTTATCCAACATTCTCCCTAAGCGACTGGGGGAATCCAACCTCATCATGACCCCGACCAAACAGTCAACCAAATATTCGACCAACTTTGACCAGACATTCGACCAAACTTCGACCAAGTCTCGACCAACCATCAATCAACCTTCTTATCATGACCTTGACCAGCATCAACCAAACCTCGACCAAACTTCAATTATCAAACATCAACCAACCAAGCACCTATCACTTCTTCAAACCGTCATCAATCATTGTGACCAATCTCGAAGAGGCAAATGGGGCAAATTTGCTCCTAATTGACTCGGACCTTATATCATCACGCACAAGTATGGATCAGGGACTTATCGTCTGTCTTCTCTTGAAGGCTGACCAGAACCTGAGCCCCTTAATGCTTTGCATCTGTGACCATTCTACTGTTAGTCGAGTACTCATCTACTTGACATTTAACTTGAGCTCGTCCCTTGAGCAATCCTTGTCCTTTTAATCCTCAATCCATTCCACCCTTTTTCCCTTAACAAAATCCTCTACAACCCTTTGATGATGTACGGATGCTTCGTCCTAATAAAAGGGAGCCCTTGACCTTCTATAAGTCTTGTCCATGACTCAATATTCTGTCAAAACTAAATCAAGATGTCAAAATATCCAAGGTCACAAAACCAAATCAAAAAGCAGACTATTCCCTCGAAAGACAGCTATAATATCATTGCTGTAGCTAATAGACTGATCTCTTGAAGGACATCTATTCAAAAGCCCTTAAATCTATAAAGCAAAGTATAGACCACTCCCTCGAAGGATGGCTATGACTAAATCTTGCTACAAACAACAATCTTTCTTAGAAGCTTCTCGCATTGATCAGCTTCACAAATGACCACCAAACAAGTGACATCTCTATGTGGATTTCTCGCATTGATCAGTCCGCTCTAAAAAAAAAAAAAAAACCGGGTCATGGACTTGACTTGTAGTTGTCTCAGGGTCTCCTATAAAAAGGGGCAAAGTAATTTATACTCTAAAAACGGGTTACCCTTTTCCTCCTATCATATCACTTACTCAAAGGATTTCGAGCTCACTTTAATGTCAACAGTGATTCGATTACCGCTCTAACATAACTATGGTCAATGATGCAATGCATAAATGGGGCTCTTGGTTCTAACAACCCTTATCCATGCTGTCATTTTGGTCCTTGTCAATAAAAGGGCGCTTATGCCTTTAACTTTCTACCTACACTTTGGTCACGTTTAACCACATCATTTGTCAAAATGACTCAATCCGACTCTTTTCAAACCACTCACATAACCTACTTATTCTGGTTTCCATAGACATCAATACACATGGAAACTATCAACCACACAATTTATGTCAAGCATAAACCATTACTTGCTGAAACATAAATTGACCTGCAATTCATTTTTTAGCAAACATCCATCACGAATATGGATAGTTGCTAGGGATGAAAAACCCCGACCAATGTTACAGCTTACACCATTTGGAAAAGGCTGTAGCATCATCTTCTCCTTATCATTTCAAGCATGTACCCTCAGACATATGGAAAATGCTATATCTTTATCATGACCAAAATCAACCACTTCGATCTTTTTCCTCCCTTCTTGGGAGAACTACATTGGCCTGAGGCCCTAACGACAGGGGCTATGTAGGCAGCACTCAGTTGACATGGGGTCTTCTGGGATTAGCTCGGCCATTCTCTTCGTCACTTTCTTCCATCTCCTTCTCTCGTCACCTGCCAATCACATCACAACCAATCACATATTTTCATAATCTTTAGCATAATCATTTTCATCATTTACATCATAATCATTAATCACAAACACATTATCATCATCACACAATTAAACATTCACATCATATAATCCACAAGTCATCACATAAATATCACTATCACATAACCCTTATGCATCATCATCTAATCTAAAAGTCATGACCATTCTCATTATTAGCATTATCATAACGCATCATTATATTAATTATCATCATTATAATCATTGACCATAACATTATCATCATCACATTTAATCATCATAACATCATAATAATAAACATAATATCAAAACATGCATAATCATCATAATAAAAAATGCCCAATACATTAAACATTAAACAACATCCATAACACATCAATGATCCAAAACCATCATCATATATATATCAAAATCTTTTATACAATGACACAATCTGTCTCTGTCTCTCTCTCAACAAAATATAATACATCTCGCATCAACGGCTCGCAGGCCGGTATATACATCAAAAATACATCTCAAAGTCTGCCCTTAAGGCTGTGGCCGTGGTGGTGGTGGCGGTGGCCGGGAAGAGGCTGTATCCTCTCCTCCCTCCGATCTGTACCGTCTGCGAGACCTAGAATCTGTCGCTCGAGACATAGACCGCTGTCGGCTCTGCTCTGCCCTCATCTCCGAGTATCACTGTATCTGAGAGAACCCCTTGATGGCCCTCTCATAATAAGCGATCTCCTCCAACACATCACTGTATCTAATTAGAGATACAGTCTGCGGTGGACCCATCTGCCCTGCTGCTGTGCCCTGTAATGACCCCTGTGGCTGTGGCTGACCTAGCTGCACCGATGCCGACTGTCCTGCCCCCTATGAAAATGTCGACTGCTGAGATGGCTGCTGTAATGGGCCCTGCCCTCCAAAGCTCTGACCTGCCACTGCCTGTGCCTGGGCTGCAGCCAGCTGTCCCTGTAACAGAGTGACCTGCCCTGTCAACGCTGCCACCCGACCTATCATCTATGTCCCTTGTCTTGTCACCCCCGCCAGCTGCCCCTGTAAAGCCGTGACCTGTCCCTGCAAAATGGTCACCTGAGCCTATGCCGCATCCCTCTCCTGTCGCACTGTGTCCCTCTCCTCGCGCGCTGTATCCCGCTCCCTCGTGACAGCCTGCAGATCTGGCTGGGGACCCACCTGTATGCCTGTGTACTGCCCTGCCCACCATGCCGTGTAGGCCTCTGTACAACCTGGGTCAGCCACCCCAGGTCCTGCCGACAACTCTTCAAAATCTGGCTCCTTTGGCAGTGGGAGCGGCGCCACTATATCATTCCGCCTGTACTGTGGGAACGTGAGAGGTACATCCTGTAGCAGCCCGTACTGGCGCCGCACTCTCTCTTTTGGGATCCTCTCAAGCTCACCGGCTCGCCTACCTCTGACCCATCGCATGCTCTGAGTCTCGACCATCTGCTCGCCCTGGTCTCTGAACGCTGGATACACTAAGTATGGTCTCCAAACGATATCTGCTGGAATCAGGGCCTCCAGTACCCTTCAGTAGTGATCAATATCCCTGCCACTCCGTCCACCCGCGTCTGTGCCATCACCTCATGCCATCGCTTGAATCTGACCCTGAAATCGGCCTGGATCGCCACTGGGAGGCCGAGAGGTCGGGTAACCACAATATGCTCGTATGCCCAACAGTGCAGAAGGTGGCCTACACACAGACTGTACCATCACCATCGACTGATGCCCCATAGCTCTCTGTATACCTGGGCCAAAAAGACGAGCGTCCAGGCGAACACTGTTCGCTGCTCCAGCATGTCCATCAAAACCTCGGTCATGGCCATCGGGAACCTGCCTCCCTCCGCATCCGGCAACGCATAGACTGTGATGCCGATCATCATCAGAACTGCCAGCCGATGTGCGCCCTCATCCGCCACGTACAAAGGCTCATAAGCAAAACTCACTGAATGGTAGCTCGTCTCCATGACATGCTCCCCAAACAGCGTAACCATGTGAATGTCGTGCGCCTCTCTCGAGCACGCATACAGGTCTGCTCCGTGTACTGGCAGCCACAAAATCTAGTACACATCCTCGGCTGTGACCGTCATCTCACCCGTGGGCAGGTGGAAGGTGTTGGTGGCATGGTCCCACCGCTCGATCAACGCCACCATGAGTCTCACATCCCTCGCCACTTTGCAGTAGCGTCTCAGACCGCCTAGCCCCACTGCGCTCATCTGCGCCCACTCCTCGACCGTCACGCATCTGCGCATCTGCGTCAGCAAGGTCGAGAGGCGATCTCGCAACATCAGAGTCTGTCTCGCCTGCATCCACCCAAGTCAATCTCATGTTAAAAATGTTCCTACTCTTCCTATTTTACCAACCATTCTAACCATCTATGCCTAACCCGACACCTGGGAAGCCCTTGGCGTAGCTTCGACCTTTCGACTTGACCATTTTTCACCACCCTTTCTAACCAGGTAGCCAATGACATCGATTAGCGTGCCAATGATGGCACTCACATAATCGATGTCAGTCACCTCGTGACCGATGTCGGCAAGTGAGTGACCGACGCCGGTCACTGGTCGGCTGACGACGGCGATCCTGTTGACGTCGGCGACTGGTTCGGCCCTAGGGCCGAACGGGGCGAGCCCTAAAAATTAGGGCTTCCCCTTTTATCCCCCCTACACCCCCCCAAAACCCTCCTAAATCACTCCTAACCTATCCTAGACCCTTTACCCACCTTCCTAGCTACCCTCCCCCCTTAATTTCTGCCTAACTAAACCAAATATTTCAAAAAACAAATCAAGACAAACATCAATCAAATAAGGTTTAGAGACCCTCCTACCTCGTCCCGACGTCGTCGGCGTGGTGGCACGATGGGTGCCGCTGATGGTGGACCTCCCACGGGTCCTCTACTCCCCTCTGCCATCTCTTCCGTGCCAAAGACTCTGCATGCCCCTGCTGGCCCACACGCGTCCAATCGACTCCCTCTCTTCACGAATGTTGCTCTGACCCGTCACACTGCACCTCGGTCAATCTAATGTCACTTTCACTCACTTGGCTCTAGAGCTCTTTTCTCTTAGTCAACCAAATCACAAATGACTTTTGGTGGGCCGCCAATCCGGTTTTGTCGGATTTGGCAGGCCACCGACGTCGGCATCATCGTGCCCTAGACTGCCGACGTCGGCCGATACACTGCCGATGTCGGTCCCTTTATGTCTCCGACGTCAGTTTTATCACCGACATTGGCAACTTTCAAACCTCTTTTTTCATCACGTTGTCCCAAAATCATGCCCCAATCAACCAGCCCTGCCAATGTCGAAGTCATTTCTGACTCCTCATGGGGCTCATTTGAGATCACTTATATCTCAACCCGACCAGCGACCATGGAGATCACACATATCTCCTTAGACCCTGACCACTTTCGAGATAACTCTGTCTTAGTTTTGTTTGCACGCATGCTACCTCACGAATAGATAGCAAAATTATTTGCAGACCTTATTTTTGGACCCTCACAAGTATAGGATCGCAAGCCGGTTGATCCGCACTACTTGTGACTTTTTTCATGTTTTTGGGAGCACTTTCTGAGCCCGAGATACCTAGAACACGACGACCATTTGGAGCTACAGCTTAGATTGAATAACCCGATCAGCTACGACTAATGATAGGGCCCGATTATTTCAATTTTGGCACTCCTCGACCTTTTGACTGCGACCATTTGACCTACCTATCCCGTGAAGTGGTATGCGCACAATCACGACTTTTGCAGCGTTCACCCTCACTCTCCTTCTCATCCACCTTTTGTCAAATCGGCACCCGACATCAGGTTCCCTTCCCTCGACTCCCGCTTTGAGGGGGAATACCTCATCCATACCTCGAGGCAATCCACATCATCCCATACTTGGGGCAACCGACTCCTATTTTTGTCTTGCAATTTGTTTAAAGCAACCAACAAGACAAAAAGGGGCAAATGTAGACACCAAAATAGTGTCTAACACTTGGTCACCTTCCCCCCTTGGTCCATTCCTAACCCATTCCTAAACCATGCAATTACTAATTCAAAATAATAAACTTATTATTTTGAATTAATAACCCCCCTCCTTTGACACATCACCATGACACTTCGCCTAGGACACCTCACCTTGGACCATTTCCCATCCTATGACTCACCCAAGACCTATTCTTACTTCTCTCTAACTGCCTAATGAACTCTCGTGCGTATTTATCTTAACCTTCGACAATTCTTCCACTGACTATGCACTTGGCGGATGGAGAACGGGGTTGTTGGCCCTTTTAACCGTTTTCCACCCACCGACGTCGGTCAAATGTCGGCCGACGCCGGCGGGATCGTCGACGTCAGTTTACTTAAACCGTCCTCTGACCTTATCCAGGGCTAATCACAAAAAATCACAAAATTCTAATCAAACTCGGAATCTCGAGAGCTAATCACGAATCTGAAATCTGGTGTCTTCGACCATCCGTCATTCTGCCAATCTCTCAGCGAAGCCTCTCACTCTCTCCCTCAGGGGCAGCATCAGACTTCTACACTAGCAACAGGTCCTCCACATAAGGTACATCAATAGCAGGTATGGGGATCATCAGCAACAACACACCTTCAACAAGGCACATGTATGTATATTGTCTGTGTTTTCTAGTCATTTGCTCCTAAGCATTATGAATTAAATTCAACACTATCTCCCCCCATACCAAACTGTTCCCAAACCCGAATCCATATTTTCCTGTTTCCCTGTTGCCTCCTTCCTCTGTCGGACCATACACTC
The DNA here is from genome assembly GCA_037957365.1 of Torreya grandis. Taxonomy (NCBI): domain Eukaryota; kingdom Viridiplantae; phylum Streptophyta; class Pinopsida; order Cupressales; family Taxaceae; genus Torreya; species Torreya grandis. Next base: position 992,266 of record JARHVA010004115.1, read on the forward strand.
TGCCCATTCAACCAGACTCTCAGACCCAGATCCCAGACCATTTAACCAAGCCCAAAACTTTGTCTTAGACCACTCAAACAAACTCAGAGCCTTCCTTGGCCTTATCCACAGACCAGACCTGACCAGACTCTATCCACGGACCACAGATTCGACCAGACCTCGTCCAAAGACCATTGCCCCGACCGACGCCGGCCACTTCCCCAACCGACGTCGGCAGACTAACCGACGTCGGCAGACCTCAACAACCGACACCGGTAGGACCACCGACGCCGGCGACTGTGACCAGTCTGACAGCATCTTTCAGGTAAGCCTTTGCTTCCTTTTCATTTCCGTCTTTTATCATTCAGTCTTTTAACATTTTGCTATTTATCAGACATTCTTTCTATTGATTAGTGGGTTGATATCCCTTAAGGAAGTCTTCATACTTCTGGGATCAAGCTTTTGCTTGGCAACCCACCATCTATCCATCTAATGCCTTCTTTTGTCCAAGTCTCTTTTCTTTGCAGGTGTCATTCCTCCACAGCGAAAGAGGAGTCCTCACATCGTCTGGATTACGGTGCGCAGACTATATCCAGGTACATACAAGCCTTGACCATTCCTTTTAGTTTCTCATTTTCTCTCCTTTGAATTTGAAAGCGAAAATTTGAATAGAAACACCGTTAGTGAATAGATTAAAAAACGGCTCAATTTTAATGCCATTAATAACGTGCAAACTTCAAAATCTAAGTCTTTAAATGAAATCTATCAATGGCACGAGGAATACATTAACACCTCACTCGGTGGAGTTGCTTCGGCAGTATTTAATACCGTGAGATTCAAAATTCAATCTGTTTCCAGACAATCACATAGAGAAACAGATACATTAAATTTAGAAGTTCTGTATAGAATTTGGTCAATATGATGTTAGAAGTTTCATTTTACAATCTCGTGGGATTTCAATATTCTTTTAAGCTTTTATCTGTGTGCCGTGTCCCATTTTGAGAGAGATTGGTGCCTTCGCAGTCCCTTCCCATAATTGTTGTCTTTAGAATTCTTTTCCAAAATTATATACAGCTGTCGTCGGTGCATTGCTCTGTGTGCCAAAATATTTAAATATGGTATACATTTACATAAGATTTCAGGTATATTCCCTACTCGTAGTATCTATGTAGCCTACCCCCTGGTTCCAAATTCCTTATGGCGGCCATTACATCATTATAAAAGCATTTGTCTGTGGTTGTCCTTAAATATTGAAAAAGTTTCAATATCAATGGTCTCTCAAGTTTTCAGGCAGTTTTTTGCCATCATTATCAGTCTCTATCCGGCCTGATTAAACACAAAATAATGATGAGAGGCTAGTAAATGAATCCTGCATTTTCAATTAAATTAAAGTAATCCTTAAATTGTAAGAAGTTGCTAATTAACAGTATCTTGACACCTAAAGTTGTAATTGAAGAAGAGGATTTGTTGATTTTTAAAAGACATTTGAAATTGCCGTCAAACAATTTTTAACAATGGTTTTAATATCTACAAGTCCTATAAATTTGGTTGTTTGTGTCATGGATAGTTTTAAATCTTTATTAATTTTATAAAAATATTAATAATATTTATTAGTTTTCAACATAACCAAATAAAAAATAGAGGTAATTAATTTCATTTAAAAAAAAATTTGGTTGAAGTAAGTTTTTTGTATACTTATTTTTGTGTATCTTTCAAAGTAATTTTTTTCAATATACTTTTTGTTGTAGAATAGAGATTATGTAAGGGATATACTACACTGAATATATTTGAGAGAGAATATTTTTAACTTCAATTTCATTGTGTCAAAGTAAAATTATGTATCTTCTAAACTTTGGTGTCATTAATAATATTGTATAGTTTTGAGATTCAAAGGAGTGGACTTCGTAGTACCATTTGCAATCAAGGTGATAAAGTTTTTATTTTAGTGTTATCTAAACCCTGTAGGCAAAATAGTTAGTTGTATTTGTAATTATTTTACCTAAATTTGACACACAACCCATTTATATTTAACTTATTTTCCATGAAGTGATGTTATTTCAAAAATTAATATATATGCCACACAACAATTAGGCAAAACAAATATCCATTCAAAATGCTTCAATCATTTATGAAGTTGTGGGAACAAGGGATAAAAAATACTTAGTATAACTAATGTACATCTTTCCTGCATAAAATAAGTATTGATATCAATTGTCTACATCATAATAGATTTTCTATCAACACTCCTTACATGTTAAACAAAGATATTCATAAAGACTTAAAAGAGGAGATTTTAAAATTATATATAAAATTAACTAGGACAAAACTATTGGAGCATTTGAAAAAAAAATGTATTGCTACATAGAACACTGTCTTCAAATAGAAGATAGATGTATTATTAATCTTAGGTATATTAGGCTCTTTATTAGTTTGAGATTTCATTTGGAATAATTGCATGTATGATTTTATCATGTTTTCATGGAGAGATAAACACTTTCTTATGCAACATCAGTAGACATATAAACTTTTTTATGTTAAAGTAGAATCAGAGGAACATTTTGTATTTAGGTTTCTAATTTATTATGAGATTTATGACAAGGTTTATTATCTATCTAGAGGAAATAAAAGCTCTTTAAAAGATCTTACTCATTATGAATATAAAAAATGTGTAATTATATTCATCAACAAGGTAATTTAACATAAAAATGACATTTTTAAGAATTATCAATAAAAAAATTTATTTCAAAACTTACTTTATATTTTAATCTTTAATTTCGTTTTTAGAAATAAATAAAAAATTAATATTATACTCACAAATAATAAATTATTAAATTAAAAATAACAATAATTTAATTTTTTATATTTTATTTCATTTTCGAAATATACGTTCCTAAAATATTTACATCCTTCTCTAATTACTAATGGACATTAATAATATTCATTCATCATTCATAATAACTAAATAACTAAGTGTTTTATCATATCGATCATGTGGATATGTGATCTCAAAAATAACAGCCTTTTCAACTAATTAAATATGGGAAAAACTTCGTTGACTAATAAATGAGACATGCTTTCAAGAAAATAAATCTGTGTCCTTAATGTAGGTTGTTTTTTATATGGGTTGTGTCAACTTGAACCCACAATGAACAAAGTTCTCCACAAATTGGATATTCTGAAAATTCCAAGGGCTAATAAATGATACTTTACTTTCATTTATAAATAGATCAAGGTATAAATTTCGATAATTAAATCTTATGGACTGCATTAAATTTTATGGACTGCCAATGTTTAAATTTCAATATTTAAGAAAATGTGACTCTCAATCTTACTTAAAATGTTCGAATTAAAGTTTTTAAAGTTTTTTGATAATCACTTTTAAAATTTAGAAGGCAAAACATGTGTTTATGACTAATTTTATTTAAAAATTTGATAAATTTATAGAAGATAATTTTGAAATTGTGCTCACGAAAGTAAAATATTTCTTGTTACTATAGTATAAATTTTGATAATCAGAACTCTGGACCACCAATGTCTAATTTTGAATATCTAAGAAAATGTGGCTCTCAATCTTGCCCAAAATATTTGAATTCGAGTTTCTTAAGTTTATTCTATGCCACCTCTACCATTTGGAATACAAAGCATGTATTTATGATTGATTTTATTTAAAAAATTGATAAATTCATAAAAGATAATTTTGAAATTGTGTTCATGAAAGTAAAACATTTCTTAGTTTCTTCAAGTAAATAATAGATTTTGAATTTTTTTAAAATAGTAAGTTTAGTTAACTTTAAAATTAATTTTTATTGCAATTTAGAATTTTAATTATACATGTCATCTTTATATTTGAGTTATGAATTATTTAACAGTTTATGTATTATTAAAAATAAATAATAGATAATTAAAAAAAATAATTATTATTATTTAATTTTATTTTTAATAATGTTAATTTATATTTTAGAATCATTGCACACTTGTGTTGATGGATTCAGTATATTTTGTTGGTAGGTTAATGATATTTGCTTCTCTACACAAGAACATTGAGATTGTAGGATAAAAAGCATTCTTGTATATCTCAAGGTTTAGTTCAACATTAGGTTTATATGCATCATTTACTCCACTAAACATTTTTTGAAACCTAACATTAAAGGCTTTAATAATTTGAATGCATTTTTCATTAAACCTCTCTAGTCGAGTCACTATTAGGATTTAAGGGAGGTTTAGGAGTGTTTGGGGGTCTTAAGGATGGTTCCAAGAGATCAGAGCTTGGATCTCTAAAACAATTGTACCAAGTTCAATCTAATAGGCTTCCTTACCTTCCATTAAGTGTTGAGCTCCCCATACATAATAATCAAGATGTGATGAGCATTTGAAGATGCTCTTTGTGTGATGAACATGCCTTCTGAGTAACTTCTGTGTGTTTGCAGGTAGAATGGTCCATTATAATGGCTTCTCAAGGGATCTAAATTACACAAAGAGATTTAAAATAGTGTAATGGCCTTCCCCATTTTGATTTAAAGCATTCTTACTTCCCAATTTGTCCTCTGCTTTACCTTTTGATGGCACAAAAATAGTGGAGGTTATGGATTGGTCTATTTGAAGTCCTGAATCATGATAATCGGCCTAAACCCTAATGTTACAAGGCACTATTACATCACATATAACCTGAACATCACCTTAGATACCTCAAAATGTAGCATCATTAGCTTGATTGTATCATTCGACCCCATTTAGATGCATATAGCCATGCATTTTAACACCTGTACCTTTCTACTTAATGGACCAATCATGGAGGTCACTTTGGTGGCTTCTAGAGGACTTGATAAAATGTTATAGGGCTCATTCTCCCTCTCCAACTTCATTGTGCACACAAACAATCTCAATCTCATTGCTTTTGAACTCAAACTAGCACTTCTAGGCCCATTCCATATAGTTTAACCCTACACCTACCAACCAGTGGGTCAATGTGATGCTTAGGGGACTTTATAACACCTTAAATGTCATTCCATGATCAAATTATCTCATCTATATGGATTTTGAGGTCAAAATCCAACATCAAGACACTTATAGGGTTTGTGCAGGGTTTAAGACATCCACCATCTTAACGATGGTTCATGTAATACAAACATCCAAACTAGGAAAAAATTACATGAATTTATAGGGAACTAACCTCCTCATCTTCCATGAGTGGTCTAGGTTCCCATGCAGAGGGTGCTTAGAGATATGAATGTTAGAAGGTGGCATTGAGGTTGTTTATAAGTAATTTCGAGTGCTTATTTTATTAAGGTTTATTAATAAAGGTTAGCTCCTAACTACCAACTAATCTTTCATGTATTTTTTATCCATATTAATAATTAAACTTCCCTAAAATATTTAGCCTGGAGCATGCATGTGGTAGAGTGGGTGAGCATTTGTAGTTGGTCTTTGAATTGCTTGTGTGTAGGCTGAGTAGCTCGAGCAAGGTTTAAAGACACTTTGATCAAATTTATCACCTCTTGTCACTTTAAACCTTATTAAAAAGTCTTAATAATATTCATACACCTCACATTGGCCATTAAACTTGTTATAATATCTTGAAGGAACCTCAAGATGGCACTAGCATCTATAAGTAGGCTTATTTTCAAGGCTCTTTATTGTATCTCTAGGTGTTAGACATTTGGAGGAGGTTTGGGAAACCTTAACCATCATCCCTCACTAAAATAAAACCTTATAGAGGTCCTAAAATTCTTGTATAACCTTCAAGTCATGAATGTACCCTTTCAACTGATAGACAACTATCACAGATAGGGCTTGGTCTGAGACAAAACAGTGGGTGTACCCACTATTTTTCTAACCCAAGTGAATACATAAATAACTTTAATGGGTCATGATGACCATTATTACTAATTTTTATATCTTGGATATGTCTATAAGGTCTTTGAATCACCATTTTGGCTCAAACTGGTAGTAAACTACATGTTGAATGTGTGATCAGGCATGGAAGTTTTGAGTATGGCCTTTAACATTGTCCATTGGGGAGATTATTATCATGGAGGTGTCCTACATGTGCTCAAGGACATTATCATGCTTATATGATGGGTTTTTAATTTTTTTTCCTTTGTATACCTTATCCTCTACTCAATCTTAGGTCTCATGCTTAAGTATGCTTGTGTAATCTCAAGCTTGTGTAGATGTTATTCTTCCTTCCCTGAGGTGATAACCACAAAGTTGCAAATCCAATAGTATGAAATTTTTTATTATTTATGTTGACATTGAATTTTATCCTAGGAAAGGAGGAAACACTAGTATGCATCAATAATGTTACATGTATCCACTTGTCAATATGGCTATCTATAGGGTTTGGTTATCAGGACTGTATGAGAAAAGAGTAATCAATAACTATTCAAACCTTAGAGACACGTTCATATCTATTATTATCTCCTAGAATGTATATATTCTCATGTTCACATCAATATCCATATCCTTAAATTATATACATATTACCTTTTTGGGAGACCCTATTATAGTAGGCATAAAAGGGTTGGTTGTATGCATCTATTTGGCCTTCTCAACTTTCTACATGATCATGTATGACCATAATCCTATGATATGATTGATTTTAATGGTTCTAAGGGATTATGTAGGTATTTTGACATGATATAACCTTGAAATTAAGGGTGGATGAATAGATGAAGGTGGTAGTGGAGGGATATGGAATGTAGTGCACGAAAACAGGGTCAACACAGCATGAATGGTAATGGAAACACTGTGAAAATACAATGATATGGGAATGGTGTGAAATTGAGGGTAATAACCTTTATAATACCAATTACATGAACCTTGTATACCTTTATACACATACCTAAGTAAACATGTAACTTTAGAGGCATATATGCAACATACATAGTCCTAAATTGAAACCTTAAATACTAAAAAAAAACTTAACTTTTGAAAAAGACTTTAAACTTTGATAAAAGGGACTATGTGGGTTTATAGACAAGGGATATGGTTTATATTCCCATGAGTCCACCATGAAGGCTGAGAAATTTGATTTTAAGACCATGATGACACTCCACCATGACTCCAACACCCCATTAAATGTTCTTGATTTGCATATGAGGTTTTGTAGATGTCATTGAACCACATATAGTGCTCATCATATAGTGGTTCTAAATTATGCATAAGCCTCTTCTCCTTGAGATATTATGAGGTGACAAGCAGTCATTAGACCTCCAGCCCAAGAAAGAAGGAATTAGAGACCTTAAAACACTCTATCAACTCTCCAATCTAGTTAACAACTTCTTATGAGGACCTCAAACCTTTGTCTATTACATAGATTTATATATAGATCATACATAGGAGCTATTCATGAATATATTCTAGTCATATAAGCTCACATATGTAATTCAAGTGCTAAGAAAGTTATGGGAGAATCCTTTAAGACCCAAGGAAACAACATCCATGATAGGTTTGAGCAGACAAGTCAAAAATACTTGAAAGACGTGCAATCCAAGTTGGTCTATGTAGGTGAGAAGGGAATACAAATTCTTTAACTTATTAAGGAATGTTCAAAAAAGTTATGAAACCAATCCCTAGACAAATTCCCATGGGTGAAAGTTTCCTGAGTTTACTTTATATGGTTATGATCTTAGGTCCCCACTTTCTCTCCTTTGTATGGTACAAACATAAACCTGAGGAACTCTCTAAGTTTGCCAATGGGCTTGAAGGATAGATGGGATGGTCCATACTGACTCCCTTTCATATCCATTTTACCTTATTGACACCCTCTACAAAATAGTGGCTCCATATGAGTTGGTCTATACTGTACAGATCTATACTACTTAAGAATCCTCTGCAACCTACCATTTTCTCTACAATTCTTCCTATTTCAGACCTAAAACATCATTAACATGTGTTGTGGAGGGAAAATAGGCATCATATGGCACTTTGAACCTGATGGTATGAATTGAGGGAGTTGAAATTTCACTATTTAGCAGGTGTAGGGCCCATTTAGGGGGAATTAGGCATTGACCATGATGGTAATAGACTCAATAAGGTATAAAATATTTTAGTTATGGCTTGATTAGGTTGATGAGGTCCATTATAGGTGTTTGGGGTGACTTAGTGGTCTATCAAGGCTATATTGAGTCTTATTATGACAAAAAAATGTTGAATTTGCACACATATATGACTTTCAAAATGTATATCAACTGAATTATCATATCCATTTCACATAAAGGACTTTCATGACCTATTGGAGACCTTGAATGAATCATAATAAACTTCCCACAATGTTCTTGAAACTTGAGAGATAACATACCTCATATTGTTAGATAAATCAGGGGTGCTCATGAATTATCACTAGACTACCTTCTCCATTTGCCCTCAACATGGAATTTTCAATCGTTAAAACTACATAAAGGTAACTACGGACCATACAATCATGTTTGATCCTCATGAAAACACTTGAATCAATCTAAAAGGGAGGTATAAAGACTAATAAGGAAAAGTTGTAGCATGACAAGACCATAGACTTATTGAACAATTATCACAAACTCATGATATGAATGACAACCGTGATACCAATGATGAATCAGGATTCAAGGAATTAGGTTGACCCCTTTTTAGGTATTGGACTAGAAATTGGTCAAAAATTATACCATATCAACCTGATTATATATTATTATCCCATTTAGTCTCTGTCATCATCATCTCATGTTACATTATTAATCATTTTTTATATATTTATCTTGTACATCATTATCTTATTGTTATCCTTCATCTCATTTTTTATATCTCAATATAGTCTTACCTCATCTAGACATATACCATCTTAATTTGTCTTGCATTTTAATACTACAATACAACTAGTTAGATTTTTAGGACACACACTTATCCAAACCATATTCACCATACCAGTAATCATCATTGCATCACCAACCTTATATAATTTTCCTAAGCTAAATCTCTTCATCCTTGACCCTTCCATTTATTCCCATATAACCTTCATCACATAATATTATATCCATCCCACCTTGAGCAAATCAGTCTAAGGCTTGAGCTAGTCCTTTTGTTATCAGTACATATCATCCTATCACTCTAGTCTACCATTAAGTTTTCTATCACCTACTACTCTATCAAACTTCCTACTTAGTAAATACAATATTAAAAACTTGACACTTTATTATTTTCAATATAGCATCCATTCATCCTCAATCCAACCATCTCTAATCTAGTCATCTTTTTTATTTATAATTAGCACTCATGTAATCATTGTCTTACTAGTTTAAATATAGGAACTAATTGAATCCCCTTTATTTCACTAGTTTTAAACTAGGCATTGTTGATAGATCATTAACACCTATCATACTATCAATTTAAGATCTAATCATAGTATAATATAATAATACATTTAGTCTATATCCTCCTCACCCATCACTTACCATACTAGCTCAATCATATAGATGTACTTTATCCAAGGACTATATTTTTACCCAAGCCTTAATCTACCTTCACATCATCCCCATTTTATCATTTTAAAACCTTTCATCTATCATCCACTCACATAGATCTGGACCCAATTCTAAAAAAAAAATACCTATTTGTCAACAAAGATGAGATCTTTTTATGGGTCCTAAAAATGGGTGCCCTCTTACCTATAGACCTTGATCCCATCAATCATATAATTAATTTACCATATCCCTCCCCATTTACAACCTCCATCTACACATGTATTTATTTCTCTCTTATCATAGTTAGCCCCATTATCCATTCATCATAACCTTGGTCGCAACACCCCCCAATATATTAGCAAAGAAGTTGTCTTATTTAACAAATGTATTGTAGCCAACAAGGACTCATACCTATTGAGGCTATTATAAATGGGTTCTCAACTTCCATAAGGATTTTACCCCATTCATATAACCTTACCTCTAGTTCATACCCATACACAGTTGAATCCTCCATTTACCAGTTATAGTCTATCATAAGCTCAATGTCTTACTAGCAAAGGGAATCCTAGTTTGAAAACCTCATCCAATACTAGTTCATTCTCTAAAATATCTCATATACCATGATCCATACACATCTTGTAAGTATTACACCTCATGTAGACCTCTAGTCTAAAATCAAATGCTTTCAATCTTAAGCCCAATGCTTCCACATCTAAGCCAAGAAGTGAAAAGATGGCCTAAAATTTTCTTCTTATATCATTATAATATTTATAACATAAACTCATTTCCAATAGAATGATGTTCTATCAACCCATAAGGCATATTTATCCAACTAAGCCTAATCCCTCTTGGTATAAACAAAACCAATATTGTCTATATCACTAAACCTAAGGGCATACTATTAATCAATGCTTAAATTTCCAATTTTTTTTTCAAAACTTCATGGACTATGGTAACATTGAAATTGAGGGTGAATCCAATGTGACCATGCCTAGGAGTGTTTAAAAATGGGTATGATAAGAAACACTTCTTAATTTTGATCAAGTTCCTTCCCTTCTCAACCAAGGTCATGGCCCTAAATCTCTTCATACCAAAAACATCACTATATCCCATCCATATTGAATCTCTTATTTTCATAAATAACTTAAGCCTAAGGTATTCATCTATAAACCTGAAGGGAAAAAATTAATTGTAGGCAATAATTATATCCAACAAGTATTATGTATTTTTACTAGAAAATAACCATTTCCACATAGTATCACCTCCTCAATGTCATCTATGTCCTTGTTAGAATCAACATCAGAATGGTCATATTCATTAAGATCATGTCCAACATTATCATATGAGTCAAAATTCACATTAGAAGCATCATCCCTTATAGATAATGAAATTCATGCCGATAGCTATCTCTTTGAGGACATCTCTAACTTGAATGTTGACTAGTTGTAAGGAATGTCCATTAATCCAATCCAGGATGATGAAGTCATAAAAAAGTTTGTACAAGTTATATCAGTTGAAGATAATTAAGGTGGATATGACTCAAATTTAGATGTTTATTTTATTAATATCATTAGTGATCTTTTTAAGAATCTTGAAGACACTTCCTCTGATGTAAAATTTAAACATCTTAGAAACATCTATGCAAATCATGTTTCCCATCACTCATTCTTTAAAATCACTAGTCCATTTTCACCTTCATTTATCATTTATCCTTTCTCTACTACTGATAATCACTACATCACTATACTTAATGGGAATAAATAGGAAAACACATTATTGGATTCCACTCGGCATGAAATATCATGTGTTGAATCTACAAAGATTTATGATAATAATCAGCTAATCAAGTCAAATAACTAAGACAACTATGATAAAAAAATAGGAAATGAAAGTTATAATAAGTCTAATAATTGGCCAAGTCAAAAGGCATCATCCCCTAGTAAAAATATCATTGAGCTGATAGGGGACCATCAAAGTCAAAATAACCATCATATATCAAGTCAAAGATTAAATTCATCTAGTGAAGCCCAAATTTAGGCACCAGGGGATAATCAAAATCCAAGTTAAATATCAAGTCAAAAATATTTCAAAAATAAAAGTAATATGGCTAAAATTCTTCTTAATATTTGGATTAAAGATCAAATAAGTCAAAAGGTCTTGGATCCCTTAATCTCACTTAGCATACGACACTAATAAAAAATGTCCCCTCCACTATATCCAATAGTCTATATAACTGTTTAACTCCATTTTTGCTCTCATCACAATCACACCACCCATCATGATCATACCATCCATATACGTCACCTGAAATCATCCAATCCACATATCACTTTATTAGGAAGCATTGTATCTTATATAGGATCTAATGACACCTATTTAATATGTCTAAAGGAATATAGATCAATATTCAATGAAGGTTATTATGGTATCATTACATCTAATGTTGACAACATGATCCTAACAATACATCTGCCTATAATAGGTATTGGTGTAAATATCAAGAAAGTGTCTATCACATGCATCTCAACCATATTTAATAAATTTATATGCCATCAATAAAATCAAAAATTAAAAAAAAATCATTTATCTAATGGTGAGAACAAGTCTTCTAGATCCTTGGGAAAGTACCATGGTGAAAACTAGTTTCCAGTGTCATGGTAAATAATAAATGTTGTTCATGGGTACTTCAACACTTAGGGAAAAGCATATTAATTCATCTATTTATTCACATAAATCATCTTATTCATTCTTTATATCCATTTTTATTCCACCATTTCATCCTATCTTGATGTCCATAAAAGTGGAAGGTGTCTTGATAAATGCTATTATCATATTCTTGGCATATTCTTTTAGAAACATTTAAGGGAGTAGGTAACTAGTTCCCTTGCACTGCATCCATTGGATATTCATATTCCATCCATAATCACCCATTTTATTATTTTGATAATCATCTAAGACATTTCATCCATTCATCATCCTTCCTTAATCTGGTTGATAGGCTTAGTATTTCCTTTGATAGCATCCCTCTTTGTATAGTGTACCTACATAGTCAAAAATTCCATAGAAATTGAAATATGCCAAAAATAAAACAAATAAAAAAATAAAAAAATATCCTACGATGTCTTGTCTCATTCCTATTCCCCCTTTCATATCATCATCCATATCCATTCCCTTTGACTCTTATTTACACAACCAATTAATATCCACCCATCCATAGTATTGTACTATGTCACCTATTCCAAATTGGGGCAAGTGTATTTTATATTGAGCTAATACTAACCTAATCTCACCTTAGTATGATAAGTTTTGAGCCTCTCATCTAAATTCAAAACATGGACAACCACTGAATCAACTAGCTCATGTACTTGCATTAATATTTACTCAATCACATCCCATTCCATCCCACTTATGATCAAGGCAATTCTACTCATTCTCATTTGTTGACATCAATCATCATTTTCATCCATCCTAAACTCTTTTCATCTAGATAAAAAACAATTCACTTATGATTTCATGTATATATTTGTTTGATTGATTTATGTGTGATGTTTACTATGTTTTGTTTTTTTGTTTGTCTATATTTGTTTTTAGTCATGTCATGTATCTTTTAGTCTATTGGGAAATGAATGAGGATGTTATGATGACACAAAAATCTATAATTATGATTTTAGGTGACCTCAATGATGTAGAGTTCACTATTTCCCCCTTTTATAATTATACACTTTAGCACAATGTCCTCTTGGTCATACTTTTATCATGGGACATACTACCTAGTGTTATATTTACATCAAATTTATTAAAATATGATGAGACCTATTATAATAATGATGCCTTGACAATGAACTAAACTCATCATTTATATTATGCTCTCTCATGTTTTAAAATGTTAAATCATCTTAATCCCATCATCAATTCAATCATCCTAGTTCATTCATCTAATATATAATCATTCCTCCAAGTCACTTATCATTTCATCTATATCATCTAGTTACTGATCTATCATCTCTCTAGTTATCAACATCTAACATCTCATTCCCCATAATTTATCCTAGTACTCTATCTTAATATATTACATATAAGTTAAATCCTCTATCTAAAAAATAACATGTGTACCATTCATTGTCATCCTCTTCATCTAGTCCATCTTGTCATCTATCATCTAGTCTAAACTACATTGGCCTAAGGTCTTTTCAAACTATGTAGGTAACACATAGTCATATAGCATGTCTAAGGTCAACTCATCTACTCTCTCCTCTTCCCCCATCATTATTCATCACATATATCTTGTCCTTAATCATACTCAAGTCTTGCATCAGTCAAATCTGTAGACACCTAAAAAGTGTCTAACCCTTGGTCTTCCTCTCTCCCCTTGGTCCCTTGCCACTTCGACTATCCCTAACCTACCTAGGTCTTATTAATTAAAAATAATCATCTATTTTTAATTAAATAAGTCCATTTTCCCTCTCCTTGCCACCTCGCTACCCTAGGATACCCTCCTTGGATCCCCTTCATTCCCCACATGGCCATTTAATGCCTAAGTCTCCCATTCCAACCTCTCCACTCGCCCAATTAACCCCCGTCGACCGTTTCATCCTCGCATTCATTTGACCCGGCGGTTGGGAAACGGATTAAAGGCTATTTTTAGCCTTTCTCCGGCCTTTTAGCCGCCGACGTCGGTCAACCGTCGACTGACGTCGGTGATATTGCCGACGTCGGCACCTTTCATAACGGCTTCTTCACCGTTATCTCCTCCTCTTCGCTCTCTGCGTCTGGCTCTGGCATCCCGACTCTTGAATATTTGTATCAGACCCTTGTATCTGTCCTTTCACTTGGCCTCTCTGCCAATCAATCTGACTCTCTCCCTCAGGTACACAGCGAGCTTCTGTAAGTGAACAACAGGGGTTCTCCATCAGCAACAGGGCTTCACATCCGGCATCACCAGTAACAGGACACCAACCTACACCATTTTCTTCAGCAGGGCACAAGTAAGTACTCTATTTGTGTTTTCATTATGCTTTCTAGTCATCTGCTTTTAAACTAGATTCAACACTTCTTTTCCCAAACCCAGACTGCTAACCAAACCAGGCAGACCTGGATTCCTATCTCCCTGATTGGCCTCCTTTATCTCTCTATCCCTTTTCAACATTTTGTCCATTATCCTAGACCTCTGCACAGACCTTCAACTAAAACCAGACTCTCCCATACCATTTTTTACGTCCACAAACCCGTCCACAGACCAAGCCCAGACCAGACTCTGTCCAGACTCGACCAGACCCTGCCTAAATCCCATCCAAGCCTATTGCCTAGACCGATGCCGGTCACTGCCTCCACCGACGTCGGCAGCATAATCGACGTTGGCAGACCTTGACCACCGACGCCGGTATAACCACCGACGCCGACGACTGCAACCAGGCCGACAGCTTCTTCCAGGTAAGCCTTTGCTTTCTTTTCTCTTTCAGTTTGCTATCATTTCAGTCTATTTTAGCATTCTGTCATTTATCAGTCATTTATCTTTTATCAAAATAGTGGGTTGACCTCCCTTAAGGAAGTTCTCATACTTCTGGGAACAAGCTTTCACTTGGCAACCCACCATCTATCCATCTAACGCCTTTTTGTCCAAGTTTTCTTCTTTGCAGGTGTCATTCCTCCACAGCCAAAGAGGGGTGCTCACAAACGTCTGGATTACGGTGCACAATCTTTATCCAGGTACTTCTAGCCTTGTCCATTTCTTTAGTTTCTTTATTCATCTTTTGAATGTAGAAAGCGAATTAGCGATAGAAACATTCTGGCACGCCCGGTGGGACCTTAGGTTCTTCCTCGGGTTCCTCTTCCTTTCATTCATTTAGGTGCATTTAGGCTCCTTCCTTCTTGTCTCTTTCTTCTATTCCAAATGACACTATAAGCAGGACTAAAACGAATCTTTCTTCCTTGCACTTCTAGACTAGTCCAAACATCATACTCTCAACCCTTTTCTCAAACTTGTCTTCATAACAAATCTCACATTTCGACTTGGGCTTAAAACGTATCGCACTTTCATTTCTGCTTGTGCTTGCATTAGTCCACATCTAGTAACTTAAATCCGCATATTGAATAAATCGTAGACACTTGATGTTACACTACCAGACCACATGCACTAAAACAAACATAAAACTTACTTGAGACAAGGCCCGACTGGGATTTCATCCCCCAGCAGATACCTTACCCGTCTCGGTGACCCTACTTGGATTTCATCACCAAGGGGGAAGCCCACTCCGTTCTCTGGTGGAGGATAAACTCTAGGCGAGGTATATCTTGGCTAAGCAAGACCAGCTAACCACTGGAATCGTGAAGTGAGGGGAGCTTGCTCCTTAGCACCAGGCCACGTACCAGACCTAACACAGATTTTTGAGCACCTAAAACAAGACCCGAAACCAGCTCTAGACTGCCTCTTCTAGGACCTTTCTTACAGCCAATCTCCCTAAACATTCATCTAAGGCATAAGCCACAAGATTCTAAGGTTAATTCCTAGGATTTATCGCTTAGGCTTGTTTGTCTCTCTCTATTTTTCTATTCTCATCTGTTTGTTTGAGTGAGTGAGGACGCTTTCTTCATTGTTTTTCCAAAGAATCTTAAAATCTTTTTGTTCTCTGGAAGACATAGCCACCGGCATCGGTTCTGTCACCGACGTCAGCTTTCCTGTCTTACCGGCATCGGTTATCTGACCGACGTCAGCTATCTTCCTTACCGACATCGGTTTTTCAACTAACGTCGGTCTCTGTCACTGTCTTTTTTTTTCAAAACTAGCAGCCTAAAACCTGTCCCTTCTCTATCAAAAACCACATTTTGGTTTTCTGAGACTGCAAGAACATAGTTTCTGGAACTAGGACTCTCTTGTCAACCACGCTAGCCGTCAACCACTTCCGTCTACCCCGTCCCTAACCAGTCCTATCATGGAGTTCCACTCAGAGACTGAAAGAAATCCTACAGTTGTGACCCCGACCCCGACTCAAATTCCCATCATCCCTGAAGGGGACCAAGATTTTGAGAGATTCTTAGACCTCAATACCGCAGCCCTCCAAAACTATCTCGCGAGAAACCCAAGCGAGACCTTTCAGGTGACATGGCGATGACATCCACACCATTCGCCACCCAACCCTTTATGGCTCAGCCTTTCACCTCAACTATTAACCCAACCATGGCCAATACGCAAAGTTTGGCCTCCCCGTCTATTTTTAGACCGACCTTCATCGGGGTTTCATTACCCCCTCAACCACCTGCAATTCAACCAAGTTCTACATCATATCAGAACTTGATTGTCTTGACCCCTCATACTCTTGCGCCCACAAATGTAGGAGTGCCAACCTATATTTCTACCAGTGCCACCATTCAACCACCTTTGGCGGTGCCCAGTCAACTTATACCTTCGACCTTCATAACGCAACCACCTTTAGCCTCCACTTATGTCCCTGCGACTAGCCATCCATACATTGCGCCCTTACAAGCGCAACCGACTACGTCGTATGCCTCCTTTAGCCTCTCTCAAGCACCTTACAACCTAGGGGGTGCTTCATCCACCAATCCGTCAGTAGACATCATTAAGATGCTGATGGATAAAATGTCCAGTCTCGAAGCCTCCATTTCCGGTTCAAGCAATACTTTGTCATATGAGCAAATTTGCAATGAGCCCATCCATCCTTCTGTCCCTATTCGACCATACCCTAACCATTGGGAGCTTCCTAAATTCACTCGCTTTTAGAGTAAGGAAGACCCACAACAACATCTACGGGCATTTAGACATGCCTGTTATCTTATTGCCCATGACGATGCGTTGCTTTTACGCACGTTCCCTATGTCGCTTTCTAGCCCAGCCCTTGACTGGTATAGTTCTCTTGCCAGACACTCTATCTTTTCATTCATTCAACTCGCCCAACTATTTCTTGACCATTTCTCAATCAATATCACCAAACAAGTCTCAATCACAGACCTTTACTCCATCAGGCAATTTGACGACGAATCAATAGTCGACTTTGTCGCTCGTTGGAGAGGTCTGATCAACCAGCTCTCCTTCTCTTTGCCTCAACCTGAGCTCATCGAGCTCTTCTCTTGAGCATGTGCCAGACACATCTCTTCTACTTTGCGGATTCAGACATTTTGCACTTTTGATGAAGCTTTCATCATGGCTCGAAAGCTTGAACTCTGCGCCCTTGAAGAAGATAAGGTCAAATTGCGTCATACCAATGCAAAATCTATTGACCATTCTTCTTCCAGACCCTCTTCTTCTGCCAACTCTAAGTCCAAAGGAATGGCCAATACTGTGGTCGTTAGATCACCATCCTCGACAACAATGAATTACTCTCAACCTTCGACGTCTTCAAGCATCACCAAACAATTCCAACAACGGTACATTCAACATTCTTACACTCCACTTGGAGAACCATACGCTTCCGTTTTGGAAAAACTACTCAAGCAGGGGGTCCTCAATCTCCCTCCAATCCGACCACCTCAATTTGACCCTTCAAAAGCCATCCCTACTTGGTATAGGGAGGCCGACTTCTGTCCCTTTCATCGCGTCCAAGGCCATGACATTGACAACTGCCAAACTTTCAAAAACATCGTCCAAGACATGATCGACAAGGGGGATCTTATTTTAGATAACCCGAATGCCCCACCCAATCAAAACATCGACATCTTCAAACACCCTTTTCCAAATCATTCGCCTACTCAAAACAACGTCCAGACTTCGACCAATGACCATCAAAACCATGACATTCACACGATTAACACTATCTTGCCTCTTGTCCTTGACCAACCTCTTCCATTAAAGGATGAAGAACTTTCTTCTCCTACTAGTCCTCCATCTACCTCTCTTGTATTGGCGGACGCTTTGACCACATCAACGCCATTAAGCCCACCTCCATCTGAAGACCCTACCGTGCCTACTCCTCAACTACAAGTAGAAGGCACAATCATCCATGCCCTCTGCCCACTTGAGGAGCCATACTCTCTTATTTCTTCTCCACCAAGAGAAGAACCAGTCTCTCCACCCATTTCAACCAAGGAAGACTCAGTCACGGTTTCCTCTCGCCCTTTGTGTGAGATTTCTACATCTCACTCACCTCCATCCACATCCAAACCCAAACCTACATCTAACCTCGCCTCACACAATAGTGGCCCTCGACCCAAACACATGAAAGCTACTAGACCTCACCAGAGAACTCCTCCTCCACCTTCATCATTACCTTCAATCTTGGGCCCGCATCCGTCCACTTTAATAGGAGTGCTTCCCACTCCCATCCTTCACAGAGGCAAGTCGCCTCTATTACTCTCTCAACCCATCAGACATACATCTCCTCCAAACCCTCGACCTATGCCTCTTACGCCTCTAAACCCAAATTCATCAACCCCCACTACAATAAAACATCCCGACCCATTATCAGGTTCATATGCCTTGCTCTTACGGCAATTATTGCAGTCATCTCGTATCGACCTCCCACCTCTTAGACAATATCAATCTCTCGGACCTAAACCACCTTGGTTCGACCACACTTGCATTTGTGCATATCATCACACGCCTGGACACGACACGAAACATTATTGTGCCCTCAAGGTTGCCATTCGCCAATGTCTGGGGAATGACACCCTTCTTCTCGACCACGTTATCAACAAACCTTCAACACCACCTCACCCATCACCTCTCGAATCAAGACCCTCTTGGTTCGACAACTCTAAATTCTACCATTATCATCACATTCTGGGACATGACACTGAGCGTTGTTGCGCTCTCAAAGCTGTCATTCGTCAGCGACGGAAAAAAGATTCCCTTCTCATCAAGGATCCTCTTGACCACCTCTTCGACAAAACATCAACCCCGACTCATGCCTCTCCAACCTCATCACCTAAATTAGGATCCCCACGCCAGACTGTGGTCTCTTTGCCGCCTTTGACCCCCTTATTCGACATTAATACCATCCATCTGACCACTAAACCTCAACTGACCTTAACCAATCTTTCAAACATTCTCCCTACCCGCTGGGGGAATTCATCCTTCATCCAAACCTCGACAAAATTTTCAACCCAGTCTCTACCACATATCAATCACTCATTTAATCTTAAATCTCGACCAAGTGTCCATCGACCCAACCCCTGACCAATGATTCGACTAGTCTCAACCAAACTTCAACCAAATATCAATCAACCAGACCTCTTGACCAAACATTCAACCTTTTTCAACCAACCAACGACAATTTCAACCAACTTCACATCCATCAATCAACACCTGACCAATCTCGAAAGAGGCAAATTGGGGCAAGTTTGCTCCTAATTGACTTGGACCTTATCATAACATACAAGCATGGCCCAGGGACTTATTAGACCTTGAACCCCTTTTTATGTCTTGCGTCTTCGACCATTTCTACTGTTAGTCGAGTGTTCGATCACTTGACATTTTACTTGAGCTCGTCCCTTGAGAAACCCCTTGTCATTGTCATTCCTTTTCCTATCAACCCTACTTCCTAACACTTGTCAACCCTTTTTTGTCAAGCAGTAATGCTTTGTCCTAATAAAAGGGAACCCTTAAACCTCTACAGGCTCGTCCATGGCTAAACTTCAGTCAAC
The DNA here is from genome assembly GCA_037957365.1 of Torreya grandis. Taxonomy (NCBI): domain Eukaryota; kingdom Viridiplantae; phylum Streptophyta; class Pinopsida; order Cupressales; family Taxaceae; genus Torreya; species Torreya grandis. The sequence continues at coordinate 1,012,269 of JARHVA010004115.1, forward strand.
AATTATATCAAAAATAATATATCATACCAGGTCATAAAACACTCTAAATGTAGACTGCTCCCTCGAAGGATAGCTACATAATTGCTGTATTACTAGACTGATCCCTTGAAGGACAGCTAGGCCAACTTATCAAACATTTAAAGCAAAAGTATAGACCACTCCCTCGAAGGATGGCTATGACTAATTATTGCTACAGACAGCACCTACTTTTGAAGCTTCCCGCATTGATCAGCTTCACAACATGACCACCAAGCAAACAACATCATTATGTGGACTTCCCGCATCGATCAGTTCACCATCAAAAAAAAAAAAAAAAAAAAAAAAAAAAAAAGAGACTGACACGCTATCAAGTCATGGACACGCCTATAGTCGTTCTTGGGTCACCTATAAAAGGGGCAAGGTTTTTCCTGCCACAAAAAGGGTTACCCCATCCTCTCATATCACATACTCATCCTATCACCCCAACATACTCAAGGGACTTCGAGCTCACTTAATGTCAAGTGATTCGATTATTTCTCTAGCATCAACCCTGGTCCAAGACGTAATGCATGAACGGGGCTTTTGTTCTAATAACCCCTATCTATGCTCCCTTTTTGGTCCTTGTCAATGAAAGAGTGATTCGCCTTTCACTTTTTCTCTACACTTTGGTCACATTTAACCACATCAATTGTTGACTCAACTCATACCAAGCTATTTCTCATCCTCATGGCATCAGACATCATCCTCGTCCATTTCACATAGTTTCTATGGACACCAATACACATGGAAACTATCGACCAGACCTAATTTATGTTAAGCATAAACCAATACTTGTTGAAGCATAAATAGACCTCCATTCATCTTTAGCATACATCCATCACGACTATGGAAACTTGCTAGGGATGAAAGACTCTCGACCAATTCTACAGAATACACCATCTGTAGCATCATCTTATCCTCATCTTATCCTCATCATTTTGACACTTGACCACATCCAATCATCGACCAATCTTCTCAATTCGTCCGAACTACATTGGTCTGAGGCCCTATGACCAGGGCTATGTAGGCAGCACTCAGATAGCACATCCTCTGAGGTTAGCTCGACCACCCCCGTTTGTTCGTCTTTTTGATGGACAGACCTTCTCTTCTGTGACTTTGATCACGACCAACTCCATTTTCTTTGACCAAGACCAATCATTTCTTTAACCAAGACCAATTATTTTCTTTGACCATTCCTCCCTTTTAGGGAGAACTACATTGGCCTGAGGCCCTTCACACAAGGGCTATGTAGGCAGCACTTAGATCACATGACGTTTTCTGAGGTTAGCTCGACCACATCCTTTCGTCCATCCATCCCCTTGACCAATGACCATTGGAGATCATGCGTATCTCCTTCGACCTTCGACTACTTCCAAGCCAATGTTGCCTTGGTTGTTTTTGCGTGTGTGCTACCTCACGGCTGGTTAGCAGAATTGTCCGCAGACTATTTTTGACCCTTCGCAAGTATAGGATCGCAAGCCAGTTGATCCCTACTACTTGTGGCATTTTCGTGTTTCTGGGAGCACTTCCTGAGCCTGGGATACCTGGAACATGATGACCATTTGGAGCTTCAGCTTAGATTGAGTGACCCGATCAGCAGACGACTAAATGCTGGGGCCCGGTTACTTCAATTTTGGCACTCCTCAACCTTTTGACTGCGACCATTTGACCTACCTGTCCCGTGACGTGGTATACGTGCAATCATGACTTTTGCAGCATTTTCACTCACTTTTCATCTTTCTCATCCACCTTTTGTCAAATCAGCACCCGACATCAGGTCCTTTCCCTCGACTCCCGCTTTGAGGGGGAATACCTCATCCATACTTCGGGGCAATCCACATCATCCCTCACCTGGGGCAACTACCTCCTATTTTTGTCTTGCAGTTCGTCTAGAACAACCAACAAGACAAAAACGGGCAAATGTAGACACCTAAAAAGTGTCTAACCCTTGGTCTTCCTCTCTCCCCTTGGTCCCTTGCCACTTCGACTATCCCTAACCTACCTAGGTCTTATTAATTAAAAATAATCATCTATTTTTAATTAAATAAGTCCATTTTCCCTCTCCTTTCCACCTCGCTACCCTAGGATACCCTCCTTGGATCCCCTTCATTCCCCACATGGCCATTTAATGCCTAAGTCTCCCATTCCAACCTCTCCACTCGCCCAATTAACCCCCGTCGACCGTTTAATCCTCGCATTCATTTGACCCGGCAGTTGGGAAATGGATTAAAGGCTATTTTTAGCCTTTCTCCGGCCTTTTAGCCACCGACGTCAGTCAACCATCGACCGACGTCGGTGATATTGCCAGCGTCGGCACCTTTCATAACGGCTTCTTCACCGTTATCTCCTCCTCTTCGCTCTCTACATCTGGCTCTGGCATCCCGACTCTTGAATCTTTGTATCAGACCCTTGTATCCGTCCTTTCACTTGGCCTCTCTGCCAATCAATCTGACTCTCTCCCTCAGGTACACAATGAGCTTCTGCAAGTGAACAACAGGGGTTCTCCATCAGCAACAGGGCTTCACATCCGGCATCACCAGCAACAGGACACCAACCTACACCATTTTCTTCAGCAGGGCACAAGTAAGTACTCTGTTTGTGTTTTCATTATGCTTTCTAGTCATCTGCTTTTAAACTAGATTCAGCACTTCTTTTCCCAAACCCAGACTGCTAACCAAACTAGGCAGACCCAGATTCCTATCTCCCTGATTGGCCTCCTTTATCTCTCTGTCCCTTTTCAACATTTTGTCCATTATCCTAGACCTCTGCACAGACCTTCAACTAAAACTAGACTCTCTTAGACCATTTTGTATGTCCACAGACCCATCCACAGATCAAGCCCAGACCAGACTCTGTCCAGACTCGACCAGACCCTGCCTAAATCCCGTCTAAGCCTATTGCCTAGACCGACGCCGGTCACTGCCTCCACCGACGTCGGCAGCATAATCGACGTCGGCAGACCTTGACCACCGACGCCAGTATAACCACCGATGCCGGCGACTACAACCAGGCCGACAGCTTCTTCCAGGTAAGCCTTTGCTTTCTTTTCTCTTTCAGTTTGCTATCATTTTAGTCTATTTTAGCATTCTGTCATTTATCAGTCATTTATCTTTTATCAAAATAGTGGGTTGACCTCCCTTAAGGAAGTTCTCATACTTCTGGGAACAAGCTTTCGCTTGGCAACCCACCATCTATCCATCTAACGCCTTTTTGTCCAAGTTTTCTTCTTTGCAGGTGTCATTCCTCCACAGCCAAAGAGGGGTGCTCACAAACGTCTGGATTACGGTGCGCAATCTTTATCCAGGTACTTCTAGCCTTGTCCATTTCTTTAGTTTCTTTATTCATCTTTTGAATGTAGAAAGCGAATTATTGAATAGAAACAAAATCCTTGAGCTAAAAAATCATAAATCAATAAATAATTCAAATTTATCAATCACCATAAATGTAATCATCTCCCTAATCTTTATGTCAATTTCTCACACCTATCAATGGGACCAATAGGTCAAGAGATCCATATTTTATTTTATCAATCATCCATCATCCATATTTAATCAATTTATCATTTAGGGACATGGTCATCCCCATCAATCATTAATTTGATACCTGTGGCTCTACCAGGCATGCATCCTTACTTGGGATACATCCAAAGATCACGGCTCTCCTAATCACTATTTTGTCATGGTTGGTTCCCATTTGGGGCATGTCGACAACCATGACATATTTGCCTCACATTTATTTTCATGTGTCCCTTTTAGGGACATCATTGATATCAATCACATTGTATCCCATTGATTTTATGCATTGCATACTATCTCTTCCCCTTCATATTTTGGTCACTCGATCATATCATTTCTTCTCTATCATCTTATTAATAATATTACCTAAATTCAAATTTGATCTACACTCATCATTAATCTTATAAAATCATTATCTTATTTTGGTTTGATTCTCTCCCAAGCATGCATCTTTGCTTAGGATATGTTGAAAGCTCATGCACTTTATCATCTTAGTCTGTAAATTTCCTTTGCATGTGTCCTTACTAGGTATACATTAAAATATTTCAATATTTTATCTTATCATCATCATGTTATGGTTGATTACCCATTGAGATGTGTCTACAACTGTGACATAGTAATTTTTTCTCCCTATGCATAGGTATTTTCTATGAGCACCATCACTGTGTACCTCATGGCTGATGTTGAGTTCATTTTATTCATCATCAATTTGACATATATAATCCCAAATCCTTATCTCTATGCACATCCCACCCCTTTTTTCCTCTTTTGAGTGGCCATCTACTTCCTTCCTCTCTGCATGTGCCGTCAAAGGACCATATTAACCCCTTGTCTATTAGTGTCTTCCCCCTCTTGCTCCTTTTTTTTGTGGTCATTCATCTCATTTTTATCTACATGTCCCCTTAATGGGGCATCATGTACGGTGACATCATTTACTAAAATTCATCAATGAGTGTCTTTCTTCTTTGAAAGACCATTACTCATAAATCATTCTATCATAATGCCCTTCAAAGAGGGAAAATGTATGCACTTAAATTTTCTTGTTTCATCACTAATGTCATTAATTTTGTATATGTCCATATAATTTATCCTAATATATTATTATCTTTATATTAGTATATGTCCATATATTTTGTATTCAATGGAGGTTGAGTTGAGTTGATAAATAATATCTTTACTTGGATTGATTTTCATGCCAATATCTTGTTTTTTTGTCAAAAAATCCTATAATCCATGTCTTGACTCAAGTTAAATATTATACTAGAATTATGAGTCTAAAATCAATCCAAAATCCATATTCACTTAATCTTTTTATTATTTTTATCTTGATTTAGAGCACTTAGATTTATGATTGAAATGTTGGTTTTGAATGTTCATTTATCTTTGCATTGCTCTATATTTTACTTGTAGATTGTGAATTTTGAGTAGATTTAGGTAAATTATGAATGGTTAAATATAGTGCTAAAAATTTCCATATCATACACAAATTAATTAAGCAATCTAACTTGGCTTAATAACTTCTTGAAATAACATTAGAAAATCTATGTGGTATAATTTATTATCACCAAGGGAAACATAGGTGAACATTTGGTTCCCCCTTGACCTTCTCAAAATCTTAATTGTAAGTGTCAAAATAAATTTTAGGAAAGCTCTCACTTAGAAATACCTATAATTAACTACCCTTTTTCTTATCCCTTATTGTTAGCTTAGTTTTAATTTTTTTGGTTTTCCATATTTTGTTTTGCTTCTCATCAAGTTCAGCCACATCATGTTTATTTTGTGATGAGCTATCTAATTTTACATCAAGGTTTCACATTATTTATTAGTGTTTAATGAAATTAAGGGTTTGTTTGTGTTAATATAGCATTAGTGGATTTATAGAGCCTAACTAAAAATATCACTTGAACATTCTATGTGAGATGTTGTAATTTATTTGAAATTTTAGAACTATTGTGGCCTATGATTCTTAATGAATCACATGGATTTAATAATGTTAATTTATTTATTTAAATACATAAAATACACTCACATAAATTGAAATCAGGTATAAAACACTATCATTTATGATTTGTCTCAACTGATTAATGAGCTTTCTAAACTTTCATAAAGCCACGGCTTGGTCCCAAACCCTCATTGGAATGAATAGAAAGCCATTTCCTGAAAGGTAAGAAAAGGAAATAAAATCAAAATAAAATTTGAAATCCTAAGATCCATAAAAGGGAGATTCAAAAACCTCCACCATGGCTGTTTTGACCTAGTTGGCAGTGGAGTAAGATCTTCAGGGAAACTAGAGGCATATCTATCATGACTATAAACACATGGTTGGTAGAAGATAAATTAAAAAATCCTACTCCCTCAGAATTTATAATCATGTAGGTAGATCTAAATGATTGTGTGTGAATGCAAAATTGTGAATGGATTAGTCACTTAAAATACACACTGATGGTATTTGAGAATAAAGTAACATAGTATGTCTTGTGTAGGAGTAGACTTTGGTGTCCAGTTTTATGACCTATGTTTAAATCAATTATTTGTAGCTAATACTTATGTTTGGATGCATGAATTGGAAATTCTAAATTCTCGAATATACTCATGAGTATATACTAACATGAAGTTGCCATTGTAATTTCCTTCACCAACACACTCCATTTTGAAGCTAAAAATAGGGACCCTCTTCCTTTTCAGACAAATATTAATTTACTTAGTATATATGACCTATTTGTATTTTTTTCATGGCTATGCTTGATCCCCTCTCTCATTGGTAGTTAGCTATATGTTAAGTTATATATGACTATTCATTCCCATTTCTAATGCTTTTACATTTTGCTTAAATTAGTATAAGATTTTATATATGAACATTATAGTCTAACTTGTAAGTTTACTTTCAGACTACAAGTTATTATTCCATGATAAAATGCCTTAGTATTTACCTATTTTTTATTGAACCTAACACCCATGAAAGTTCATCTAGCTTTTCAGACCTATTTATGGCTTACTTTTGGTAGTATAACTCATGAATATTATTTTCATGGTAAATTGGCGTAATACTTGCAATGATTATTTTGAGACTTAGCTAAATATTTGATAAATAATGATGATATATATATATATATATATATATATATATATATATATATATATATATATATATATATATATATATATATATATATATATATATATATATATATATATATATATATATATAGGAATTAATAAATTTTATTAATCCTTTATTTTAGATGATTTTTATCACATTTACTATAGACTTTATATTGTGAATGTTTGGGATTAAATATTTGTTCCATGCAATAACTAGTTTTAATTATTATATTGATTGACTAATTCTCACATTAAATTCACTTGGGAAAGACTTGGATTTCTTAAAAAAATTACTTAGTCATTTTTTTGTTTATGAAAGTTTTAAGGACTTTTAGGTTCCCTCAAATCCTTCCATGAATCCAAATCTCATCGATGAATAGCTCCATAATCAAATATATATTTGAAAAATTGACCAAGTCTTTTTAAATCCCCTAGGCCCTAAGATCATGCTATATGGAAAGATCCCAATGACCTAACACAATATATAATCAATGGGAAATGTAAATTTCTATGCCCCTAAGGGCTTGGGATAGTGTCACTTGGCACCTTCCTATGAGCTCGATATCCCAAGGATGAATAAACAATTTAGGATCTCTATGCCCTTGAAAACTCAAGATTGTACCACTTGGAACATCCTAGGAGATCAAGATCCTAGAGTAATGATATTATTATCCCATATATAAGGATGTATTGATAAATTTATGTGATCCCAAAGGCCTTAGATTGCACCATGTGGTGTCATCTTGGGAACCTAAGAGCCTAGAGGGATGGTATAAGAGAAAGAAAGCTTATGGCCATTGGACCCAAAAAATAACCCTAAAAATTATAGAGGGCCTAGGGACTTGAGAATAATCCACATGGATATGAGTATGTAAATGATAGAGGAGAACCCAAGACCATGTGGTGATGACTACTAAAGTTAGGACAATAAAGCTACAGACCAGGGAGGCCAGAGGACTGACATATAGTAGGAAAGTGGTACCTAGTGAAAAAACCCAAATAGTTGGAAATAGGAATAAAATGGAAAGATAAAGAAGGGTTGTGTGGTATTGATGACATTAGAAGATGAGTAAACTAATATTGATACCCTGTCTAGCTATCAAAACTATCAAGAGTCCTCTAAAAAGTGTAGTCAAAATAAATTTGGCTCCTTGGATCCTCTCCAATTAAAATACCTAAAAGTGAAATTTTTTAAATTGATCCAACATACCCTAAATATAAGAAATGGATATATTATTATTTTAATAAACCTCTAAATTAAATATTTAACTCTACACAAGGCATGGTGGAATGACAATTCCAAGAAAATCCCAGTGACAATCTGCTACCAATATTTGAATCCAATTACTACTATCCCCTTAAATTGAATGCAAGAAAATCCCAATGATAATCTACCACCAATATTTGAATATTATTATTATTCACCCCTTAAATTGAATGCAAGGTAGTCATTATATCATGAGTTATCACATTATGTGTGCATGGTAAAATAACAACAAGAGATAATGAGCATAAAAGATAAATTTTAGCCTTTAATAAGCATGGTCTCTAATCTACAAATCACACTCAATCTATAAATCTATCAGTGAATAAAAATAATCCTAACTGTATCCCTAGTCATCATTGAATATTTATAATCATCCCATTAGTGTGATGATAAATTTTTTGTATAAATCTATCTATATAATGGATGTTTTTTTCCATTTGATATGGTTGACACTTGTACAAAGAAACTTTGTCAAAATCACATTATAATCATTTTTCTTATTTTCACTTTATCCTCTTTCCTAGGAATATTGTCCATGGTTTCTTATTTTGAGATTATGCCTATGTTAATAAATTAACATTATGATATGTTACTCAATGAATGTATTAACTATATTTTTCTTATGTTAATCTAGTTTGCTTGTAAGTTATTTTTATTTGCTTTTGAACACTCCTTTATTTATGTGCTTGCAATTATAAAGTAATTTGAAAGTCATGTGTATAGTCTGCCACATGCCTTTTTATGTGTTTATATTTAGTGAATTTTTTTGAGTTAGGAATTCAACTTTGTGTCCTTATAATATTTCTCATTGGGTGGTTAAACGTCTATGTAATTTATAAAATAGGCACATAGTGGTATAACTATAACCTAACATGCTTTAGTTATTAAGAATAAACATATTCTTGACTTGAAATCTTCTTTCTACTCCATTTTTGTTATTTTTCTTCATATTCATATGAAATTGAAATAATCTTACCTATTATATAAATTGGTAAAGTCAATGATCAACAACAATTAACAATCAAGATCAATGAGCTAATAATAATTCCAAGTGTCATCAAAAGACATTAAGCCTCTAGTGGTAGTAGTTAAAGTTCTTTGATTAAAAAGGTTAAACTACTTAGTCCTTGGATTGAACCAATGTCAATCCTAAAATTAAAAAGGGGACATTTTTATCCTATGTATTGTCCACCAATTTTCTCTTTAGAACATAACCTCATGAGTCTTTTAGACCAGGATTTTGGGTTGAACAATAATTGACATGTGGGTAATTATGTCGACATTAAGTGTTAAGGATATGAGAGGGAAAACATTAATGTATGTCACCTTATTTCACATTATATCTTATCTTGGTTAGACATCCTTATTAGAAGGCAAGCACATGCATTTGTGAACTTTTTTTTGGCCACTAAATTGGACAATTGAAGGGACAATTATGGGTTTATAAAGGTTGAAAACATTTTAATGAATAAAACACCCATGAAGGGGATCATGGTGGATGTTATCATGCATAATGACTTGTATGGGATTTATTAATCATATTTTTAATTCTCAAGGTTTCAAAATGATTCAAACTATGCATTAGTAAAATGGTTCATATTCAAACAGGTCATCATTTTTGGTGCCTTAGTAAAATACTATAAATGTTAAAAAATAATGCAATATTCCATGGCTCTCCATGCCCAGGGTGCCATTGCATTAATGATCCTAGTAATATTTGGGAAACATGATGGAAATATAGAGGAATTACAACATGGAGTATCTAATGGAAGTGGAGAAATAAAAATGGAGGTAGGAAAAGAGAGAACAAAGTTGGAAGAGAGTAGGAAGTAAAATGATAAAAACAAAGAAAGGAAAAATAGAGAGTAAGAAACTTACAACATCCTAGTGTAAAAAGTAAGTTTCTAACCTTTAACTTATTTTTTCTTTTTTAATTTTGTAATGCTATGGTAGTAAAAAAAACTATCTTTTATGGTTTTCATTTTGTCTTCCCATTTGAGTATGAACATGATGGACATTGTAAGGTGGTTTGATAATAAATACTACCTTGAACATATAAGTTATTGGCTAGTTTATTTGTACAAAGGAAGAAACCCTATCACATGATTGTAAGTGTCCCTATTTACATGATTTAGTTGTGGGTTGTGGATTAAATGCATGACATTGAACTTTGGAAAGTGTTTCTTACTATGTATTTGGATTTCAAGTTCATCTCATTTGTAGATGACATATTTGTAAGATGATGAATATAAACCATGAAATAGTTTAATAGTTATGTGGGATTATTTATTCATTTTTTATGAGTTGGGCATTTTTTCACTATTTATTTAGTTCTTAGTTTTGTGGACATGCTCTTGATCTTGATATTTCGGTTTCATTTCTTATATTTTTTTTGGATGGATTTTAAGATGTTTACATACATCCCCAAACTAATGGTTGGGGTGGGTAGGGATATTTTATACCTCATGTATGGGCTCATTAGAGTCATTCAACTCTTCCATTTTATCTTTATTATAAATAAGATATTGAAGTGATAATAGTCACTTATTTAAATCATGTCAATGATTTATGGAGGCACATGGAGTTAAATTTGTATGACATCATTCCCAAGATTATTCTATTTTTAATTTTGTAGCTTAGTTTCATTGATAATCACATTGTTATGAACTAGTTTAGTTATAATATTCTATGTAGATCAAAGATCTGATGATTTTGTTGGGGATCAACCAACAATGGATTACACTTATGAAAGCAATGAATGCGGAAATAAACAGATAGATAAGTAACTGAAATGATAAATAGCACAGAACAAGATATACAAGAAAACACCCTGAAAACTTGTATTAAAAACTCTTTACAATAGGAATACAAATGAAGAACTTTGTTCTTCCACACCTCTCTCAGATGCACACAAGATCTCTCACTAGATCTCTATTCCTCAAGAGTTCTCTCTAAAGTACAGTCCTTCAAACATTCACAATGTTCTACTCGTACTCTATTACACTCTCATACACTTCATTATTACAATAGCTTAGAAGATCTCTCCTACATATAGAAATAGGAAACTTAAGCATGCTCTTACAACAAACAGTTAAGCCTCTTCAACAAGGGCTCTAAAAATAATATTGCTAACAATAGAGACGCGAGCATGAGTCTACAACTCAAACTCATCATGCAAACACTCGCTTCTGTCCTCGGAAATAGCTTTCTGGACACGCAGGTAACCGACGTCGGTTCCTGCCTGTTCGCCTGTGACCGTCTCCGGCCGACCATACCGCCGACGTCGGCACCTCTGAACTGCAACTGACCGACGTCGGTCGCTCCTGACCGACGCCGGCGTCTGTGTAGACCCAAACCTGTTTGTCTATGCTCCATGGTGAAGCTTTTAGCTCCACATACGTAACAATCTCCCACTTGGAGATAAACCAGCTGCACCAATACCTGTACAGCAAGATCTTCTAGCTCCTCCATCTTCAACTCAATCGTGAAGACCAACAGAAGTTGAATGAAGATTCAACTTCTCCTTAGTAACCGGCTTTGTTAGCATATCAGCAGGATTCATGTCTGTATGGATCTTCTCCAGCTTCAACTCACCATCTTCCAATACCTGCCGTATGAAATGGTACCTTAGCTGTATGTGCTTGGTTCTAGAATGAAAAGCTGAGTTCTTAGCCAAATGGATTGCGCTTTGACTGTCACTATGCAATCTGCAACTCCCATGCTCCCTTCCAAGCTCTTCCATGAACCATGTCATCCATAGCATCTCCTTGCTAGCTTCTGTGGCTGCAATGTATTCTGCTTCTGTAGTTGACAAGGCTACAACCTTCTGCAACTTAGATATCCAACTAACTGCCGTTCCACCTACAGTAAAAACATAACCTGTAGTGCTCCTCCTGCCATCCAAATCCCCTGCCATATCTGAATCTACATAGCCATGTAGAGATGTATCTGAACCTCCATAGCATAAGTGTCTACTGCTGGTTCCTCTCAGATATCTAAGGATCCATTGTACTGCTTTCCAATGTTCCTTTCCTGGATTGGCCATATACCTGCTTACTACTCCCACTGCTTGGGCAATATCTGGTCTAGTACACACCATTGCATACATCAAACTTCCTACCGCGGAAGAATATGGAACCTTGTTCATGTACTCTACCTCATCATGTGAATTGGGACATTGTTCTTTACTTAGCTTGAAATGTCCTGCCAAAGGTGTGCTTACCGGTTTCGCATCCTGCATGTTGAACCGTTTCAACACCCTGTCCACATAATCTTCTTGAGACAATATCAACCTATGATTTTCTCTGTCTCTCTTAATGCTCATGCCAAGGATTTTCTTAGCTGCTCCCAAATCCTTCATGGCAAACGTTTGAGCTAACTTTACTTTAAGCTCTGAGATATCCTGCATGTGAGACCCTGCAACCAACATGTCATCTACATACAACAATAGAATAATGTATCTACCGTTATCAAATCTCTTAAAATATACACAATGGTCTGATTGACATCTACTGAAACCATGCTCAGTCATAAACCTGTCAAATTTCAAGTACCATTGCCTTGGAGCTTGCTTGAGGCCATACAAGCTTTTCTTTAACCTGCACACTAGTTTCTCCTTACCCTTGACTTCGAAACCTTCTGGCTGTTCCATGTAAATTTCCTCATCTAAATCTCCATGAAGAAATGCTGTTTTAACATCTAGCTGCTCGAGATGCAAATCCTCAAAAGCAACCAAAGACAGTACAACCCTTATAGAAGTCATCTTAACAACTGGAGAAAAAATCTCGCCAAAGTCAATACCTGGCTTTTGTGCAAAACCTTTTACAACCAATCTGGCCTTGTATCTCATCTGACCATCCTCACCTTCCTTCAACCTGTAAGTCCACCTGTTCTTCAGTGTTCTCTTACCAGCTGGCAATTCAACCAAATCCCATGTTTGGTTCTCTCTTCAGGACTCCATCTCCTCAACCATGCCATGCTCCCACTTACTCCTGGACTCCACCTGTAAAGCTTCTTCAAAACTTTTTGGTTCTCCACCATCGGTTAGCAATAAATAATATAAAGAAGGAGAGTATCTAATTGGAGGCTTACTTACCCTTTCAGACCTCCTGATTGGTGTCTTGGACTCATTTTCAACAATCTGTCCACCCAAATTATCTGACAGTGACCGACCTCGGCCACCTATAGACCTGTTACTGGCCAACGCCGGTTCTTCCTGGCCGACGCCGGTGCCTGGTCTGTCGACGTCGGTCTCTGTATGACCGACATCGGTTTCTGTATTGCCGACGCCGGTGCCAAACCTGCCGACGTCGGTCTCTGTGTTTTCCTGTAGGTGATTATTTCTTTTTCCCGCGAGCTCATTTTGGACCATAATTTCGTCCAACTCACTATTGCTCTGCCCAACTTGATCTAGCTTCCTTATCTGATCACTGTACATCACCCTTTCATTGAAAACAACATCACGGCTCCTGATTACCTTGTTAGTTCCTAGATTCCAAAATCTGAAACCAAAATCATCTGAGCCATAGCCTATAAACGTGCACCTCATAGACTTAGCATCAAGCTTCCTTCTATTTTCCTTATCTATGTGCACAAAGGCTTCACAACCAAAAACTTTGAGATATGAAAGATCAACCTTTTTACCTGTCCATGCCTCTTCTGGAATTCCACCATCCAGAGCTGTAGAGGGTCCTCTATTGATCAGGTACACTGCGGTGTCAACTGCTTCTGCCCAAAACTCTAAGGGCAACCCTGCATGCAATCTCATACATCTTGCACGCTCCATAATAGTCCTGTTCATCCTTTCAGCAATACCATTCTGCTGAGGTGTCCTTGGAACCGTCCTTTGCCTACGGATCCCATTCATGTAACAATACAATTTGAACTTAAGACTGCAGAACTCACCACCATTATCGGATCTCAAGCACTTTAATCTTTTGCCTGTTTCATTCTCAACCATGGCTTTCCATATCTTAAAAGTATCAAAAACATCAGATTTCTTTTTAATACAGTAGATCCATACCTTTCTTGTGGCGTCATCTATGAATGTAACATAGTACTGTGATCCGCCAATAGAGGCTACATGAGCCGGTCCCCACACGTCTGTGTGAACAAGCTGCAACTTCTGCCTTTTCTTAGTAGACCCAGTCTTTAGAAAACTAACCCTTTTCTATTTTCCAAACACACAATGCTCACAAAATTCTAGATCCATACTTTTCAAATCTGAAAGCATACCTTTAGACTTAAGGATAGACATCCCCTTCTCACTCATGTGGCCAAGCCTTGAGTGCCACAATTTAGCATCCACATCTGAAGTAGATAAAACTGAAGGAGATTTGTTAGTAATACAATTACACAAATAGAGAGTACCTTCTCTCTTACCTCTGGCCATAACAAGTGCACCCTTGGTCACTTTCCAAGAATCTGCTGTGAGAGTTACTGTACAACCCTCATCACCAAGCTTACCTGCAGAAATCAGATTTCTCTTCAAACTAGGAACATGCATCACATCCCTCAACACCCATGTGTTGCCATTCTGCATCTTTAGCTGCACTTTACCTTTGCCAATTATCTTACAAGGCTCATCATCCCCCAAGTACACTATTCCAAAGTCTCCATGGACATAGTCACTGAAATATTCTCTGTTAGGGGTAGCATGGAAAGATGCACCAGAATCTAATACCCAAGATTCTATGTTATTATGCAAAGAGAAAATAAGAGCATCCTGTGCAATACCTGCAACCTTAGTCTCTTCCTTTCCTTCGTGCTGATTGTCCTCCTTAGGCTTTGACCAGCAATCTCTGCTTATGTGCCCCAACTTTCCACAGTTCCAGCATTGTGGCCTTCTGCCATTCCTGGATTTGGATCTGCCTCTTCCCTTAGACTTAGATCTTGATCTCCTCTTGCTCCTTTCTTTTTGCCTTCCTCTGCTCTCGAGATTTAAAGCATTCCCGGATGTCCCAGAAGTCTCTTCTGTGCTTTTCCTGCGTATTTCCTCATTCAAAATAACACTAACCACATCCTCTACTTTTAAAATATTCGAAGCAGAAGCAGTATTAGAAACTGCCATTACCAAGCCATGCCAGCTTTCAGGCAAAGATCATAAAATTAAAAGAGCCTTTATTTCATCTTCAAATGAAATATTAACAGAACTTAACTGATTAACAATACCATGGAAATCATTCAGGTGATTAGAAACAGATCCACCTTCTTGCATATGCAAATTAAATAATTGCTTCATCAAATATACCTTGTTTGAAGCGGAGGGTTTTTCATACAAATTTGCTAACGTGGTCATTAACTCTACCGTAGTTTTTGCCTGTGACAAATTGGATATCACAGTGGAGGCCAGACTCAGTCTTATAGACCCAAGAGCCTTTCTGTCAAGAAAATCCCATTCTTCATCCTCCATGTCCTTGGGCTTCTTTGCTATCCCACCTAATGGTAAGTAAAGATCCTTCTGATACAGATAGTCCTCTATCTGCATTCTCCAGTGCTGATAGTTCTTGCCATTAAACTTTTCCATTCTCAACTTACTTTCCTCTGCCATTGCTTCTCCCACTCAAACAGAAATCCCTGTGAGCAACCTGTAATCCGAACACACTACACAGATCTGAACCACCTGTTAGTGAACCTGAGCTCTGATACCACTTGTTGGGGATCAACCAACAATGGATTACACTTATGAAAGCAATGAATGCGGAAATAAATAGATAGATAAGTAACTGAAATGATAAATAGCACAGAACAAGATATACAAGAAAACACCCTGAAAACTTGTATTAAAAACTCTTTACAATAGGAATACAAATGAAGAACTTTGTTCTTCCACACCTCTCTCAGATGCACACAAGATCTCTCACTAGATCTCTATTCCTCAAGAGTTCTCTCTAAAGTACAGTCCTTCAAACATTCACAATGTTCTACTCGTACTCTATTACACTCTCATACACTTCATTATTACAATAGCTTAGAAGATCTCTCCTACATATAGAAATAGGAAACTTAAGCATGCTCTTACAACAAACAGTTAAGCCTCTTCAACAAGGGCTCTAAAAATAATATTGCTAACAATAGAGACGTGAGCATGAGTCTACAACTCAAACTCATCATGCAAACACTCGCTTCTGTCCTCGGAAATAGCTTTCTGGACACGCAGGTAACCGACGTCGGTTCCTGCCTGTTCGCCTGTGACCGTCGCCGGCCGACCATACCGCCGACGTCGGCGCCTCTGAACTGCAACTGACCGACGTCGGTCGCTCCTGACCGACGCCGGCGTCTGTGTAGACCCGAACCTGTTTGTCTATGCTCCATGGTGAAGCTTTTAGCTCCACATACGTAACAGATTTTAGTTTAATAAAATTAATGTTATGATTTATTATGTATTGTTTATCTTATTCTATCCATTCTCTTATAATACAGATACACTCAAATTTTAATCTTTTATTATTGGCAATATGATCTTAGTGAAATATTGTTCTTTATTTTTACTATGTGTAGTTTTTACTTTGATAAGAATATAATTATGATTTATGTGAATGTGATTTTGTATTTGGTTTGGTCATGTTTGACTTTACATTAGTGAAAATCATGTTTCGATCAATTTGGAATGTTTCTATTCACCCTACTTTCTTTTAGGTGATGATATAATTACATTTTTACATACAAGGACATTTGACTTTTTACTATATAATGTTATCATGTGTTGAGAGGATCGATTAAGTAATGGTAATGTGTATTCTATTTGGCAATACAATTAGTTTGTCTTCTATTTGATAAGGTGAATTTGTTATGTATTCTTGAGTAAATGTAGAGTTTTATGGCTAGTGGGTATAAAAATATTACATACTAATTAATATGTCATTGATTATAATTATATTAAGTCTGCATAATATTTTGATTTGATAATGTTATTGTAGTCTTGAATAGGTATTCATTTTTAATGATAAAATGTGGCATATATTTGAAAGTTATAAATTATTTTTGAATGCTAATGGTAGTATCAAACTAGATTGTAGATAAATGTTTTATTTTTTACCCTTCTTGGTTAATGCATGTCCATTGGAAAATGAAAAAATTGTTTGAAAAAAATTAGTTGATCATTAAATTTTTTGGTGGTAATTCAAATCTAAAACCATAATTTTAATCTATTCATTATTAAAGGCCCACAAATAGTGGAAACATAGCAACTTGGGATTACGATAGTTTTGGTGAACTTGATTTTTGAAACTACACCTAAATTTTAATATTAGATATTAATGCTTTGTGTCAAGTATTAATTTGGGTAATGAATTAAGTATTTTGTATTATAATCTTTTATTTGAATGGAAATTGAATCGTATGTTCTTAGTTTAATAAATTAAATATGGAGATGCAACCAATGACTAAAGAGAGGTCAATGAGTCGAAACCTATTTGGTTAATAAACCTTTATATGAAAATTGAATTTGGTTCATTTGTTGATGTTAAACATTATAGTTTTGATAAAAAATCATTAATGCCTTGATATGGTGAAATCACTAACCAAGATTAAATTATGAATACAATAGACTTGCTAAGATGATATTAATAATAATTCCTTAGTATTATGGGTATTAATGGTGTTTTTAAAGCTATGTTATAGTGTATTGATTTCTTTTGAGAGTAATGTTTGTGAAAGTGATTTATATTAGCTATTAAATAATTAAAATTACAAACTAAAAATGTGCCAACATTAATAAGTAGGCATGTTTATTACAAAGGGTTAATTGAGACCATTGAGTTTTATAAAAGAGACATATATCCTCATTGATTGTAAATGGGTCTCTAGTAGCTGTTTTTCCTAAGGTTAATATAATCATTTTAAGTATTTGATTATGTTTGATTATGCATGTATTTCTCTTTGTTGTATGAGAATTATGATGTCATGTAGGTTTAATCTATTTTTTTAATAGTAATGCTCTAGTTTAGATTCTACCCCTTGGATATCTAATTAATCTCATGCAAGTGATTACCATGGCATACTAATATAATTTATTCAAGATAAGAATAAATGTGTTATTATTGTGGCCCTAAATAAGCATGATGATACTCATTCTTAAATGTGAATAGGTATATGTTGATTATCGAGTAAGTTGGGTCTAATTTATTCTACTTGAATATCACATTGCCTTGGTGCATCAACCTAGTGAAGTTTATGAAAATTTTGAAACTACATTCAGTTTATAATGGTTGATTGTTAGAATATGGGACTCAAAAACCTATTACTAAAAAAATGTACCTAGGTTTTTATCTTCATGACAGTGTATAAGAGCCTAGTTATTACACTATGGACCTCTAGCAAGAATGTGGTTATAATTTTTTTGGTGTTTCTCAAGATGGTGAGGACTATGGGATAAGAGAGGTAATGATGAAAATAGTTTTAGTAGCAGTAATACTAGTAAGAATGTGGATTAAAAAAATGGTGATCATCACATTCTAATCAAGATGTTGATATTGATATTGGAAATAATGACATCTGAGGAAATAATGGTAATATACAATGTAAATATGATCATGTTAGAATTAAAAATAATGTATAAGGTTATGATAGGAATAATGCTATCCTAAATGATATTCTAGGGATGTTTCATTATATATAGGTGTAAATATAAACTTATGGCCAAAAATTTGAAAATAAGGAAAATGTACAAGAAGGAAATGAGGAGGGGGTGCCAAGGGAAGATAATATTATAAAAAATTATGTGGTGAATATCATAAATAAAGATATAAATAAGATCTTAAAACTTACCTATTATGGTGGAGAAACTAGCGATGCTTCTAAATCATGGCTGGTGAATTTCTAAAAATACTTAACTTTGCATAACATGGGTTCTAACATTAAGGCCCATGTAGGACTTTACCATTTTCTAGGTGATGAAGTCTTGTGGTGGAACCCCTTGTGTTATATTAAAGAATATGATCACATGAATCTCTCCTAGGATACCTTTAAGAGGCAATTCATAAAGAGGTACCTGAATGAGACTTATAAGGAGTATGCAATTATTGAATTTTAGCTGATAAAACAAGGAATAATGACAATTTTGGAATATGAGAACAAGTTCATTAGTCTCTTGAATTATGTGATATACATGCATGATGAATAAACAAAGGAAATTAAGTTTAATTTAGGATTCCATTAGGTGTTAATTCATGATGTAACATGACAAACCCTTGCACTTTGGGCAATACCACAAAATCTGGACATTATGCAGAGGAAAAATAAAAGTATCACCAAAAATAAAGCCAAGAATATTAAAAAAACATGATAAAATCTAATCCCAAGATTTATGTTCCTCTAAACAAAATGTATTTTAAGAATAAAACCCTAAGAAAAGTGCTACCAGGTACAATAATAATTCTAGAAAATTCCACAATCTAGGAGTTTTAAGCCTCAAAATTTTACAAGTAAGCCTAATAAAAATTAAAGTTAGTGGCAAACCGACTCTTTTGGACCTAAAGAATGAGAAAATTATATCACAATACTTTTAAAAACAACTATGGAATGTTTGGAACGTGATGATAATCAATACAAACAATATTTCCCATAATTTAAGGCTAATCAACTTATGAATCACTGAGTTTATGAGGTTATGTATAATAAGAATATTGATTTTAAGGAATGATTTTTGAAACTAAAGATATAATCTATGGTTTTTTAATGGATATCATCATTTATTCTAGAGATATTGATAGTTTCATTTCCATTTTAGTTGATACTAAGTGTAAAAATAAATATTTGAGTTAAGAGAAGGATGGGAGGTAAAGTTTAGATCTAGAAAGAAGGTGGTTGTTTTAAATTTTTTGGAACAAGATTAATTATATTTGGGGGTCATTAAGACTCAATAAAATATGTTCTTAGCACCCCTTAGATCATATGGCCTAATTTTTGACATGGATTGGCTGCAATAACATCAAAATAAGCTTGATTTTTCAGAAAGAAAGTATAATTCCTTGATGGATGGGATAATCTAGTGTAACTCTAAGGTATAAAGAAAAAAATCTAATAGCATTGGAGTTGAAAATAACTACTAAAAAAGGATAAAAATTATGTACAATTCAATTAAATGATCTCTCTAAGGAGAAGGAGCCCATATTAAGAGATTATCAAGTATTTAGGGAGTTTGATGATGTATTCCCTGAAGAAATTACAAGTTTTCCTCCAAGGAGAGAGTTAAATTTTTCTATTGATATAGTACCTAGATCAACACCTGCATCCAATGATCCTTATAAGATAATGTGGTTGACATGAGGGAACTCAAAATTTAATTACAAGAGGTGATATAAAAATCATTAATTAGGCCAAGTATTCCAACTTGGGGATCCCCATTTATCTTCATTAAGAAAAAATATGGCACCTTGAGGATTCACATTAACTATTAGATGCTTAACAAGCTCACTATCAATAATAAGTATCCCACTCTAATAATTAATAGTCATTGATCTAGGTATCACTAAATATGCATCATTGAAAGGGCATGTTGTGTTTTATAAAATTGATATTTGATTAAAGTATCACCAACTCTACATCAAGGATGAAGGTGTGGGTAAAATGAACTTTAGAATAAGGTATGGTCATTATGTGTTTATAGTTATTCCATTGGGTTTAACCAATGATCTTGATGCCATTATGAATTTGATGAATAATTAATAATGTGTTCAAGGATTTTATTGATCACATTTTGTGAAGTGTTCATGAATGATATTCTATTCTCTTCAAAGAATGGGAAATACTATGAAAAATACTTACACATAGTCTTGCAAAGGATAAGGAAAAATAACCTATTTTAGAAGCTATATAAGAACTCATATTTATAAAATGAGATTCATTAATAGGGACACATCATCTAAAGGAAATATCTCTTAGTGGATCTATATGTACCTAAAAAATACAAAATGCAACATTTATGATACAAATCTAATGATGATGCAATGACATCTTATTTTGTTATCTATAAGGAACTATGTAGATTTAACACCCCTCTATGCTTCCAAATTTCTCTTTTAACCCCTTATACCCCCTTGATCATGACCTTCCTAGTCATTTATTTATTCATTATTTTAAAAATTTACCATGAGTATCCAAACCATTGCCTAAGGTGACAGATAAATGGGCAACCATTTGTAAAATTGCCCCTCAGTTTACACAACCATCACAATAATTATGCAAAAATAAGAGGAATTTTTACCATACAAGGGAAATTATGCATTAAATTATGGGAAGTTTAGTTAACTTATAGGTTGGTTTTGACAAGATAAGTGATAGTTTTACAGCTACCCCTACATAAAGTGACAATTCCATCACATTTGAAATACCTTTAAAAAATAACTCTTGTAACTTCCATTTTCATGTTTTTTTCATAATTAGATTCATGTTTCTTATTCATAACACTTTTATTCACTTAAAATAATACCAAGACCACTCATTATTATAATTTTATCTTTCTTTGGTTTATTTCAAGTTGAGCTCATTGTCACACTTAGTTGAACTCTCCCATGCAAACTCCCTTCTCTTCTTACAAGAAGGCCAATTTTGGCCTAATTTTAGTTCCAAAAATTACCATTAGATATTGTTATTGATAAAATTTTATAGACATAGCCTTTTTATAATTTATAGGATATTTATCCCCTTGTATTTTCAATTCAACTACATAGTTATGAATTAATAAGTGTTATTTGCTTAGAAAAACATAGACCTTGTAAGACAAGACATTAGCCAGCCTTAATTTAGTTGCTATTATCTTTATGGATTGTGTCTTATAAAATTTTATATATTTTTCCATATTTTGTGCATCCTTCATCTAGAGAGTTTCCTAAATTTAAAAAAGATCATACAGAGCTAGCATGCTGAAGATTCTTCTAACAACACACTACTTTCACTTCATCTAATTTATTCTATAATCATGTTAGTGTTATTTTGATTTGTATAATTTTTGATTTGTTAGATTATATATAATATATATTTTTATTTTTATTAAATTATTTTTCCATTTAAAATAGAATATAATCAAATTTTATAGTGAAATATATCTACCTCTTTCATTTGTCTTTGATACCAAAAACACAATTAGTTTTTGATTTATGATTGCATTTGATAGATTAGTTCCATTTCAAGTTAAAAACATATTTTATCAATAATTATAGAAATATATATTATTAAATATTCAATTAATTACATCCAAGACAACTTTTCTTCATTCAAGATCTAGCCAAACTTCTTGTACTTATAACAATCACTTGGGTAAACACAAAAACATAGGCAACTGTAGGTGAATGTATGAATGTTATGGATTAATTATTTTTTTAATTTTAAAGGGTTAAAAGTATTTTAATTTATATCTTTCATAATATAAAATCAAAAGGTATATCTTTTTTTTCATCCTACCAATTCATTATAAAAAGATTGTTTGTAGCAAGTTAGAAAGGTTGAGAATCTAAACCTAGTTTGCTTACAAGGAAGGTTAATATAAAATGTTTAATTCATTATATTTTAGATTATATATATTATCATATTAATTTTGGACTATATATTTAATTCATGAATTTATTCCATGTCGCATTAATTAATAAAAAAGACAAAAACAAAAAAAACAAACAAACATTGCCTCTAGTTTGCATACAAATAGATATAAGAGAAATCAACATCTTGCTCAATTGTATAATTTTTCCCCCCTCTCATTTGTATGAATTAAAAATATTAAAAGTGAAAATAAAATATTTTTGATTTCAATTGTTTTTATTTTTGTTATTCTTTACTTTCAACACTTTGTTTTTAGTAAGTATTCATTGGTTAAAAACCTAGAAAAGCCTAAAAATAAGCAAAGAAAGCCTTCTCATTCATGAAATCAACCACATAAAAAAAAAATACCTTGGAATCCATGAAATAAACTATGTCACATAAAAATAATTTCCCATCCATGCGAGAAAACATATCCTACAAAAGCCATTCCATTTATGCAAGCATTACATATCAAAGCCTTACTTCAACATTCCATCAAGCATACCTCAAAAAACATTGACTAAACAAGCTCATAGGCTTTTCCATAGATTCCACCTAGTATATTTAGTATGACCCATCTAGAAAACCAGATATTTTCTAGCACAACCTATTCCTTAGCTTTAGAGCACCTAGTCCCAACATTATTACATAATTTGACATTAATATTGAATTGAGACACAAATTTTGTTTATCCACTCTAATTACCCACTTCATCATAGAGTTCGTATCCACTTTAGTAGAATAAGAGTGCATCCTTAATCCTCCTACCATTATTCTCTTATAAAATAAGGGAATTCCAATACAATGTTATCTAAGCTTAAAAACCCATCCATCTCATTCTTTTTCTCCTCAGGTATAACCTCATCTTATATCATTCACACTTATAAGATGATAATGACTAGGAAAAATTAACCCAATAGATTAGATATTATCCTATGAGTCATTCAACCTAATCTCTCTAATTTCCTTGAGCTTAGCATTAACAAGGAACTCTACCTTCTTTTGATATCAAATATTGAAGGGCCTTCAAACTCTATCTCCACATAGCTATGGTCTTATAGTTCCAAATCCCATTCCATCCAATAACTATCCAAACCCCTATTCCATCCATTACATCAATTTCCTTGGATAGACATCAAGGAGTTGAGTCCATAGGTTAGCGAGTGCTAAATTACATGCATAAAAACTGGTGAACTTAACAAAAATAACTTCACCCTCTATGTATCCATTTTTTTCTTCTCCCTATCCTTTCCTTTATCCATATATTCTCCTTCTACTTATTTTGTGGGTATCTATATACCCACAAAATATGTATAGATAAGACATTGGAATATCTCTTGGCTTAAAGGGATATAAGAGAGGCCAATTTAAATATAATGAACCATAGTTGATGATTTAGAATCACCTAACCTTTAACAGTAATATAAAACACTAATCCTACAACTAATTCATTCTTGAAATTCAAGCAAGGAGTTGGGTTATCATTTAAGAGATACATGATGTATCAACACCTATAAATAGTGACTCTCACTCCAACACCATGACTTGTATAGGTAGAAACTAGTCACTCCTTGCATGGCCACCATGACAACTATCAACTTGAAGATCCTAGACACAAAAATCATTGCTAAATATGATTAAAATTTAGGAAGGATCCATTATTTAGAGGATGAGGTCAATCACATACAAATCATTATACATCTTCCTAGTAGGAATCGTGATGCCTCCAACTTATGATCATGGAAATCCAAGAAGGGAGGTTAGTAACATGTTAGTTAAAGTAAAAAAACTTCAATAAACATACTAACACTTACACTCCAAGCCTATATCTTAGGGTTGAGCTTAGTTAACAAAATATAAACGAAAACACAAATAAAATGCAAAAGATAATGAATAATTTGCCTTCCTTGGGAGATCCAAAAGCTTTGTTGAGTGGTTTACTCAGCTTGTGCTTCAAAGTGGAAATGGAGGTTATGTAGCTCCTTCTCTCCTTGGCACCATGGCTTGTGTTGTGTCTTAGATCAAGATTTTAGCATTATAACACTACTTGTAAGGCTTTTTTTCATTATAACACTACTATTCTCAAAAATTTAAATTTATTTTTGCATGATAAATTTACACCAAAATATTTTAAAATTCAATAGTTAAGACATTATGTTTATATTAAATGGATCTAATCCCAACCCAAGGTGAGTCAAGGTAGAGTTAAGGCTTGGAATGGGTTCAAACCTAACCTAGGTGAGTAAAATATAGCCCCAGTAGAGTTAATAGTTGTCAATTAATCATTATTTTCAATCAATAGGCAAGGGTCTCCAACAAGAGATATTTTAGGATATTTTCAAAGAGCTTGACAACTCACAAAGGTCATTATGAAAGGCTAGGATATTTTGAAGTTTTGAATTTAGTTTTTTAGTTATTCAATAATTACACATGGATAATTATACTAGGAATTTAATTTGGTTTATTTTGTTAATTAATTATGATTAGCCTTTAATCATTTCTAAGATTTTATTTATGTGTGTAAGTGCCCCACGTAATAGGTCCATAATAGGTCAAATTGACTATTGTAATGCCACAAGGTGATTAGAGATGAATCTATGAGAGGTTATCATTGAATATAATAAGATAAATAAATTAGGGATGTCTCAACATGATTCTAAGATTTGATGATATATGCATAAGAAAATTTGGGACATTTAATGATTCTTAGGCTTAATTTTCAATGGTTGGTAGGAATCAGTCTGAAGTCTAGTCAAAAGCTAGTTGTGGCCAATTTTAGGTGTCTACGCAAACCATCAAGAAAAACCACCAATGATACTCTTACGGACCCTACCCCAAATAAACCCCCTCATACAGACTCATCTCAAGCACCTGCCCTCTCTACACTAGAGGCCTAGGGCCCTAATAACAACATGGGGCCAAATCAATTCATTATCACCCTAGTGGATCATATCTATGACATAGAAAATAATCAATAAGATCTAATCCAAGGGATAGGATAAAAACTCCTTACACCAGCTCATCCCTCATCCTTCCTCATTACATCGATAACTCACCCCACTTCCCAACAAAAAACTTACATGCTCTTGCCATCGTAGGATAAAATACTATTATAGTAAGAATTGCACCCTTGTGAGAAGGTTCTTCAGGCTCTCTCACACCTAGCTATAAAACAAGATTAAACCAATGATATGGGTATCATGTGATGGGTTCAAACCTTCAGAGAAGGTTGGTTCCTCTTGTTAGATCATCTAAAGTACTGATTCTTCTTGGAAAAGGGATATAAGGGTTACAAATAATGATTGGAATCAAAAAATAAGGTGATACACCAAAATAAAAGACACTGCAAAATGAATAAAACTAACACTAAGGAATATCAAATACAACCCTCACTCAAATAATCTCTCAAACTGGTCATTTTCAATTAATATTCCTAAACTAGGTTCACTAGACAAGAGGTGAAGCATGGAGGAGTATCAAAAATCACACTATACCATCATCAATGATTAAAAATCATAATTTTAGAGCTAAAATCACCTTGAAATACCTAAAAAAGGAAAGAAATAAGGATAATCACCAAGGAAGAACACTCCTCCAGAAAGTAATCATGCACATGTTGACTAGAACACTAGATGTAGGCAAAGAGATAGGTATAATAAGTTATCTTATTACTTCAAAAAGTTGTTATTACAAATTTTTATGAGGTTTTTCCTTGTCAAATGAAGTATATCTATCCAATAGAGAATAAAAAGGATATGTAGGAGAAAAGGGAAGGGAGAGGAGAAGAAAGCTCTCAAAAATCAATAAATGCCATTTAACCACCCTTCATGGAGATCCAAAAATGAAGAGGAAGAGGTAGATGAGTCTCAACCCATTTAAAACCACTTAGGCACTGATCTTCACTTAGAAAATTAACACTCTTGATTTAAACAAGGTCTTTAAGCTCTCCCATTGACCTAAAAAGGTGCTAGAGGACAAAATTTACTTAAGGAAGATGACATCATGATCTGTTAACTTGAGAAAAGTCTTCAAACATCTATAAGCTTATTTAAATTCTCTAATTTTTTCAACTCCCCAAAACTCTTCCACTTGACTTATACACCCCAACTCCACTTGGCTTTTAGAAGATACTTGACAAAATTGTTAGTCACCTTGGCATTTGATGATTGGACTAACCTTGAAGGATAATGTTTTATACTTTCTTCTTTGTTCCCAACTCATATCTTCTCCTCCAACCTAAAAACATCGCCATGGATCCTGAAAAGCCCTTGGACTCCATTGATGGAGGTTTTCAAGCTCAAGCCACCTTCAACTAATTATCCCAAAACTTGAATTCAAGGCCATTTGTCACCATTAGAGACACTTTTAGACTTATATAAGGATTTAAGGCATGCATATCATTCTTATTAAGAATAAAATGAAACATTAGACCACCTTCAAGACCTGTAACAATTGTGGAAATCTCTGTTAAACCTATAACCATTTAGAAATCATTAGAAAACTTGGGTTTTTGGCCTTTTAGCTCAATAAGGCACCCTATAAACCCATGTTAAGTGATAAAAGTTCCATACAATGGTGATTCATGTCCCATTAGGCTTCCTCCATACATTTATATAATTTCATCCTTTGAAGACCTATAAAAATGGGCATTTTGAGGACATTTTAGGCCTCCTAAGCACTCACACACACCACTTTATTTTGATAAATAGGTCAAAAATTAGATTTATAGTGTCTCCTAAACGTTCCAAGTGGTTTAAAAATAATTTGAGGTCATTTCTTAGGCCTATGAGTTCAAAAAATTCAAAATTGGTTAAAAGGCTCTTTTGGCAGCTATGTTAGTCATGGTATTTGATGTTTTTATTACACAAAAACCTATTATAAAATATTAATCAATGCATATAATTAATCTTAAAGGAGTTATAAACACCTTCCAATGCTTTAAATATTAATCCAAACACTCAAAATGTGTTCTAAAACCACTCTACTCAAACTAGGTTTACTACATTTTATCTTAGTCTGAAATGGTCAACTTGGAAAAGAAATAAATTAATTTTTGTGGACCTTCATGGATAAATTAAACTTTAAAATTTTCACCAATTAGTCTACTTCATCTTTTATTTTTATACCAATCCAAAATTCTCAATATCTTGTTCTCTACATGCATTTATTTTCCCACTAATTTCTTTGGTTTTTACCATAGAACCTTTGACTTTGACCTGTAATAAATACATTTTTACGATCATTATGAAAATCCACTAAATTTATGTTATTCCTCTCACTTTCTAAAACAAACTTCCTTTGTACAACGTACCAAAATTCTCAATATATTAGCTTCTGCTAACAACTCTTTGGTGACTATTCTCTTTGACAAGGATACTCAATTTGAACTCCAACGGTCATATATTTGAAAACCAAAAACTATTTTTTGAGACATAAATTTGATGGGCTCTAGCATGTATCTGGTTTGTAGACTAACTTGGAAAGATTATAAATTGATATAGACAACTTTTTAAGACACCAAATTTGGAGGGAATGTTCTTGGCACATATGAAGTCATCTCCATGTCACCCTTTGACCACATTTGAATTTTTAGGTACATATAATAGATAC
Source organism: Torreya grandis (assembly GCA_037957365.1). Classification (NCBI taxonomy): domain Eukaryota; kingdom Viridiplantae; phylum Streptophyta; class Pinopsida; order Cupressales; family Taxaceae; genus Torreya; species Torreya grandis. Next base: position 1,040,295 of record JARHVA010004115.1, read on the forward strand.
ATAAACACGCTGGTTCATTCATACCTTGATGACATGTAGTGATGGACTAATTCTTCTTAGCTAGGAATGTGCATTTTCATTTCTCCAAAGGAAAAATTGGATCTCTAGAATCTCACCAAAGGATCTATGAACCCTTCACAACTTCCTCTTGATCCTCAATGCTATACACTTATGCTATACATTATCCAATCCATAAAATTGACCTCTTAATCATTAATTCATGATGACATCAAGCACCTTCAACATCAATGAGAACTCTATAATAAATTACCATGATCAACATATGATAAATCTCAACATGTGTATGAAGACTTAGAAACACTTTCAAATTCCTTAAAAACTCTCCCATGAAGTCAAAATCTTCCATCATACTTGTAACTCTTTAAAACCCCTTTGAGCTCCAATGGTGACTGTCAATAGACAAACATAGGATTGTGACAAAATGGTGGATTATAACACTATTATTTTTGATTAACCAACACCATGTAAACTTGTAAACACTCATGATTACCATCTATATCAAGTTTCATAGTTGGATTTTGCCTATAGAGGCCTTAAAACTCATTTTTCTCAAAACAAGCTAGTGGGTTGCTTGAGTGAATGACTATTTATGACTGTAGGAGGTACGTAAAAAATAATGGATGATTAAAATAGTCACGAGTCCTTAATTATTTCATATAAATATTTATATAGTCACCATTATCATCTGTACTAAAAATGAGAACCTAACTCCTGTAGATGCTCCAAAATCATAAATTTATCAAAACTAGCAATGGACTGCCTATGTGAATGATTTGGAGAGTGCCTCAGGTATATAAAAAAAATATATTCTTCCATTTTTATCTAGGATAAATATATGTCATGACAACATACGCTAGGTTATAATGACATTTTATACCAAAATTGGAGGTTAGATCACCTCTCTAGCATCTTCAACCCTTCAATTTCTCCAAACTAACCCTCAAACTTATGACAGTGTGTAGGTTTGAAATCATTTGATCAAACTTGGAAATGATTTAATATCATATTATTATTTTATGGAGTGTGATGATATCACTCTTGAGATTAATTTTATCATATTCATCTAGCTATACAACCCTGTAACCTTCATAAGGAGACCAATCTTTCCATACACAACTAACTACACTTGTTGGATGTAAGTACTCACTAGACTGAGTTATTATAATTAAACTAATTATGATAAGGATTATTTCTTACCTTCAATGATAAATATTCATTCTTGGATAATACTCAAAGATAATCAACCAAATACAATGCTTAAGAATCACCTTCTTCACCCATGATACTTGATGCAATTTTTATGCACACTAATTCATAATAAGGTAGCCTCTAATGTTTCAGGATATCAATGGAGGTAGACTTAAATATAGATCATGAGTTAAAGGTATGTAATTTTAACAACCAAGTGATTAAATATCAAGCAAGGTATATAGGGTATTAACCAATATTATGTATGAGTGGATGGTTACTAAAAGAAAGTCAAAAACTAGGCGAGTTCATGGTTGTATGGTTACCATTCTAGAGAGGGTAGATATCATAAAATAACTCACAAAAATGAGGGAAGGGTAGATAAAAAATTAAGAATTATCTGGCTTCAAGAATCACCTCTCAGGATGGATTCTAAGTGGACAAGTGATTTCAGAACTAATGTCTATTGCTAGTAGCTATTGCACACACACACAAAAACATGGTCAAATAGTCTAGGGTAGTTTAATATAGGAAAATCAAGGATCTCAATCAAAGGTTTCTCATTTTAGAGTAGCTACTACACAGACTTACTCAAGATATTATAAATATAACCAAGGAGATATATGAGATAACTATTGCACATACACATAAGACTATATCCTTGAAAGCATCTCTACACACTTAAAAAATATGAAACAGTCAGCTTACTAAAAAATGACTAATATAATTGCTAATTATTCAATAGATTTTTCACATTTAAAACTAACATATTAATCATAACAAGAAATAATTCCTTGCAGATGTTTCATGCTAAGAAGTAATAAATCAAATAACCAAAAAGAGAAAACCTAATTACATAGAGATTGGAAACAAAATACATAAACACATTTATTGACAATAAAAAATTGATTCTGCTTTTGTATTGAATTTTTTAACCCTTTCAAAATGTGGGTTACATATGCTTAGATAGACTTGGGGAGGGGTTACCTCATCCTCCAAGTACATACAAAATTATAATTACATGGTGTATTTAGAACCTTAGTTCTGACTATAGTTTAAAAACTGTATGTAATGTATACATAGAGTTAACTTACATTTATTAATAATTAAAGTCATCATTTACAATATTATGTAATGTGTGAATTTTTACAAAATAATTGAGGAAAATTTTACATTAAATTATAATATGAATATTCTATGAGGACAAAATTTATGCTAGTATATTGAATTGACATGACAAACTGGTCCTTTCAACTAAGGCTGAGTGGATGTCTACATGGATGCATTAACTTTTATAGGAGTCATCACTATTTGTGTTGGCACTAAACTAGATGTTACAAACTTACTTTTCTTCTTCTTCACCTCTACCGCAAGATAAAATTTGGGACCCGTATCATACTACTAATTTATGATGTCCAAGTTAAGTAATGAGGGTCTATGAACCATGTTAACTTGATCTAATTTTTTTGCATGCTCAGGATTCATATTTTGGAAGTTGATATCAAAATTTTTAACTTCCATTACTTTCTTTCTCATAATACTCAATTCAGTTTTAATATCCTCTAGTACCAACCCCTATAAACTCTACTTAAAATTATTAGATGCTTCTTGAATGAGTTGGTCAAAATTGATTCTGCTAATTAGTTTACCAGTAGCATCCCTTACCTTTGATAATTTTAATTCATCTAATATTTTCCAGATGAGGGTTTCATGCTCTTGGTATTTGGGTATGACTACCCCTATTATGGTAACCCATTTTTTGGCATTTTGCATTCTAATAACCACAAAATTGAGGGCATTTTATGCCTCCAATGGTGTCATGAAGTCTAGATGACTATATGCCTTATTAGTAGCATACAAAATCAATAATTTAAATCTATTCTCATCTTGTTTTAAATATTTAAATAATTGATGTGTATGTGCTATATAAGGGTCCAATTATACCCTCATTTCCTTAATAAGCTCAAGAGAATTATAAAATTTAGATGTAGCTTCCTCAACTTTAGTCTTAATTCTTGTTAGAATGTGGACTATCTAAGTAGACACTCAAAAACTACATAGTTTTAAATGTTAAAATGCCTTGCACCCCTAATTGACCCTAAAACAAGTTGACCACCTAGTTGACTTAGCCCATTTATTAACTTAACCTTTTAATCCACCTTATTTTAACTTATTTTGAGTAAAAAAATCCACTATTGATGGTCAGCTTAACCATCGATGGTTAGCCTGACCATCAATAGTCAGGTCATCAAACCTGATTTATTTATGTGATAAACATGACACAATTTAAAAACATACCTTATGTGGTGATAACAAGATTTAAATCATTGTAATAGGCAACTTTATCTTCTATCCTGGTTAGCAACTTCTTCCTACACAATTAGTAACTTCATCTTATACAAAAAGAGAAGGAAGTGAAAAGGATCCATAAATCCAAAAGTCCACATCCAAGATATTAAACCTTCTTACACAAGTATCCAACATCCCTTTAGTAACCAATTAGTAGCAATAGAGACTCGAACCTCTATCCAAATCAATTTTGAAGACTAAATTACTATCACTCTAGACAAATTTCTTCAGCTATCCAGCAAGTCACAAGTAACTTTATGCTTGTTTCTTCATTTCATTTTACATCCTAACCTAATCAAATTCATCTTCCAACCTTTTGTTTCTAGCCAAAACCCTATTCCAACCCTCACCTGACCATCTAACCAATCTAAAATTCCATTTTTGAACATTTTCAAAATTATAGAGCTAACCATTGATGGTTATCCCAACTATCGATAGTCACTTCAACTGTCGATAGTTACCCAACCACCAATGGTCAGCCCAAATGCTGATGGTTCACCCAACCACCGATGGTCACTATGGTAGAAAATAATAGTAAAGTTTTTTTTAGCCCCTAAACCCCAACCAAACTATACTTTGTGTTCCTACCTATTCATAGAGCCTTCCTTGATTTTTTGAACCTGACCCCAACTATTTTAGCACAATTATTGACCTAATTTTGCTAAATTTAGTCATTTTATTTGAAAAAGCATTTTACTTTCTTCTTCTTGCATGCATTTACTTTCATGTTATTAGATGAAATTATTTCTTCTTTTGATCTATATCAACTTAATTATTATAAATAGTAGATTGATAGCCTCCTAACAAGCATATGCTTCTTGGATCTAGCTCATGCTAGGCATTTCACTCAATTATCTTGCCAACAACCCCTTTTATAGTGTCTTTCTTATCTGCAGGTTATTCTTTCCAAGCCAAAGAGGAGTTCCCATCATCATCTGGATCACTTGCACACTTTTACAAGGTATTAATTTACACACCCTTTTTAATAATTTATTACTCACTTCCAAATGGTTAGCCCAACCACCAATAGTTCCTCAAATCATCGATGGTCCCCACCCAACTGCCAATGTTCACTATGGTAGAAAATAATAGAAAAATTATTTTCAACCCCTAAACCCCAACCAAACTCTGCTTTTTGTGTTCTTTCCTATTCATAGAGCCTTCTTTGATTTTATAACCCTGACCCCAACTATTTTATCACAAGTATTGACCAAATTTTGCTACATTTAGTCATTTTATTTGAATAAGCATTTTAATTTCTTCTTATTGCATGGATTTACTTTCATGTTTTTAGATGCAAGTATTCTTTATTTTGATCTATATCAAATTAATTGTTATAAATAGTGGATTGACAGCCTCCTAAAAAGCATACACTTCTTAGATATAGCTCACGCTAGGTAGTCCACTCAAATATGATGATAACAACCCCTTTTTCTAGTGTCTTTCTTATCTACAGGTTATTCTTTCCAAGCCAAAGGGGAGTTCCCATCATCATCTAGATCATGCATGAACTTTTACCAGGTATTCTTTTACACACCCTTTTTACTAGTTTCTTACTTCTAAATTAATAAATGAATGGAAATTAAAAGAAACAATTTGGCACCTGAGTATCCCTTTTTATTCCTCTATTCTATGCTCATCCAATAAAATCTAAACTTTATTTTTGGGCTTAAAATAAAACTTTTGCATACATTAATTGCTTGCTTGATTTAGTTCATTTAATAAATTAAAAGCAAAGTATCCTTTACACCCGATGGGACCTGAGTATCCCTTTTTCTTCCTTTATTCTATGCTCATTAAATAAAATATAAAATTTGTTTTGGGTTTAAAATAAACCTTTTGCATACATTGATTTCTTGTGATTTAGTTCATCTAGTAAATTAAAAACAAAGTAATTAATCATAGCTTTTACTCTTGTTATCACACACTTTTGCCAAACCACACAACCAATCAACACATCAAAACAAACTTGAGATAAGGCCTGAATAGGATTTCATCACTTAACAGTAAACCTTACCCTTTCTTGGAAATCCTACTTGGAGGTAATTATCAAGGGGAGAACCAATTTAGATCTTTGGTTAAGTATAAACTCTAAAATTTAGTATATATTGGCTAATCACCTAACACCCTTATCATTACAATGTGTGAAGTCAAGGGGTAGGACCCAATATCAAGCCACACACTGAAGATCAATATAGATTTCTCTTTTAAGAACCTAAAGAAAAATTGAAACCAACCTTAGATTTCTTCTTTAATGCTTGATATACAAACCAAATTTCCTCTTCACACTTTTTAAGGCATAAGCCAAAAGCAATTTAAAAAAAATCCTAGGTTGTTAAACACACTTTAGTGTATGTTTACTTTCCTTGAGATCTTTTCCTTTGGCTTGATTTGTGTTTGAGTTATGAGTTTCATTATTTATTTTTTATTCCTCTCATGGTATTTACTAGACAACAATTGAGGAATCAAACCAACCAACAACCACCTTCTTCTTCTTCTTCTTCTTCCATGGAGTATACTTCTGATGTTGAGGGTTCCCCTCATTTTCTCCCCCTCCTACTAGGCCTATGATTTTGTTGAGGGTGATCTATATTTTTCTACCTTCCTCAATAATAACCCCATGGCTCTTTAACATTACCTAAACACCTTATCTAACCACACCCCTTTTGCTTCAATTCCTCCTACGGATCCTCCCTATGATATGCCTCCCTATCTTTTGGTGGGTGCCACCTTAACCCAACCCATGCTCACCTAATCCTCTTCTTCTTCCAATATCCCACCTACTACCACCCCCCAAACTCCATCTAACATCCCAACTGGTAACCAAACACCTACTACCCCAACCAATACCTCCTACATTGGATCAACCTTACCTCTTGTCACTTATACTCCTATGGTGGGGGTATATTCTACCCTATTTCTACTATTACCCTTAGTTCAACCAACCAACCAATTTCTACCCTACTTTAGAGTTTGTTACTTTCCATACCTCAAACACTTCCACATATTAGAACTAGAGTTACTAATAACCAACTAGCACTTTCATACCTCCAATCCAATCTACATCTATACCACTATCCACCAACAAGTATGCATGACATAATACCCATATGTTTCCAACCCACAAGGATACATAGCACCTTTCACCTAACCATTTGTGCCAATCAACCCTTATGTGGCACCATCCCAACCTCTTATGCCCTCTTATAAATATGTGGCTTCTTTAGCACCCTATATCACTTATCCATACATTGATACCACCCAACCTCAATAAAGCTTACCACCTAATTATGTAGCTTCCTAACCTCAAACAGATTTGGTCAAGATGTTAATGGACAAAATGACCCACTTGAAGTCATATATATATGGGTCTCATAACCTTTTATCTTATGATCAAATCTATATTGAACACATCCATTCTTATCCTCCTCAATGGGAACTACCCAAGTTTTCCAAATTTCAAGGAAAGGAGGACTCTCAACAACATTTAATAGCATTTCATCATTCATGTTATTTGATTGCATATGATGATGCTCTCCTCCTTCGTACCTTCCTCATGTGTTTATCAAGACCAGCCCTTGATTAGTATAGTGCTCTTACCAAGAAACTCATATTTTCATTCTCCCAACTGGCCCAAATCTTTTTAAAGCACTTCTTATTAAATATATCTAAAAAGGTTTCTATTGCTGACCTCTATTCTATTAAGCAATTTGATGATGAATCAACTACCGATTTCATAGCCAAATGGAGAGGTCTCATCAACCAAATTTCTTTCTCCTTATCCCAACTTGAGCTAATTTATCTCTTATCTCAAGTTTGTGCCAAACATATTATCCCCACTCTGCAAGTCTAAAATTTTAGAATTTTTGATAAGGCATTCACCATGTCACATAAACTTGAAAATTGAGCCATTGATGAAGGGAAATTCAAACTACAAAACAAGAATTCTAGCTTTAAATCCAATGACCCTACCTCCACCAAAACCACTAACCAACCCAAACATCCCAATACCAAAATAAAATCATTTGCAAATTCAGTTTTCCTATAAAATTCTCCACCACCAACTATCAACTAAACCCATCAAATCAATTCTTCCAACCCTTCCTACTAACAAAATGAAAGCCAAAATCCAGCTCCTTCAAAATAATATACCCTAAAAGGGGAGTCCTATGCTTTAGTTTTGGAAAAATTACTCAAATCTAACCTCATCCAACTTCCACCTATCAAACCACCCCAACAATTTGATGCTTCTCACCCCGTGCCTAGTTGGTACAATAAAAATGACCATTGTGCCTTTCACTAAGCTATAAGACATGATGTGAGTAGGTGTAATACCTTCAAAAGTCTTTTCTAAAGCTTAATCAATATTGATGAACCTATATTTGATAATCCCAATGCACTCCCTAATTACTCCCTTGACATCTTTCACAAACCTTTTCCTAATCATTCCCCTTCTAATCATCACCATGATAGTAAACCAAAATAATCTCACTCTCATGAGTCACATATAATCAATGTTATTATTAATGAGCCCATTATTAAGGAGACCATCACCTCAACCGCCTCTCCCTCCATTTCACTCACATAAGTAGTGGACTTACCTTCTATTCATTTGGATACCCAAATGAAGGAATCAACCACCCCTCTCTCTTCACTTGATGAGACATTAGCTTTATCTACCTCTCCTTTGATGGAAATACCTGAGCCAACCTTTGCTTTAACCATTCCTTATTCCTCCACTCTACCCATTGAAGTGGTAGAACTTCCCTCCATTCTTTTGGACTCCCAAACAAAGGAAATAACAATGCCCATTCCTTCACTTAAAGACACCAAAACCACCTCCCCCATCATAAAACCATCTATTATCTCTTTAGACACAATCCCATAAGAGAAGGTTACCTCATCCACCCAACCACCAATATTCAAACCTTCCATCAAAAACAAAGATGAAGGAGCCATTTCCTCTTCTACATTTAGGGGCTTAATTTTTGAAACCAATGACCAAATAACTAAACCCATCTACAAGCCCTTTTCTAGGCTAGTCCAAAGTCTAGAGTTCACTTCTCAACCCAAATTTGATAGATCCACCTTTTGGCATCATCTTGGGATCCCTTACCAAAACAAATCTAAATCCTCAACTTTATTTGAATCCACTCTTAAATCCATCATTACCTTTTTATCAAACACCTCTTCTTCTAAAACCATAGGTGAACTATCCCAATCACCTCCATTTAACATTGTCAAATCACCTTAGGCTTCTCATACCAAACCTATCAAGAATATAGGAATCCTTCCCACACCTAACTGCACTCACCCTTCTTTAAAGTTGGACTTAACCCCATCTAGTCCACCAAAAAAGACCCCATCTAAACCAATTAATAAGGTAGAGTTACCCAAACCTCTACCTCGAACTATACCTAGACCACCTCCTTCCCACCTACTTTCTATCTTAAGACCTCATCCTTCTACCATCCCAACTACCTATTCTTCCTCTAGTAAACCATCCCCCTTTTCTTTACCTATGCCTACACCCATCAAACCATTTACTTATCCATAATTATTAACTAACCTATCTACCTCTACTTTTCCACCTATATCCAAACCCTCATCATCCAAGTCTTCTACTCTCAAATAATTTACCCTGAGGCCAACTATAACTAAGTAATCCCACCCATCAACTAAAACCATTCCACTACCAATAACTTCTAAGGTGAAAAGTGCTTCTAAGAATACTCCCATTGTAAAAACTATAAACCCATCACCACAAAAACCTTTGAATGAATCTTATTCAACTATCCTACAAAGTTTATTGTAAACTTATTCCATTAGCTTACCACCTATCAAACCATTCTACCCTTCTAGTACCAAACCCTCCTAGTTCAATGATAACTTGATCTATGCATACCATAGGGCACTGAGACATGACACAAAGAACTACAAATATCTCCAAGCCCTTGTTCATTGCCTTAATGATGAAGATGATCTATTATTAGATGTACCTTTCTTACCATCATTACCAACTCAACTACCTAGCCAACCTACCTAATATTTACCTACTCCCCCACTCTTACCCAAGAGTGATGAGGATGAATTGAAGAAACCATAAAACCTATCCAATCCCCCCATCCACATTATTCATATGGTTACCCAATCTTAGGCCCAATAGAAGGATAATGGAAAAGCCAAAGTCTCCATTCCTTAGACATAGCCTTTAATACCTTAACCTTCTAACCAAACCCAAACACCTAAAACTTCACCTCTACCATGACAAAAACCCAAAGTATCCATTTTGGGAGCTTGTCCCTCTAACCCTTCTGACCCCATTTAGTGTATTATGTTGAAACAACTTCAATAGACACTAGTGAAAATGAGCCTTTATGAATTGATCAACACCTCACCCCACTATCATCAGGCACTGATAAAGACTTTGTAATATATAGAGGTTCAACTAGATGACCCTCAACCCATTGCATCCTTTATTATATCCCTCCAACTTTCTACCTTCATCACATTTCAAGATTTTGAAATACCTCCTATTCATACTGAGGATCCCTATCTTTCCCTCTTCATCATCACATACATAAATTAAACCCACATCAAAAGGGTGATGATTTATGGAAGAGCTAGAATAAACATTATATCTTCCCATTCTTATGACCAACTTTATCTACCTAAGGACATCATGTCAAAAAGTACAATGGTCCTTCACTCCTTCAATGATACCACATCCACTACCTTGGGGACAATTGTCCTCCATATCTATTTGGGACCTCATACCATTCCTAAACTATTTTATATTATATAAGATGATTTCCAATACAATGTGTTACTTGGATTCCCTTGGATCCATGCCATGAGTTGTGTCCCTTCTACCTTACATCAATGTGTCAACTTTGAGCAAAAAAGTCAACTTGTTACCATCAAAGCTGACCCTAGTCCTTTTACCTCTTGAAATATGACATATTATCCTAATGATGTTCTTATTCCTCCTATAGCCACCTCACCACCAGCTATAACTAATAACAAACTAGTGATAAGGATTCAACTAGCTCATTTATTCCTTCTTCCTAGATTTCCATAGAGGACCCCTTGGAATCCATGTTCCAAAATCTCTCCCTTGGGGAATATTTACTTTTAGCTTTGGATGTTTTCCCTACTCCAAAAAAATATGGGAACATATAATATGACCCTTATTATGATCCCAACATCAAAACCATCATCCCTTTTAGGTTCCCTAACCATTAAACAAATTTCATCTATGGGGGACTTGATCAACCACTTCCTACTTCTGTCACTACCTAGTCTATCCAACGATTCACCTATAACTTCTCTTATCTCAATAAATAGAACTTTGATAAATCTTACCTTTATAGGTGTGCTTGGAAGGGGTTTGGCCTTGGCCTTTATGAATAAGGACCTCAAGATCTACCCATAATCAAAACTCAAAAACCTTGTGACTTATTTAGCCTTGGGTATGTACCACCATAAGAACCCACCTCACGAAAACCCATTTCCAGCATTGCCGAGGATGTCCCATCCTCACCAAACCCATATCCCTCAAAGATTAAAGACTTTGATATCATCCCATCTAATTTTTTTTTATCAATACCATTAGTTTTCCTACCTTGACCTATCAAAAGGATGGCCAAACTAAAACCCTTCCTCTCATCCATCCTGAAATGAAATAGAGAGATTATCCCACCATCAACACCATCTAATGTCAAGATGATGATTCCATTCTCACATATGTATATGTAGGGGATTATTTTATCCATAAATCCCTTCCTCTTGAGAACCAAACCATGATAAATGAATCCACTATCGATGTCAATTTGGGTACTCAGGATAACCCTCATATTGTCAAAATTGACCAATCCTTAAATTCTATGGAGTAACAAGATTACCTTTATTTATTTTATGATCATAGCATAGTGTTTGCTTATTCCTATCAAGATATGTCTAGAATTGATCCTTATATTTCCATCTATAACATTGTCACCCATCTTGAGGTTAAGCCAGTTTGACAAAATCTTAACAAGATGCACCCTCACATCACTCGTCTTGTCAAAGAAGAACTTCTTCATCTATTACCCATCAACTTCATTCAGCCCATTGACCATCCACAATGGGTTTTAAACACCATTCCCATCACCAAATCCATAGGGGGACTTTGCCTCTACACTGACTTTCATAACCTCAACCTCACTTGCCCAAAGGATGACTTTACTTTGACAAACACCAACCAACTTCTTGATCTTACAGTTGGCCACGTGATGTTATCCCTCATGGATGGTTTCTTGGGATATAATAAAATCTTTATTTCCCCCAATGATCATCGTAAAAATTACTTTATCAATCCATGGGGAAATGTTTATTACAAGGTTATGCCTTATGGTCTGAAGAATGTTGGAGCAACCTATCAATGTGCCATGACCTACATTTTTCATGATCTCATCCATAAAATTGTAGAGGACTATGTGGATGATATCCTTAGGAAATCCAAACATTAAAAGGATTACCTATCCATTCTTGTGATCATATTCAATCAACTAATCCATTATCATGTCAGGCTCAACCCCAAAAAATGCATTTTTAGGGTTTTATCTAGAAAACTTCTTGGATTTATTATCTCTTTTTGATAAATCAAAATAGACCCTACCAAAGTCAGATCAATATTGGATATGACTCTTCCTACTAACCATAAGTAATTATATACCCTACAGAGGAATCTCCAATCCATTCATCACTTCATCTCCTAGTTATCAGATAGATGCCAACCCTTTCACCATATCCTCAAAAAAGACACTTATTTTAAGTGAACCAAGGATTATAAACAATCTTTTGATTTAATCATAGAGTACCTTCTCTCTCCACCTATCCTCATCCCTCCTAGGGAAAACCAACCTTTCTACCTTTATATATCCACCAAAGACCATTATTTAGGGGCAATGCTTGCTCATCGTGATGAACTGAACAAAGAGTAAGATATCTACTACATTATATGCACCTTTATAGAATATGAGACTTGGTATACACATATTGAGAAATTTTACCTTGCCTTTGTCTTTGTGGCCTCCAAACTTCATCACTACCTTCTAAATCATAAAACCTATGTCATCACTAACACCAACCCACTCAAGTACATGAACTCTATGTTGTCCCCCAAAAATATCAGCTTTTGTTGGGACAACATTTGAATTATTTTGGTCGTACAGACCAAAATTATCTCTTCCTTTTCCAAATTTTGCCTTGGGAATTTAAATTCCTCATTTTTCAAGCTTTTCAAAAATCTACGGACTGCAGATAGGCTCATTTATTTAAGTTCAATAGGCTTCACGACTTCTGCAGGTGGGTTCAATCAAAAGGATCAGTTTCTAACAATTGGTCATTTTTGAAATTGGTTCATCGCCTTAGTTCAAAGAGTTATTTCCATCAGCAAGCATCATCATCAGGTTCAACGTCTTAGTTCAACAAAAAGGTTCAAAGCCTTGGTTTGACGGTTAGTTCAAACACATGGTTCAAAATCTTGGTTCAACGGAATGATTCAATAGTTGGTTCATTGCCAAAGTTCAAAGAGTTTCCCAAAGAAGCCTGAAGGCCATTCAAAGACTACGTGAAGAGTAGATACCCTTGTGGGAGGCTCTTCCTGACTCAAAATGGGTCATTCCTTAAGGCCTAAAAGAACAAGTTCAATCCGAAAAAGTGCTAAACAAAAAAGTTGAAAGAAGACAAAGGAATGACACACCCAAAAATGTCAAATTCAACACAGTGAATTAGCCATTGATCCTTTAAACATATAGACATACAGATCATAATACATTCATAGATTTCAAAGCCAAGACTAGAAAAAAGCAGAGAAGGAACAAGAATAGTAAACTAAATCCAAGACCTGATTCAATTAATTGGATAAGGAGGAATGATGAAGATAAGATCAGATCGCCAGGTGGACATTGAAAGTTGCAAACTTTCAATAAGCGTGACTTATTTCCTTGCATTGATAAAATCAAATGGGTAAAGCTCCCCTAAGCTCCAACATGTCTTCTTAACAGATTCCAATGCAAAATGATGTATTGATTGTTCCCAAGTCCTTCTTGAAGAGGCTATATAAGGGACTTTCTTATATTGTAATAAGGATCTCTTTTTTGACAATTAGAACGAAACTCTGCCCAAATTATAAGGCATTACTGAGACTTTGAGCTCAGATTGCCGATCATATTTTGTTACTAAAATAAAAAAGCAAGTGTTTTTTTAGACTTTGTGCTATAATATCTTTGTTATTGAGGAAATTGTTCTTATGTCTTTTTCTTTAATATATCTTTTGTTTCTTTAATTCAACAAGCAGAATTAGTGACAACAGTCAAGAAAGTGTCCTAAAGAGTCAACTATGGAGAGACTTTGTGCCCCCATAATTACCTTTAATGTGTGTTCTTTTCATTTCTATGTAAAGGACCTTGAGGTGACTTGGTGCCCTCATTATCCTTTTTATCTTACTCTTGAGCGATCCAGGTGAAGACTTTGTGCTGCATCTCAATTTGCTGTTATTTCATCCTTTGCTACTTTTTGTTGTTACTACTAGGATTATTCTTGTGGTTTGCTGAATAGTACTTCTGAAAGAAGAGGAGTACTGTTTATTAATTTCCCCTGAGTTTTTCCTTTGATTTGTATGCATCATCTCTAAAGAAAGAGAGATGGATTATTTGTCCTACCCTTGAGTATTATTTTCTATTTATATATATAGCATACCTACAGGGAACCTCCCCTTGATGAGAGGAGAGATTAGTCCCCTTCTGATGTCGTAAAACTACACATTTGGATGACTAATCTTCCTACTTTGGCTGATCAAACCTATTTTGTTTATCAGTACGCTGATCGACAAAATATTCAACCAATAGTTTTTGGTGACTCCACTGGGGAAAGAGTGCATAGTTTGAAGTCTCAAACTTCAAGCTAAAGTAGATCTTGCTCTTTTCCAATTTTTGTTCTAAAATATATAAACTCCATGATATACCAGAGGCCAAAAATCCCAAGGTGTTATAGACCCTACTTTTGAGTTGGCACAGAAAAATAATTTTGAGTTGTTCCCTCCACAATCTCACCTTAGATGAACTATTGGTCGAGGTTTGCCTACCCACACTCCACCTGGATTAGTGATCCCACTTTTGCATAATCAAATCATGGCTCAAGGACCCTGGGGTAATTCTTTTGGTCCCCTGAATTTGACTCCACCTTTGCATGAGCTTCCACGTAGTTTAAGGAAGAATTTTCTTAAATTCTTTGGTGATGGGAAGGTTCATCCTGATGAACACATTATAGCTTTTAGCATAGCCTACCAGGTAATAGAGGTGGAATTTGAAGATATAGTAGTCAGGCTATTCGTGGAGAAACTATAAGGTGCGGCTACTGATTAGTTCTACCACCTGCAGGCTGGATCAGTAACTAATTAGGACACTTTGAAAGACAAATTTGAAGCTAGGTTCAAGCTTGCAAAAGATGCACATGCCTTGCTGGCTTAGCTTACTCAGATGAAGAAAGAGCCTCATGAGCCTATGAGAGATTTTATTACCATGTTTGATAAGCTAATGCACAGAATTACCCTGGCTGCCCAACTGACACCTCAGAACCTCAAGTGCTTCTTCATCAACTCACAACTGCCTGAAGTGAGTTTTTTACTGAGATGGGCCAGACACATAGACCTTGTTGCTACCCAAGATTTGGCTACTGAGGTAGAAGATGACCTTATCTTGGTAGGAAAGACAAGGAGAGACCCTAATAAAGGTAAATCCTCTTCATCTTCTGAGTACTCCCCTACAGTCACTACTGACCCAATGGTACAAAAGCTAGCAAATGAAATGCCAGCTCTAAAAAAGCAAATGGCACAAGGGATGTCATCTGCTCCTGCATACAGAGATATGCCTAGGAGGAATTTCCAAAATCAGGCATACCAAGGCAATGTTGCTAGGAATTAGGGACAACAAAATCACCTTCCTCCCCCACAAAGGAATTTCACCCTTGAAGCACCTCCAAACAACTCGGCAGTGGGATATCTTGAAACTGAAGCAAATTTTTCATTCCAATATGAGTTAAATCCTGAAGATGATGCTAATTTCTTCACTAAGGAAGAAGAAGAATTAGCTGGTGACTCCCATATTGGTTTCCTGAATTATCAGGATGAACCCAGAAGAGAAGGCCATGTAGTTAAGGGGTCGTATGCTATATTCATCTGGTCTAAAAATCAATCAGCTCAACAAGCTGATAAAGAGAAAGCAAAGGAGCAACCTCAATCAATATATTTAATTGCTAAGCAGGAATCCACTCTTCCTTTCTAGCTAAAGGACCCGATGGTTTTAAGAAAGGTAAGTACCCCAAATACCCCTATGCCTTCTACTTCAATTTCACAGTCCAATCTTCCACCTTTAAAAAATCAAAAGGATGAACTCCCATCCTCTACTCCTAGCTCATTCTAGACATTTAATATCATTGACCATATAAAGAGAATCAAAATTCAAATGTCTGAATTTGAATTTCTGCAGTCCCATCCCGAGTAGTTAGACAGACTGGTTTAATGTGTTAAAATTCAAAACATCCGTATTGAACAAACAATCCCCAAGGTGACACATGATGCTGCCAAAAATATACCCACCAGGAACAACCTTGTCACTGCTCCCCCTACTGCTCTTGGTAGGACTGAACCTTTTTATGTCACATTGCTAATAAATGGATATAAGTTGAATAATTGCATCATTGATTCTAGAGCTTCAGATAATGTCATTCCTGCTAAAGTGGCTAAATTCCTTGGTCTCACACTGACCAAGACATTTGAGAGATGTTTTTCCATGGAGAATAAGCAAGTATCATTGCTGGGACAAATCAAAGATGCCCAATTTGCATTTGCAGCCTTCCCAGCCAAGAGAATCAAGATGACTATCTTGGTGGCTGATGTCCCAACATCTTATGGCATTTTACTTGGATAAAATTTCTGCAAGGATGTGGGAGGCAAATTAATCATGGATCTATATGAGGCAAGGATCCCTGTCCAAGGTGTGATGAAGAGATTGCTCCCTAAAAAGGAAGCAAAATTTATGGTCACTCAGACATCAGCTCCCGAAGCTCAAATTCTTTTTGAATCCATAGGTATGGGTAATTATTTTTTGTCTACAAATGAAGTGCATGAAATACCTAAAAATATCAACTCAAAAATTAGTTCAACAAGAACATCATAAAAATTTGTAAGTTGTAGTACAGACCAAGGAGGATTCTCCATTTTTGATGAAGGAAAGTCTAAAGAAAAGTTAGTATCACATGAAATATGGACTTTGGAATTTGATGGTAGCTATTCTTCTACCGGTTCAGGGGCTGGGATTGTTTTGATATCTCCTCAAGGAGATATGTTCCCTTCATCTTACAAATTATAGTTTAACAATACTAAGAATACAACTGATTACAAATCTTTGTTGCTGGGCATGAAGGCTGCTCAAGAGAAAGGCATTAAGTTTCTTCATGCTAAAGGGGATGCTAAATTAGTAGTTTGTCAAGTGAGGAATTTATACCAAACTAAGAATGAAATATTACACCACTATCGTAACTTGGTTTGGGATCAAATTAAAAGTATTGATGCTTTCAACATTTTTGCCATACCTAGAGAGTTTAATGACAGAGCTGATGCACTTGCTATTTCAGGAACTCTCTTAGTTCCTCATTCAAATTTCAAAGAAGACATGTATACCATTGAGCTGGTTTATAGGCCAAGTGTTCTTGACAATACTGATCATTGGCAAGTGTTTAATGATGATCATCAAATCATTTCCTTCTTGGAATGAAAAGATAATTTTGAATAGCTATGTTTTGAAGGCAGTGAACCTCATAAGAATGAATCTATGTCTGAATTTAGCTTAGATATAAATGAAGAATTATTGCAGCTGAAAGGAAACAAACTTCTCAAAGGCTTGGTTTTTCTTGAAAAGCTATTTGACAAACATGATAGATTCATTAAAAAACATCAAACAAACTTGAGTTTCTCTCAAGGATTCGATCAAGTGAATCTGTCTACTGAAGAAAATCACAAGATGATCAATATTGGTAAGTGTTGCACCCCTAAAAAAAGATTCAAGTTCACTTATTTACTCTATCAATATATAGATGTCTTAGCATATTCTTATGAAGACATGAAATCTCTCAGACCAGATGAAATCCACCATAACATTCCTCTTAAGGCTGACTCGATGCCATACAAGCTAAAATTGAGACAATATAATCCAAAAATGTCAGGTACTATTCTGTCTGAGATACAAAAGATGTTAAATGCTAGAATCATCTTCCCAATCTATCATTCTACATGGATTGCAAACATAGTGTCTGTAAGGAAGAAGAATGGTGAAATTTGCATTTATGTAGATTTCAAAAATCTAAATAAGGCATCTTTAAAAGATAATTTTCCTTTACCAATTATGGATCAAGTGCTTCAAACAGTGACAAGTGTAGAGATGTTATCAATGCTGGATGGCTTCTCAGGTTATAATCAAGTTGAAGTTGGTGAAACAGACCAACACAAGACTGCATTCACCATGACTTGGGGTACATTTGCATATAGGAGAATGCCTTTTGGTCTAATAAATGTTGGTGCTACTTTTTAGAGAGCTATGAATCTGGCTTTCAAAGATGAGATTGGTAAATTCATAGTGGTACACCTTAATGATTTGATTGTCTTTTCAAAGTGTCGATATGATCATGTATGCCACCTACAACAAGTGCTGGAGCACTGCTGCCAGAATGGTATTTCCTTAAATCCTAAAAAGTCTATTTTTGAAGTAACAGAGGGGAAAATCTTTGGACACATTGTGTCCAAAGAAGGCATAAATATTGACTCAGATAGAGTCAAGGCTATTCAAGAGCTTAATCTGCCTACAAATAAGAATGCTATTCATTTTTTCTTTGGAAAGGTGAATTTTTTACAGAGATTCATCCTTGAATTTTCTAAAAAGACTAGACATATTTTGAACATGATGAAAGGGAAGATTGTTTTCATGCTAGACTAAAGAAGGCAAATCAGCATTTCAAGATATCAAGACTGCCATTGCTCATGCCCCTACATTGGTTTGTCCAGATTACCACAAAGATTTCATCATATACAGCTATGCGTCTGAGCATACTCTTTCAATGATTCTTGTTCAATAAGACAAAGAAGGTATGGAATCCCCCATCTCTTTCATGAGTTGCCCTCTCAAAACCCATGAAATAAAGTATTGAAATATAGAAAATCACACCTATGCGTTGGTAAAATTAGTCAAACATTTCTGCTTCTACATTCTGAATTCACATACTACTATCTTAGTTCCTGACACTACAGTCAAGTCTATAATAACTCAGCAGGAGTTTGGCACAAAGAGAGGTAATTGGATTAAAAAGATTCAAGAATTTGATCTGGATATCAAGCCAACAAACCTGGTCAAAGGTAAAGGCCTATGCCAATTGATGGATGCCAATAAGCCAGAAGATACACAACATGAAGAAGCTGAAGTAGAAAATACTCCAACAGTCCTTTTTGTCTCCACTACCAATAAATGGTACTCAAGTATTGCCTATTTTCTGACTTATGGTGAATGTTCTACTCATTTTTCTTACAAAGAAAGGAGGACTATCAGGTTGAAAGCTGCTAATTTTATCCTTTGGGATAATGGCTTGTATAAGAGGAGCATAGATGGAGTATTTCTTCACTGTGTAGACAAGGAGCAACAAACCCAAATTTTGAAATCTTTCCACAATATGGCTTGTGGATGACATTTTTTAGCTTCTTTGACTGCTCACAAGATTCCACGAGCTAGGTATTACTGGCCAACTCTTTTCTAAGATGCACATAAGTGGGTGAGAAAATGTGAACTTTGTCAGCAATTTGTTGGAAGACCCAAGTTGGCTGCCCTGCCTCTCAAGCTAGTAATCATAGAGGAACCTTTCTAGTAATGGGGACTTAATTTTATTGGGACAATAAACCCATGTTCAAGTGCTGGACATGATTATGTCCTTACAGCAACTGATTATTTCACCAAGTGGGTAGAAGCAATCCCAACTAAGCATGCTACTTTAGAAGTTGTATGCAACTTCCTCAAAGAAAATATCATTTCTAGGTTTGGAGTTCCACTCAAAATTGTTACTGATAATGTAGCTTGTTTAACCTCTCAAGAGATTATGCAATTCTATTTTCATTATGGAATTACACTCTCTTATTCTTCTGATTATTTTCCACAAGGGAATGGAGAAGCTGAGTCCAGCAATAAAAATTTGGTAACTATTATCAAAAAGCTAGCAGATGATAATCAAAGGACATGGCATAAAGCATTGGTTGATGCTCTATAGGCAGACAAGATCACACCAAAGAGGGAAATTGGTATGTCTCATTTTCAACTTCTTTACGGTATTAATGCTGAGATACCAATCACCTTAGAGTTACCAGCCTTGAAATTGGTGAAGGCCATTGAAGATCAGACATATGAGAGTTCTATTGACAAAAGAATCATGTGCCTGACTTAGCTGGAAGAATAGAGAACCATGGTGGTGGAAAAAATTGCTGCTCATCAAACTCTAGTAAAGAAACTCTTTGATCATAAGGCCAAAAATCGTGATTTCCAGATTGAGGATCAAGTCCTGTTGTGGGACAAAAGAAGAGAACCAAAGGGGATGCATGGAAAGTTTGACTCCCTTTGGAGAGGTCCATTTATAATTCATCAGTACATTGGTGAAAATATCTTTCTATTGAAATACCAAGATGGCACACTCTTTTCTCTGTCCCACAATGGGCAGCATTTGAAACACTTTAATTCTTGAAGTATCAGATCATTGCCTCTGTATATATGTATATTTGTATAGTTTTAATTCTATTTTTTTTTGTTTATTTTATTTTTGATGCTTTTCATTTTTGGGTAGCATGACTCTGAAGCCCAATGGTACACATGAAGACACTAAAGATTATGGATTCTACTCCTTTCAATTCTTTTTACAATTGATAGAAGTTCCCCAATTGGAGCCAGCTATTGTCCCCTAAAAATATCAGCTATTTTTGGGACAACATTTAAATTATTTTGGTCCTACAGACCAAAATTATGTCTTCCCTTTCCAAATTTTGTCTTGGGCATTCAAATTCCTCATTTTTCAAGCTTTTTATAAATCTACGGACTGCAAATAGGCTCATTTCTTCAAGTTCAATAGGCTTCACGACTTCTACAGGTGGGTTCAATCAAAAGAATCAATTTCTAACAATTGGTCATTTTAAAATTTGGTTCATTGCCTTAGTTCAAAGAGTTATTTCCATCAGCAAGCATCAATAGTAGGTTCAATGTCTTGGTTCAATGAAAAGGTTCAAAGCCTTGGTTCAACGGTTAGTTCAAACACATGGTTCAAAGTCTTGGTTCAACGAAATGATTCAACAGTTGGTTCATCGCCAAAGTTCAAAGAGTTTCCCAAAGAAGCCTAAAGGCCATTCAAAGACTACTCGAAGGGTGGATACCCTTGTGGGAGGCTCTTCTCAACTCAAAATGGGTCATTCCTTAAGGCCTGAAAGGACAAGTTCAATATAGAAAAGTGCCAAATAGAAAAGTCAAAAGAAGATAAAGGAATGACGTGCCTGAAAACATTAAATTCAACATAGTGAATTAGCCATTGATCCTTTAAACATATAGACATACAGATCAAAATACATTCATAGATTTCAAAGCCAAGACTAGCAGAAGGTGGAGAAGGAACAAGAATAGTAAACTAAATCCAAGACCCAATTCAATTAACCAGACAAGGAGGAATGATGAAGATAAGATCAGATCACCAGGTGGACATTGAAAGTTGCAAAATTTCAATAAGCGTGACTTATTTCCTTGCATTGATAAAATCAAATGGGTAAAGTGCCCCTAAGTTCTAGCATGTCTTTTTAATAGATTCCAATGCAAAATGATGTATTGATTATTCCCAAGTCCTTCTTGAAGAGGCTATATAAGGGACTTCCTTCTATTGTAATAAGGATCTCTTTTTTGACAATTAGAACGAAACTTTGCCCAAATTGTAAGGCATTACTGAGACTTTGAGCTCAGATTGCCAATCATATTTTGTTACTGGAATAAGAAAGCAAGTGGTTTTTTTAGACTTTGTGCTATAACATCTTTATTATTGAGGAAATTATTCTTATGTCTTTTTCTTCAATATATCTTCTATTCCTTTAATTCAACAAGCAGAATTAGTGACATCAGTCAAGAAGGTGTCCTAAAGAGTCAACTATGGAGAGACTTTGTGCCCCCATAATTGCCTTTAGTGTGTGTTCTTTTCATTTTTATGTAAAGGACCTTGAGGTGACTTTGTGCCCTCATTGTCCTTTGTATCTTACTCTTGAGCGATCCAGGTGAAGACTTTGTGCTGCATCTCGATTTGCTGGTTATCGCATCCTTTGATACTTTTTGTTGTTACTACTAGGATTATTCTTGTGGTTTGTTGAATAGTACTTCTAAAAGAAGAGGAGTACTGTCTATCATTTCCCCTAAGTTTTTCCTTTGATTTGTATGCATCATCTCTGAAGAAAGAGAGATGGATGGTTTGTCCTACCCTTGAGTATTATTTTCTATCTATATATATAGCATACCTACAGGGAAACTCCCCTTAATGAGAGGAGAGATTGGTCCCCTTCTGATGTGGTAAAAATACAAATTTGGATGACTAATCTTCCTACTTTAGCTGATCAGACCTATTTTGTTTATCAGTATGCTAATCGACAAAATATTCAACCAACACTCTAAACCACACCAAAACTAGTGTATGGCTAAGTGGCTCATGTTCCTAGTTGAGTTTGATCTTGAGTTCCTTCCATAATATTCCATTAAAGGGAAATTCATCACTAATTAATTGGCCAAAGATCCTATCCTAGACAATTAACCACTTCCTCTTGCCTTTTCATATGAGTCCATCATAACTCTTTCTTATGAGGAAACCACCTACCAAATGACCATGTTTTTTGATGGCTCCAAATGTCAACATGGTAAAGGTGCTATATTTATTCTTATTCCCCTTACTAGTGAACCTCTTCCCCTTTCCTTTAAACTTGACTTAATATGTACCAAAAATGTGTCTAAATATAAATCCCTGGTCATAGGTTTCCAAACTAGTTTAGCCTTGGGAGGTAAAACAATCAGTGGCTTTGGTGACTCCTAGCTTGTCATAAATTAGGTCAATGGATCCTACGAATGTAAAAATTATGTCATATTGAAGTAAAAACAACTCATCAACATACTCTTAGCATCATCTAAGGATTACCTTATGCAATCAGTTCCTTGATCTACCAATGAATTCATGGATATAATGGCTTCCATTACTTCCCAAATCCCATATCAACATGTTGAATCTAAACTATTTGTCACCATCTATCATTTTAACACACCATCATATATTAGTTATGATCTTCCCACCATTTGTAGTGTGGAAGCATCTCCTTCTGACATTTGGTATGACCAAAATTTTAACTACCTTAACCTTGGCATTGTTCCTCCCAACCTTTTGAGGAATGCCCAAAGAGCCTTTGTTTAGAGTACCTCTTGTTACACCATACTAGGTGGAATCCTTTATAAACATGGCTTTGATGGCATCCTTCTCTATTATCTGCATAGTCATGAAGCTTCCCATGCTATCAAAGAAACACAAGACATAATATGTGGAGGACACTTTAGTGGTCTAGCTATCACTAAATGTATCCTTTACCTTGGATATTATTGGCCCTCCCTCAATCAAGATTGTTGTGATTATGTAAATAAGTTTTTAAAATTTCAATATCATGCTAACTTACATCATGCACTAGCTTATGACGTTCAAGTACCCAAATACTATTAGCCGTTCTCATAATGGGGTCTCAACCTTATCGGGGAAATCAATCCTCATTCTTCACAATGACACCAATCCATCATTACTACTACCAAATATTTCATCAAGTGGGTGGAATCCATCCCTCTTATCTCAACCAAAGCCAAAAATATTATCAATTTCATCAATCACCATATCATCTACCACTTCAGTGTTCCCCATAAGATCATCACTAATAATGGCAAATATTTAAAAAACAAGAAAGTCTACGGTATTTGTGATGCTTTTGGCATCAAGTTAAGTTTTTCATTACCATTTCATCCATAAGTAAATGGATAGGAGAAATATTCTAAAAAAACCCTCATCAAAATGCTAACCAAAGTAGTAAGTGCTTCAGGTTAGGATTGGCACTTGCACATCCCTTTCGCTTTATGAGCCTATTACTCTAGCATTCATACCTCTATGGGTACTACCCCTTTCTCTCTTATCTTTGGTGTAGAGGAAGTCTTACCTCTTGAAGTCTATATTCCTTCTCTTTGTATATTTTTTCATGAGATCCTTTCTAAGAGTGATTATATCCAATAATGACTCACACAACTTAAACTCCTTGATGAACATCACCTCATAGAACTTAACCAAATTCATGTCTATCAAGAAAAAATTAAGTGTGCTTACAAAAAACACTTGAAAGAGAAAGAATTCAATATCAGAGACGTCATACTTAAATAAAAACAACATGTAACTAATATAGACAAAATCAAAAGAGGCAAGTTTACTTTCAATTGGCCTGGACCCTACATCATAACCCATAAGTATAGATCAAGAGCTTATCATTTATCTTCTCTCAAAGACAAACCAAAACCTGAGCCTCTCAACAATTTACATCTACATCCTTTATTTTGTTAAATTAGGATCACACTTACCTTTGTGCCTAACTTAAGCTCATCCTTTATTTTATAAGATTTTCACTTTCCTTACACATTTATCCCTCTCCTTTTGAGGACAATTAATTAACACATAGGACCATGTGATTATCCATCATAGTTATAGCCTAATCCTAAGCATGGATACCATGGATCTACCCATGGCATGGTTTTCATAGATACTTTTCATATATAATCAGATGAAATACCAGTTGTCTCTCAAACCACTTTCCCTAATCTATCATTAACCTTTTGTGCTAAATGTCTTTCCTCCATAAAGTAGACCATTAAACCTAGATAGACTTGTCCACATCTAAACCTAGAATTTAAAATCAAATTGGGATACCAAAATATCACTTGGGTCCATATCTCTAGAAGTACAGGCTGCTCCCTTGAAGGACAATTACATAATAACTAAATTTCTTAAAGATAGAATGCTCCCTTAAAGGAAAACTATAAAAATCCAACTTTAGACCACTCCCTTGAAGGATGACTATGTTAAGTTTGTTGAAAACAAACCTTTTAAGCTTCTCACATTCATTAGATTCATGACCCTATCAAAACAACAAAATAAAAAAATAACCCTATGTCAAAATCAAAGCAAAGATGCTACAATTGACTTTTATATATAGCATTAGTTCACTTCCCACATCGATCAGTCTATGCATTATATTATGACATGGACTTGTATATTATGATTCTTTGATCATCTTTAGAAAGGGTAATATATCCCATATTAGGTTCCCATATTACCCATTTCCCCTTTCCACCTATCACCTACTTTCCCTTCATACCCTCTCTAAAATCAAGGGACTATGAGCTTACTTGACATAAAGTGATCATGATACTTTCTTTGCCAATCAAAGCATGCTCATGTGAAGCATTCAAAAGGCTTATTTTCATTAAGACCATCCAAATTTTATTTTTTTAGGCCCTTAACAATAAACATATCATGCCTTTTTCTTACTCTCTATTCATTAGTTCATGTGGACATATGTCTCATGATTCTTCTCTCTTTTCTATATTTAGTGTGTTTTCTAAACCTAATTTACGTGTTTACATTATATCTCCATATCACATATCATATCAAAACATCATTCTCATCAAGTAATCCATATAAATCATAACCTCATGAACCATATCCATAAACCATACCCTATCTATAAATAACACATCAAAACCATAAAAAATCAACAATCACATTACAAACATCTTATCATTAGAATAAATATCATTTATCATAGCATAAATGGTATCAACCACATAGTATCAATAAACATAATAGACTATTTCATATTGCTACTTCTCATAAACATAACAACAATTCAAAACATCTACACATCACATCCCAAACAAACATTCCCAAATAACCTATCACATATCCATCTCCTCTCCATGAACCACATCATCATATAAGCAAACATCATAAAATAAACCATAAGCAAAACCATTGATCACATGTCCAAGAACATATCCATGCACTAACACATTATCAACAATGTATAAACTTAAAATATTCATCATAAGATCAAACATCTCATCAAAAACATCACATCATCATATAACATAATAAAATCATCCATGATCCTCAAGATCACATGCCTAAAATTACAAGTCTGCATATCATTTCATAGAGCATGGGGCCTAAGAAACCTATACTTTCATCATAAACATACATCATGAACATCCTAATGAACCATAAATCTCATGAGCATCAAACATAATATATAACCTTAACCATATCATGAACATAATCATAATCATAAACATTATAAACATAATCATCATCTATATCATCATAAACACCATACAACATAATCATCATATACATCATAATATTAATAATACATGTCAATGAGTACACATCAAGTCCATCAAATACAAATCATGTTTAAAACTCTCTCTCTCTCTCATATATACATCTCATATCATTGGCATGCAGGCCAATATTAAAATAAAAAACTTATAGATATTATAATATCACATATGAGGCCCCTGGGGCACCACTACCACCTGCACTAACATTTACTAATGGTCTCCCTGATCTCCCAACCTAACCCACTATAGAGGCCTGTAGAGTAAAAAACTCTACATTTTTCATTTTTGACTTTCAGTTGTGCACTCCAAGTTTTATCCCTGCATATTTTAGTTTCAAGGTAGTGAAGTTTTTTGACACAGAGCGCGGGCGTGAGTTTCTTTTTGCCTAAATTTTGTCTAAGTATCAAAGTCACACGGAAGCTGCCAAATGTCATTAGCCGAGACACATTTCATCATTTATATAATTTTCTCAGAACGTGCCATGTGTCCCATGGTAACTCAGTAGAGCATGACAAGTGTTGGCATCCACATTTCAAATTTCTTATGATTTTTGAAAGCTTATTTAAATAAGCTTCTCTCAGGGTCAAGCGGAAGACACCAGATGGCAATTGCAGAAGGTTTCAATATGTTTTTATAAAAGCAATAGAAGATGCCACTTGTCCCTAGCTGAAGAAAGTGGAAGCCACCACATGTCAACATTAAAAATATCTTCATTTTGTTTCATTATTAAGCAAAGACTGTGGTGGGCCCCAGGTTTTGTTTCTAGAGTCAGCGGAAGCTGCCAAGTGTTATCATCCATATGAATTTAAAAAGTGTCCCAAATGTTTCTATAGTGTAGATAAAGCTCAATGGAAGCCACCACATGTCCCTTGTTAAAGATACGTGGAAAGTGACGCCTGTCCCTGTTCTCCTTTTGAAGCTACTCAGGTACGAAGTGTTGTGGGTCCCATTTTATATAAGTTGTTAAAGTTTCAGAGAAATGAAATATGATAGATGTCAAAGATGGAGCATTCCTGAGCAAAGATAAAGTAAAGAGTATAAGTTACACAGAAAGTGCATTGTGTTTTCTATAAGTGCCATAGAAGCTGCCAAGTGTTATTCTCTAGTGTCGCCTAAATAATGAGATAGTTTTCAAGTGAAAAAGTGGATACTACCAAGTGTCCTCACCTGTTTCACAGTGGGAAGCATCTTGTGTATCTATTTCAGCCAATGAACTTGCAGGGAGATGGAATGTTTCAGATCCAAGAAATATCTTTTGTTAGACACTTCCAATTCAGTTAGACCATTGGATTGGGAACATGTGGGCAATCTAGAGCTAGTTTGATGCTATAAATATGGGTGCAGATATTGCCAGGGAGAGCATCATCAGAAGATAGAGAGAATTTTCTATGAGAGATTGTTATCAAGAAGTTTTAGACTTTCTTGTTGTGGCCAGGAATATCATTTGCCTTTGTTATATTTTCTTGAGAGAGAAAGTTTGTATAACTGTGCATGTTTTTGTGCCTTTTATGTGACTAGAGAATTAATAAGAAGACTGAGTTCTATTTCTTTATTGATATTTTTTTGTGTCACTACAAAAGCAGTCTAAGTTGTGAGCCTATGTTTCTATTGTTTTCATCTTTTACATTGATCATGCATTGATTACTCTTTAATGTAATTGAATCTTACATATAGCTTCACTGTGCTTAGTATTGAAGGATGAATTAAACTCAAGCACATCACCATAGTTAGATTATGCCTAGAAATTGAGTATGATACCAAAGATAATCTCATACCATCTATGTGCTTAAAAGGCCTAGAGATCCATGTAGGTCTACACTCATAACATGGGGGCCTAACCAAACATAGTCCTCCCCAATAGCATCTCCACTAGTACTCCCAAAAGCATATAAAAGAATCAACCACTGCTCAAATCTAGCAGTGTAAAGCATGACATGGAAATCATCATCATAATTAAACATCTATCTCTTGGATCCCTCTAGTATAGTGATCCATAAAAAACACCACCATCATGATACCTTGCTTGGATCTGATCCACTCCATAGATAAGGTCTATGTGGCAGTCTTGCTCTTTAATCTCTATGTGATAAATTAGCTCTCCCTGAATGGGTAATTATGTAATCCACTAAATATACTTTAGGATGATAGTCATCTCTCCCATTGGTATAAAAAATGTGTTCGTGGTTATATCCCATCTCTTAATGATAACCACGATCATAGCCACATCCTATGATAGGTATTGATAATGTCTCATGGCCCCTCGGCCAATCTCCTCTATGTGTCTCCACTCATCATTAGTCATCTCATCCCTAACCTTGACTAATATCTTAAGGACTTGATCCCTCATCTGCATCTACTCATGGGCCTATAAAAAACAAAATTATTATGCCTACTTAGTTTTACACGTCAATCTAAGTACCAACCTACACCTTCCTTTTTCAACCTATTACAAACCACACCCATCACATCTACCCTATTAACTTTCACACTCAAATAACCATATACCTCTCTCTAACACCAACCCTAAAATATCATTTTGAATACCTAAATATATTTATTAGCTAAACTCTACCCATTGACCCCTCATCCTATCTAAACCTTTTTTTCACTACCATTATCAACACCTCTTCCAACGTTTATCCACTTTCACACCTTTTACAAAATTTCAACAAATAAACCTTCATCCCACTTTCCAACCTTCATACACACTTTATAACACTTTCAAAAACTTTAAACACACTTCAAACAATCTATTTATTTTACAAATTATAACCACATTTTCATAAATTTCAACATTTTCCATTTTTTTCAAACATTTCATACGTTATAAAAACATTAAAATTTCACAACAACATCACACCTTTAAACAAGAACTACTATTAAAAAATTTAGTGAATCCTTAGACCCATTTCATAAGCTTCACAAAATACATTCAAACATATTAACCTTTAATATTTTATCAAATAGACTCAACAACTTTAACAAAGTTTTTGACAACTTTCCAACCATAACAAATTTTTACTAAAATTTAACAAAAACCTTTGAGAACATCTTCAAAAACCTTTAAACACACTTAAAACATCACCCTTTTAACATAACTTTCCTAAAATCCTTTGACCACTAATACTTCCTTGAACTATTGATGGTCCCTTTAGGAAATTTTCCCCCAATGTTTGACTGCCGTGGTTGGGTTGAACTATCGATGGTCATTGTGTGTGACCACCGATAGAGTAACCCTAAATCCCTAGACCTAAAAAAAAACAAAAAACCACTTAAATTCAAATAATAACCTACCTAACATTGTTCCCTATCCCATTCCCAACCTAATACACCATCCAACTATCAATTTCATCCATACATTTGGTTCAATTCAATAAAACCTAAATCTAGGGCATCATTTCCCAAAACCTATTCCAAACCCTAACCATTTCATTCCCAACTACCCTAATGTAAATTCAAAATAAACAAAATTAAACTAAATATCAAATTCAAAACAAAAACTACTTTATTCCATGATCATTGACATGGTCAAAACCCTCGTCCTGCCACTTGGTTATGCCCTCATCCACCCTTAATTAAATCATTTCTTATTCAAATCTGTATAAATGATCAACCAATCAATAAATTCTTCCTTAGCAAAATCAAATGCAAAATAATAAAACACACTAAAATTACCAAAGCACAATTATCAATTATCAAATGGTAAAAATGACTTCATATTTTTACTTTTGATCTCTCAGTTGTTTAGGGTTTTTCCTGACCATTGATAATTAGGGTAACCATCGATAGTCAAACCTAGGGAAAACCCTTAACCATCAATGGTCAGGGTCCCCCACTCTTTTCAAATTTTATTTGAAGCACCCCACCTAGATGCTATACTTTTGGGAGATCACCTAATCCCTACCTCAACTAGACCTTGCACTCTCAGAGTGTACTCTTCTTTGACAACCCTAGTTAACCATGTCCACCTTGATGTTGTCTATTTTGACCCAAACTATTTGCATGCCTATTGATGACCTTTTATTGGTCATTTTGACTACACTAACCAAATTTTCCATGTTGAACTTTTGCCATTCTCACCACCTAATGTACAACTTGACCATTTGTGTTTTTTAAGGGAGCACTTCCTACCCTAGATACCTATAACAAATACTGACCTTATCTAGAGGATTTGATAGGAATGATCTGATCATCTATGAACAACACTATGGACTAATTTCTCTTATCATATATTTCTCTAAAATTAACCTTATTTTTACTAACATTAGAAACTTTAGTCTTTACATGATCTTAACTATCGCACTTAGTCACATTTTGTGCACATGTTTGCATTTTAAACAATAAATAGTTTTGTATCACCCACTTCATGCCTCACCATCTACACTTTATCAAACCCTAACCTAATTTTATTTTCACCTCATAAAATCTTAATTTGAGGGGGAACACCTCCTCCCATACTTGGGGCAATAAGACCATGACTAGTAATCCATTTATTTTTTGTTGCTTGTTAAATCAAAGCTGCACAACAAAAAGGGGCAAAATGTAGACACTTAAAAACTACATAGTTTCAGATGTTGAAACACCTTAAACCCCTTCCTGACCCTAAAGCAAATTGACCACCTAGTTGAATTATCCCATTTATTAACTTAGCCTTCTAATTCACCTTTTTTTAAACTTATTTTCACCCATTTTACCTTAGAAACTCAACCACTGATGGTCAACTTAACCATAAATAGTTAACCTGACTGTTGATGGTTAAGTCATCAAACCCACTTTAAAGCTAATTCCAACTATGTATGAGATAAGCATGGCATAATTTATAAACTTCCCTTATGCGGTGCTAACAAGCTTTAAAGCATCATAATGGGAAAATTTATTCTTCTATCTTGATTAGAAACTTCCTCCTACATAATTAGTAACTTCATCTTATAAAAGGAGAGGAGGAAGTGAAAAGGATCCATAAATCTACAAATCTACATCTAGGCTATCAAATATTATTTCATAGGTATCTTGCATCCCTTCAAAAAGCAAGTAGCAATAATAGAGACTCAAACCTAAATCACTTTTGAATGCAAAATTACTATCACTTTAGCCAAATTGGTTCAACTATCTAGCAAGTCACAGATAACTTTTGTGCTTGTTTCTTCATTTCATTTCATTTTACACCTTGACCTAATCAAATTCATCTTTTAGCCCTCTATTTATAACCAAACCCTTATTATAACCCTCACCTAACCATCTACCCATCTTGGTTTCTTTGGCCCTAGGGGTAGGGGAGTGTTGAGTCTAAAGAATAGAGCCTAGCCACCCTCAACCTATCAGTGCTCTCCCTAGCCTTGAGGTCGAGGTCCTTCAAACCCTAAACCCCAACTATATATAGTTAATCTATATAGAGGGAGGGGGATTCAATCCTTGCCCAACTATGTCTAGGGCCCCAACTCTATCTAGGGGACTGGTAGGTGGGTCCATCTATAGATAAGGGAATCAGACTCAGGCTTCAATCCTTGCCAGATAGATATATAGGGGGGAGAGAAGCCTTGTATTCTAGCCCAGATATATATAGGGGACTATCACTCTATCTTCAAGCCTTAAATTGGGAATTGAAGCTTAAACTCTAGATTCAAGACCCTATTTATAGATATGGCTCCCACCCATCTATATAGATAGGACCTTACTGACTAGATCCTATCACTTGGGATCTATATCTATCTATCTATCTATCTCCTTGTATTTGAGATTTAATCCCATAGAGATATATTATGAAGTCTTTCTCTCTTTTTATTGTATAAAATCATGGATTATTATGAATTCTCTTCCTTCATGTTTGCTAAGTATCGAAGTATTCATTATTTTCATGTTTTACAAACAATAAAATTTTTTTGGAAAGGTATTTGGGTGTTCTTGTTTAAGATGTATGAAAGGAAATTTTCTACAATTCCCTTTCTAAAATTTTATAGAATTATAGAGTCAACCACTAATGGTTAGCCCAATCATCGATGGTTATCAAAATACCGATGATCAACCCAACCATTGCTGATTCAGCCAACCATCATAGTCACTATGACATAAAATAACAACAAATTTATTTTGAACACCTAAGCCTTAACCAATTTTTTTTTATTCCTACCTATTCACAAAGCCTTCCTTGATTTTTTGAACCTAACCCCAACTATTTTAGCACAAGTATTGACCTATTTTTATATATATATATTTAGTCATTTTCTTTGAAAAAGCATTTTAATTTATCCTTCTTACATGCATTTAATCTATGTTGTTGGATGATATTATTCTTTATTTTCATCTATATCAACTTAATTATTATAAATAGTGGATTGACAACCTCCTAGCAAGCATACAATTCTTAGATCTAGCTCACACTAGGTAGTCCACTCAACTATCTTTCTAACAACCCCTTTTCTAGTGTATTTCTAATCTATAAATTATTTATTCCAATCCAAAGAGGAGTTCCCATTATCATCTGGATCACATGCTCACTTTTACAAGGTATTCCTTTACACACCCTTTTTACTAGTTTCTTACTTGTTTCCAAACTAAGAAATGAGTGGAAATTAAGAGAAATAATATGATGTTATTCTTTAAATTTCTCCAATTTATGATCTATCTCTTACCTTGCCATCTCAGTCCCCTCATGTAATACTATCATAACATCCTTGTGGGTTTCTACCAAGGACTTGATATATTATATGTTGGGGGACTACCTTAACTATTTATTCTTTCTTTTGGATAAGGCATATATTTCTTGCATTTCCTCAAGAATGATCTGCCTCCCAACTTCATCTTCCAATTTCCTCTTCCTAACTCTTTCAATACTCCCTAAGGGATTATCAAACAAGGAAGTTATTAAGGGAAATTCTATAATTTTGAAATTAGGCTTTTGGGAATCCTTAAATATAAGATCTACTACCCATGGTGGAATCACTAGTTGGGTTGGGTCTATTGATTGCTTATCCTTTGTTGTAACCTTCACCTCAATGTCTTCTACTGATTACTCTGTGTCTCCTTTGAGAACTAGATTAGGAAGGGATGGACATATGATTTTGGACTAATCAAATCCTCCTTTTTAGGGGAGTAGATGGATTGTATATACTGGTTTACCACTTTTAACCTTCCTTGAGTACATGAAAATAGTCTCTTTGGATGAACTAGTGGAAAGCATTGGAAAATTAATCTATTTGGAAGAGACATGGAGTTTTAAATTGGCCAAAGTTATTTTAATTTTATTAGTGGCCCTTTTCTTTTCCATGGTCTAAACTATAGTAGTCAGAGAGGGAATATCAATGGAGGTGGCAATAATGGGCATGGCTAGCATTGTGGGGGAAAAATGAAATAATAGTGGTAGAATAAGTATATTATACTTTAGGAGTGAGCAAAGGGGTTTGAATAATATCAATGGGGAAAATTAAAACATTAGGGGTGGAAGTGACATACTCCACCTTTGGATTGAGTAATGGAGTCTTCAAAATAACACTAATAGGAATTAAACCAAAAATGGGAACAAAGGAAGAAACTTGGAAAGAAGGGTCTGAAGGCTGAGAATTATTACCTAATTGGTCAACTTTAACTGGTGAATTCCCTTTATTAGTTACAAGTTATAGTGATTTTTATCTTTCCAAATATTCCTCTTCATCTAGTTCTTATTTTACCTCTATTTGTTGTTGGGGAATTGAGGGTATGCCCTGTGGTTGATCAACTATTGGATTTTATTGAGGGGTGGATCCCTTAGATTTATCTTATTATAAATATTATCCTTTGTCTTAGAGGAGGACCCTTGATGAATTGAGGTAGTATCTACCTTTGTAGCTACCCCTTGTATTGTAGATTCTTACAATTATGCTACAATTATAAGTGTTTGCAAAGGCAATGTAGTTGGGTGGTCTTAGTCCTCTACATAAACAGATTACAAGTCAATTGGATCCCCTTAGGCCCCCATGGGATCAAGCTCACTCACCCTAGAATTTTTCTTAACCACCCTCAATAGTATGGGAAGTCCTTGGGAAGGCCCTTCTTACAATTTTGTTTGCTACTAGGGTATATTGCCCTATAAATTAGAATAGCCCACCCTCTAGGGGTGGAAACCTAGTATGCATTTATTAAACAAAAATTGATGGATCTTGTTGAATAATCCTTAAATGATCATTATTTAAGCCTACAAGTTTTGCCCTTTCTAAGACTTGGGCATCATCCTTTGCATTCATGAATAGGAAATCATGGTTATAGGAGACATGTTGGTATGGAATAGCAAAGCCATAGATATTCTTTTGGATTTGACTTTTGGGGTCCCAATATCTATGTGGAAAGGTATGCAACTGATAATGCTTTATTTTATTGCCTACATTCCTAAAATTCTTCCTCATGGTATAACACATTTTTCTAATGATCATGTGATATCCATTTCATGTGATTTTATTATATTTTATCAAAAGTTATTCCAAAGTCCACCAAAGCTGATATGTAAATTCTTAATCTTTAAGCTTATTTGGTACATACTTGGGGATGTGTAAGGGGTAGACCTTATGACTAGTGATGATGATCACCATATAGTCTGGGTATAACTAGTAATCCCCCTGATGAACTAGTATATCTACTATGCTCTTTGAAATTATGGGTTATGGGGCCTCATTAATTATTTTTTATAATTTAGGATACACATATTCAACAATTTGAACCATATTCTTAGTATATACATATATATGGATGAATTGGTAGTAATCACAAATGAGATTATTTATACAATTGGTGGTTGGGCTCCAAATCTCCCTTAAGTCCTGATACACTAA
This sequence comes from Torreya grandis, assembly GCA_037957365.1. Lineage (NCBI taxonomy): Eukaryota > Viridiplantae > Streptophyta > Pinopsida > Cupressales > Taxaceae > Torreya > Torreya grandis. The sequence goes on from JARHVA010004115.1 coordinate 1,075,210, forward strand.
TCCCATCATTGCATCTATAAGGTAAGACATCATGTAAAAGTGGCCTACTAAATTGGGCCTTTTGCCTTTATGTAAAACTTGTTCCCTCAAATTGAAGCTAATGATCTCTCCTAGGGAAAAATTTACATCTCTAGTCATTATCATATTGAGCAATGGCATCCAATCCAAGTTGATAAAAAGGATACTTGGTATGCCATACATTTTATTTAATAAGGCTATCCCAATATGGACCCCCATTCCAAATTTCCTAATGGGAGTGGGAAACTTTCCTTTCAAGACCATAATCTCCCCAAGGAGATATGAGCTCAAAACTTTGCCAATTAAATTGTACTTGTTCCATGTTAGTATCCCATGTTTATCAAAAATTGCATCTAGAACTAGAAAAGATAGGTACCTTTGAAAATCATCACTAATGATGTAGGCCATGATAATCTGGTGATCCATATGGTGCAATAAGGCATCTTGTGTAATCTTTCCAATAAATAACAAGTCCCATAGTGATTTGATACAAGGCATAACTTTGGGCTTGGACATAGTGAAATGCGATATTTTTCTCTTAAGGGAGAGTAAGTCTATTACCAATTGTCATTGTGCAGGTGATAAATTTCCTTCATGTAAAAATGCATTGATAGCATCAATAACATCCAATAAATTTAAGTGTTAAGCATAGACTTATACTGAGAGTAGGGGTTGAATAGGTATAAGATAATCTTTTAATCTTTTAAATTTAATCAACCACAACAACCATAGACATTCAAGATCTAGAAATTAATAACACAAGAGAACACATGATTTGCGTGGAAACCCTTTTGGGAGAAAACCATGACAAAATATTTATTATATATATATATATATATATATATATATATATATATATTTCAATGTTTATAGGCACCAACCTATTGGAGACACCAATCCCCAAGACAATCACCAACTCGGTCAATTTGTGAGCACCCACCCACTAGAGATATGAATCCCTTTCACCGAGCACTAACTTGGCCAATTCATGAGCACCAACCCATAGGAGCACCAAAACCTAGACTATGAAGCACCTACCCCAAGCCAAATCAATTCCATTGTTTGTGATTGATTCTTCAATCAATTGATGGCTTTTCTTCTCTTACACTTTCTATCTCACTGATTTTTTATATACTTTATGCTCTTCTTTCTTTCACAATTCTCTAATGATATTCTTCATTAAAGTAAATTTACCCTTCACAATTATTTTCTTAAGAGATATTATATTTTATTTTCTTCTCTAGTCTTCTCTTCCTTCTCTCTTATACTTATATGATATTCATTCAAATTGAATGATTGTAATACTCCCACATCTCTTCTCACTTATATAACCTTTAAATTATGTGTCCTATCCAAGAGGTACCTCTTCACCAAGAGATGTGACTGTTGACATTTCCATCAAAATTTACTTCAACATTTGCATTAACACTTCCATCGACATTTTTATTTACTTTAACGATAATTTCATTCACTTCTAACAACAATTTCATTCACTTTTGGTAATAATTTTGTTCACTTCTAGAAATAATTCTATTTGACATTTCCATTCATATCCATTACAATTACTTTGACATCAATGCCAATTATTCCAACAATCTCTCCCTTTGTCATTGATGGAAATCCCCATGAACTAGTACATGAACTCACCCTATCTTCAATTCTCCCCCTTTGACATAAATGGAAAATGGTTGTACACCCTGCTCCCCCTAAGTTAATGCTTCCTCTCATAGTCACTAGATAAAAAAGATAGTATCTTCTTTTGTTATCTTTGTTACAATATTGAATTTCTTTTATACCACTTATTAATATCTTATTTTATTTTCCTCTTCATAGCATATTTCTACTATATACATCATATCTCTCTTTCTTCAACATGGTCTTCACTACCATTTCTTCTTGTGATTTGTGCTCCATCATGGCCTCCTTGCCATTGCTCCTTGTGCCTTTTGTATAAGAAAATATAATTCCTTTCAATTATCTAGCTAGTGCATCCACTTCCAAACTTCCACAATTTCTCTTTTGAATTTGGTTCAGGCATCATCTTTCTTGTTCTAGTCTATAGGATTACTTCCACATTATCTCATTATATGTCCATACATATTTAAATTATAACATATAATGTATTTTGACTATGGATTAAATAAATTTCTACATGATAAATCATATGAATCTTTGTTTCCTTTCCAAACATTCCCATTCCTCTCACATATTTCACTTGTGGCATAGCTCCATACATACTCATTTCTTGCATGCCAATCCCTCTTATCTACATTTATATCATTGTTATCCCACCAATTGCCATTACACCAAAATATTGAACTTTTAGTGTTTTATATAATAGCTAGAGTTAATATATACATGGTAGGTGGTTAAACCATGTCATGAATCGCGAGTGCCACACTGACTCGAAGACCAATGGTGACACCTTGAAACAACTCCCCCTCAATGCAAGTGAGGATTTAAACCCAAAACCTTTGACTTTGATATAAAAAATGTTGTAATTAAAGCAATAGCCATAAAATGATACTTAGTACCTATCAGACTATTTTAAAAAGAATGATCTTCTATCATGCCAATGATTCTTTCCTTTGCATTCTACTTATGGAAATTCATTTTCTAGGGAATTCTTATCTTCTATCTTCAAAAGTTTAGCAGTTTTAACATTCTCCTTGGTAAACTTTTGTTCATCTCCATAGATAAGACCTGACTTGCTGAATAGTGACCTTTGATAATTTAGAATCTCATCTAGAACCTCGATGCTCTTCTCAAATCTTAAGCTGTTTATCAATTTGGCATTCACCTTTTTTAAATCCTTTCTCAAGGCAACAATATCAACCTCTATATTCTCACATTTTTCCTTCATTTCATTTAGTTCAATTTTAATATCTTCCTTTATTTTCTTTGCCTCTTCAACTTGTGCATTTAGACTCATGATGACCATTTATAACTCCTCTCAAGTATTTAATAACTCTTATTCTCTATCTTGATCATCTTATTCATATTTCTAAATTTGTCACTTTTGTTTTTGATTCTCTTTCTTGAGTATTTTCTTTTCATTCCAAGCACTTAAGAGTTCTCCTTTAAGATCTACTTCTACTTCTCTAGCTTCTAAATCACTCCAAGATTATCCTCTAGTTATTTGGTCATCACCATCCCAATCTTCTATACCCATGAACAAAACTTCACCTCCATCATTATCTATAACACCTTCTTCAATAGCCTCATTTGAACTACTAGCTCTTTTGAATAAAGGCTTTTATTTTCTTTATCAGATCTCTTCTTTTTCTCATATTTCTTTTATTTGTAGTTTTTATTTCTCTTTTGATACTTAATTTCTTTCTCATTATGTTCTTCTTCATCATTACTACTCTCTTATTTTGAATAGGTACATTTATTTTCAAAGTGTCCTATTTTTCCACAACTAAAACACTTAAAAGGTAATTGACCTTTATATCTACTAGCTCCCTTTTTAAGATTTCTCATAAATAGGGCTTTTTCTTTATCTGACTCTTCACTAGTGTTATACCTTGATTCATGTTTTTCTTTTTTCACTTTCTTTGATACTTTGAAAGTTGCTTCATGCTTTTTTGGCTTTTTTTCTTCCATACTCATTTCATATGCTATGAGAATTTCATGTAATTCATCCATATTCAATGTTTCCAAGTCCTTTATTTATTCAATAGATGATAATTTTGCATCATACCTCATAGGAAGTGATCTTAGTACTTTCTATACTATCATTGATTCTTCCATTTTCTCACCTAATCCTTTGATCATGTTGACTATCTCATCCACATGGAGAAGACATGCTACAACCTTTTCATCATATTTCATCTTACAACTTTAAAATTGACTTATATGCATTTTAAGTTTTACTTTATTGATATTTTCATCACCTTCATAGATATTCTAAATTTTGTCCCATATATCTTTTGCTGACACACAATGCATTACTTTTACAAACTCTAATTCTGATAAACCACATAAAATGCCATTCACCACTTTCACATTATTCTCACATGCCTTCTTTCTAACCTAATCCATTTATTGATTTATTGGTGCTATGTACCCCATCACATCTATAACCAAATATCAAACCCTAGATTAATAAGATATGTTCTCATACTTATACTCTAAAAATCACAATTCGTTCCATTAAACAATGGTGGTTTGTTTGTGGAGAAACCATCTTGACCTTGATGACTAGCCATGTGTGCTCCCAAGATCTACCTTCCAATAGTTAGATTGATTCTGAAGGAATCACTCTAATACCAATTGTTAAGCATAAACTTATACTAAGAGGGGTGTTAAATTGGTATAAGATAATCTTTTAAATTTAATCAACCACAAAAACCATAGACATTCAAGATCTAGTAATTAATAACACAAGATAACACATGATTTACATGGAAATTTTTTTGGGAGAAAACCATGACAAAATATTACTTATATATATAGCTCTCTCTTTTATAATGTTTTCAAGTACCAACCTACTAGAGACACCAATCCCCAAACCAATCACCAACTTGGTAAATTTGTGAGCACCCACCCACTAGAGAGATAGATCCCCTTGGCCAAGCACTAACTCAACCAATTCATGAGAACTGACCCACAAGAACACCAACCCCTAGACTATGAGGCACCGACCCCAAGCCAAATTGATTCCACTATTTGTGATTACTTCTTCAATCAAATGATGGATTTTCTTCTATTGCACTTTCTCTCTCACTAATTTTCTTATATAATTTCTTCTATCCTCTCTTTCACAATTCTTAAATGATATTATTCATTAAAACAAATATTCCTTTCACACTTTTTTTCTTAAGAGATATTCTATTTCATTTTCTGCTATACTCTTCTCTTCCTTCTCTCTCACACTTATACGATCTTCATTCAAATCAAATGCTTGTAATACTTGCACATCTCTTCTCCCTTATATAACATTTAAAGGATGTGTCCCATCCAAGAGGTACCTCTTCACCAAGAGATGTGACCATTGACATTTCCATTGATATTTTCATCAAAATTTCTATTAACATTTCTATCAATATTTCCATTCACTTCCATCGATATTTATGTTCTCTTCCATCGACATTTATGTTCACTTCCAGTAACAATTTCATTTACTTCTGGTAATAATTCCATTCACTTCTAGAAATAATTACCTTTGAAATTTACATTCATATCCATTACAATTCCTTTGACATCAATGACAATTATTCTAACACCAAGTAGTTAGCATACCTATTATCAAATATTTTTGTGTCGAATACTATATCTGTAAAATTTTTGGAATATATGATGGAGAATGGGAATGGTGGTTGTGCTCCTATGAAGATCTTAGATGATGATGATATTATAATTGTTTGGTGTGATCCAAGTATGTTTATGTGTACTATGAGAACTTTTTTTTGGTTACTTATTTTTGAGGGATTCACAGGTAGCTATGGATTTTATTTATAGAGTAATCATTGAGTTAAAATTAACTTGTGAGCAATGAATACATTGATGGTTTCACATCATGTATATATCTTTTTACATTTAATTCTAGTTCATGTGCTTTTAATTTCCAACATTCATATACTTTATTTTACCTGCATAGTTCAAATCTTGTTAGTTTAGTTGGTGGGTTACGTTCTTTTGGAAAGTATCAGCAAGTAGTTCCACTTTCTTGGCTAATTCTAGAGGACTCTCGATAGTCAAGAGTTGAGAGTTGGGTTTCATGTTGGGACTAATCCAATAATTATTTCAAACCAAAGGCTCTAAACACAAAGCCTGAATAAAATGCCCAAATAAAAAATACCTTAGAATAATAATCAAATAAAATATCTAACCAAAATATTTGAACAAAACCTCTAAAGCACATAAATTTGATGATGACTATTTCAAACATATTATCCAATGAAAAGTCTTGAATAAAATTTATGATAAAAAGATCCAAATAAAAAATCCTAAATAAAAGAAAACCCAAACATAAGTCATGAATAAAATACCTAATGAATAAATATCAAACAAAATTTATGAAGAACAAAGTTCCTATAATGAAGAGCCACGTAAAATGTCTGAAGACTAAATCCCAAATAATTTCTCTGAATAAAATTAATTTCCAAAACTTGCATAGTATATAACTCCTAAAATACATTAATAAGTTAGTCAAAAATGTATAATGTCATTATTTGTACTTCAAAGTGTAAATATTAAGGAGTAGTCTAATATAACTTGCATAGCTACATAGAGGAAAATTTAACAAATAAGACCAAATCACAAAAAAAGTGGGCCCCCATTTCTTTTTAAAGAAAAGTGGAATGTTGGGTAAAATAAATGGTAACTTACAAAGGGAATACTTCCAAGTATTTGAGAAAATATAACTTTAACTAGCAATTTTAAATCAGACATAACCATGCCATAAACAATATTAGAATCAAATATGTGAAAGAGACTTCAAATTACATCATAAAACATACTTGTCTCTTCATCCATGGATCTTTGTATTCTAAATTTATGTTAATTTAACCTTTATTGTGAGGATATTTTCAAAGGCTTGGAGAAGCTGTAGGTTTTGATCTAGTTATTTTAAATCTTATTAAATGAGGGAATCTTAGTAATTGCTTTATTACCAACTAGACATCCATAGCCTTGATAGAGATCTCATGGGTTCCTTCTCTCCTCTTCTTTCATTTTACTAAATCATGATGTGTGGTACATTGACCTTATTTCACCATATGAGCCTTTGATCTCCTTTATTTTATTATTTTTTATTGATCAATCTTTTGAACACAATGGTTCTCTCTTTTCTTTTCTTTTCTTTTTGAATGGAAGTAAGAGAGCTGAAATCACTATGAGATGATGTAGTTATAAAACAAATCATTTACCAGAACGTCCCTGCCAACTATATCTACACTAGTGATTATCACCTTCAAACATGTATTAATATGAAAAGTATGCTTGGTCCAATGGAGTAATAAAAATTTATAAATTCATATGAAGTATTCAAAAGCAAATTTCACATACCTAGTAGAAATATTCAGTTATGACACAACCTTGAATGACTATGATTACATACCTAAGTCCTAAAAATTTTAAACATAAAAATATAACTAGTTTGTGAATAGATTTTGAGTTGTAAAACCCTTTATAATTTCCCTTTTCCTTAGATGTCAATATAATATTAAAATAGGGGCCTAATTGGTATGATGTTAGCTTGTTTGTGTTAGAATAAAATAATTCAAATTATCACAGGAAATAATAAAATTTCTAAACTAAGAAAACATGAAACTAACCTAGAAAGAAGGAAAACTAAACTAAAAATCATGAAAACTAAACTAAGAAAGATGTAAACTAAACTAGAAAGTAAGAAAACTAAATTAGAAAGAAAGAAAACTAATCTAGAAAGTAGGAAACTAAAATACTACTACCTCTACCATATTTTATTCATCAATTGGGTACATCTTCAGATGGTTCAACCATGAATTAGTGCTTCAAAAACTATCCATTGACTGGATACATGAGTTAATTTACTTAAATGTCCCTTAGACAAAATACATTGTTACCTAGAATCTTTGAAACCTAATATGGTTCAATCTAAAGTGGGGTAAAATTTGATGTTGTCCTTTCTTTTTATGGGCTTTATCCCATAGAAGCACTAGATCAAAGATCCTAAATGCCTTAACTTTTACTCTTTTATCAAACCATATCTTGACTACATCTTGGTGTTTGTTGAAAGTATGTAAGAACTTAGTCCTTGAGTCTTCCATTTCTATTATGTCTAGTAGTTGAGATTTTACTTTATCACTAGGTTCCATATAATCCTACATGAATTTATAAGTCATCAATTTTAGCATGATTGAGAATACTAGCCTACATCCATACACTAATAGATAGGGTGATGTATTAAGGGCCTACTTGTATCTTATTTGGTCTACCCAAAGGTCATAATTAAATAGATTATTCTAGTCCCTAGGCTTATCCTCAATTGATTTCTTAATTGCATCTATCAAGTTTTTATTTATTGATTCAACCAAGCTATTTCCTTGAGGGTAGTGGTTAGAAGATGCCTTGATGGTGATTTGGTTGACATGAGACCATTCAATGAATTTAGCTGATAAGAATGCTAGCCCATTGTCACAAACTATAGAAATGGGAGTGCTAGATCTAGTTGTGATGTGTTCTTCTAATAAGTGAATCACATCTTGTGATCTAGAGTTCTTTGTGGTCACTACCTCAATCCATAAGGCATAGTAGTCTATGAAAATGAGTAAAAACTTATAACCTACTAAAGAGTTTAGGTTAATGACACTAATGAAGTCTAACCACCATTGGACAAATGGCATTCCCTCAATAATAGGTTATAAGGGCATTGTTGCATGTACTTCTCTTTTTCTAAATCCTATAATTCATGACATGTCCTTATAAGGGCATGGGAATCCTTGAAGACTGTTGGCTAGTAATATCCCATTATTAGGATCTTGTGAGCTATGCCATTTCTTGATGGGTGACCACTACCTATATTTTGGTGCAAGTTTTCTAGAATCTCTTGAGCCTCTTCTATATATACACATATAAGTTATATTCCTTCATAATTTTTTCTATAGATAACTCCTTTCTTGATCATGTAGTGAGAAACTTTGAGCCTGATAACTCTCCTTAATTATTGATTGAGCTCTAGGTTACAAGTATCTATAAGTAGATATTGAATTATGTCAGTGTACCATTCCCCTCTAGATACCTATCCCTCACAAAACTCTTCAATAGTTATACATGGATCAGGCTCAATCATGAGTTGGATGATGCCTTGAATTTGAAAATTTTTAAGAGGCTTGATTTCTATATAAAATTCTTGTAGCTTTTCCATCCATTTACCTATGTATTCTCCTAATTCATTATGTGACAAGGTAAACTTGACATCATGGTCAAGTACGATGGAAATAGTCTTATTCCTCAAGATGTAGTGGAAAAATTTCTTCTACACATTGATAAGAGTGAAGATCTACTTATCGATCATGGAGTACCGAACTTATGAATCCTTCAAATTCATGCTCATAAATGCAATAAGATGCTTAGTTTCATCTTTCTTTTGCATTATAACAAAATTAATTGTATGTTCTAAATAAAATGAGTATAAGTAGAAGTCCTTTGTGAAATATAGGCTAATGAGTATTGGGGCTTGAGATATAGCATCTTTAATGTCTTGAAAAGAATTACAGGCATCAATTATCCATTCTATTTTAGCATCTCATTTAAGTATTACATTTAAGAAAATCTTGATATAAACTTCCTTACAAAATTAATCTTCCCAAATAATGACTTGAGCTCCTTCTTGTTGTTTAGTGTCAAAATATTTGAAATCACCTAAACTCTATCTATATCAATGATGATACCTTCTTTGGTAATGATATATCCTAAGATCTTGGCCTCAGTACTTCCAAATATACTATTCTTTAGGTTCAACAAGATGCCCCTTCAACATTTTTCAAAGATTGAATGAAGGTGATCTACATGATCATTCTTATTCTTGGAGAAAATAGTAAGATCATCTGTATAGATGATTATACATTTACCTATTAATCTTTTAAATGCATGATCCATTGCTAATTGAAATGTGGATCCTAAATTTATTAGGCAAAAATGCATCCTCTTATATGCATACATACCCTAATTTATGGTTAATGAAATTTTCATTCCATCTTTTGATTGTACTATCACTTGGTTATAGCCTAAAAATCCATCCAAAAAGGACATCATTTCATAGCCATTAACTATCTAAATAACCTCATTCAAGGAAGGTAGTGGATAGTTTTCCTTCTTATAATCTTTGTTCAAATTTATGAAATCAACACATAACCTAATCTCTCCACTCTTCTTTATGATTGGGATTAGATCAACAACTTAGGTAGAATATTTGATTAAGAATACTATTCTTGCACTTAAAAAATTTTCCACTTATCTTTGAATGAGAGGTTCTCTTTGTATTTATTTCTAACCTAATTGAATACCAATTCTAAATTACTAAATACCAACAACTTCTTGACATTATTCTTGAGTGTAAAGTGCAATCCTAAAATCAATGCTTCATATTTAAACCTATTATTGGTTCAAGGAAAATATAATCTATATGATTCTAGGAACTTCTTCCCCAATAGATCAACCAATTCAATTCCTACACCTAATCCTTATTTGGATATGAAACTATCAAAGTGAAGAGGCCATAGCTGATTGGGGACATAGGATTTTGGTTCTTGTATTTCATTTCATGTAGTGAAAGTATAAATACCAAGACTAGGGGGTTCACAACTTACCTCTTCATTCTTGATATTGTACTCCGTGATGGGATACTTCATCCTTGGTTCTTGATCAATCTGAATATTTTTTTCAATACCTCTCCATGATAGCCAAAAATGAGAGAAATCTACTAAGAGATATTTATTGAGTGTCTTAGACTAGTCCTTACTCAATAACAATCATTTCTATTACAAAGATGTTGATAGTCATCTATACTCATGGCTCATATTCTACTTGAATACACAAATTATTGAGCTCCACAATTACTAGTACCACTATTTTATCCATCATTGAGATTATTATCTTTGATGGGCTTTGAATTAGGTGAATATTTTGATAAATATAAGTAGGCATCACAGTTGTTGAATCTCCAAAATTAAGCAATTATGTATATTCTTACCAAATGCCCTAATAGTTAGAATAAAAGGTGGCACCTCTAGCTTGATTTTATATATGAAATTTGTGTTAGAGGCTTTTACTTGCTCTATAAGAGATTTTATCTTTTACACTGGGGCCTTCCCTAGGATAGAATTCAATAGTAACTCTTTCTATTCAATGATCTAATCTAATTCATGAAGGATAATTTATGATTTGATTTTCTTCATATCTTCAAAAATGTTTTACCCTCCTCTACTCTACTCATAATTATTCTAAGATTGATCATTTCATTTTGGGGGAGGTGGATTATTATCAACTTTTGGATTTAGTCGAATAGCTATGTTATTTGGAGGAGTAGAAGTTGTGAAGGGTTTCTTATTCTTCAGGTTATAACCACCTTTCTATAATTATTGGAAATCATGAATCTCATCGATTTTATCCTCTAGTACATTTTCATATTCACTTGAGAAAGTAAAATCATGAGTCTCAAAGAACATAGTAGTGCATTAAGGGCCATATTCCTAATGGAATTCTAGTGGATTATGCATCAAATATTATCTTACCACATCTCTTTGAAAGATCTCAAAAGTTGCACAAGATATTGAACATAATTATGTTCACCATACTGAGAAGTATTATGGATTATGAACCAGTTGGGAAGAGTTAGCTCTACCATGTTTATTTTTGGAGGCTTGATAGACTACTATATATTATTATCAATCCTATTAAATGGTCTATTATACCTTTGTAACTATGAATTCTAATTATTAATTGGGCCATTGGTGTTGCCTATCCTTATTTTCATGCCAAAGAAGTCATTGCTTAACTTTTGTACTATATTTTATATGAAATCTAGCTTTGATTTAGTAAAGTTTGATCCTTAGCCAATAGCAGTATAGGACATATCTAGATGTTTATTCTACTAGTTATCATTTCCTTGTGCCTAGTTGTTTAAAAAAATTAATTTGGATGTGTCATTTATGTCAGAGGAGGTAGCATGTATAAATGATTCTAATTAAACTTAGGGATGTTCTACTTCATGTGTGGAATTGGATTCAAATTTGGGAGATCATTGCTAACACAAGATGTTTTAAGCCGCTAAGGATTAATCTATCTATCAATATTCATGGCCTCTTCATATGCCAATGATAAAGTGTTGATAGTAACAACCATTTTTAGGAAGACTATAGTAATTTGATCTAGATAATTCTTTTACATTTCTAATGCCAACACTTCATCTAGTTTATATGTCAGGATCAACCAAGTGTACATCTTTTAAAATCTTAAATTGAAGGCCTAGATTAGCTTGTTGGGATCCCTCTTTATGCTGGTAAATTGATGGTATATTAAACTAGGGCTGGTGACTTGACCAAACTATGCAAGAAAAGTAGTTTGAAATACATTCTAAAAAGTAATGGAATTATCTTGAAGATTAAGGTGACATTCATAAGTAATAACCATTAGTGTAAAATTAAAAATTTTGCATGCAACATCTTCATTAATAAAATTCATTAACCTCAAAGCATCTTTGAAAGAATTGATGTGTTATTTTATCGTTCTTCCTCTTAAAGGAGAGAAATATGGTAAATACTTTTTAGAAATCCTTGATAGGTCATGCACATCCCCTAGGATGGAAATAACATATCTAACCAACCAAAGTGGTTGAGCCATGGGATTATTAATAGTGGAAATGTTCCTTATTGGGGAAGGTTCTCTATATCTATTATTAATAGGTGTAATTAGTAAAAACCTAGGCCTTCTATGATTTGAGAAGGGTGAGACTAGAAGACTAGCCTAAGCACTAGATTTGGTCACTCTATTGGGTGACTCTAGTGTAACTCAATGTATAAACTAAGCTCATTTATTTGAAAATATCAATTCCCTCTTTCTAGTGTAAGAAAGAATGTTGATGCATTTTTTATTAACACTAATTCATAATGAGGTATCCCCTAATGTTTTAGGATCTCAATGGAGGTATAATCCACTCTAGGGTACAAGCTACAAGTATGTGGTTTTAACATCTAGGTGATGGAATAATAGGAAGGGCATGTATCTTGTTAACCAAGATTATGTCTGAGTAGATGATTATTAAAAGAAAGTCAAAAACTAGGTGAGTTGGTGGATAGATGGTTGCTAATATAAAGTGGGTAGATCTAAAAAATATACTCAAAAAATAGAGGGAAGGGTAGAGAAAAAAATGATTCTATCACTTTAATAATAACCTATAAGGCTAGATTATAAGTGGAAAAGTGCTTTCCAAAATAATGTCTATTGCTAGTATTTGTTTCACACACACAAATAAATATGGTCAAGCAGTCGAGGATAGTTTGATATAGGAAACTCAAGGATCTCAATTAAAGGTTGATAATTTTAGCATATCTATTACACACCCTTAATCAAGAGATTATTATTGAAACCAAGGAGATATATAAGATATCTATTGCACATACACAAAATAATATATCCTTGAAATCACCTTCACACACATAGAAAATATGAAACAATCAACTTACTTGAAAATGATCAATATAATTGATAATTATTAAATAGATTTTGCATATATAAAAATAACATATTAATCATAACAAGAAATAATTCCTCACAAATATTACACACTAATAATTATTGAATCAAACAACCAAAAATATCAAACCTAATTACACAGAGCTTGGAAAGAAAATACACAAACACATTTGCTGAAAATCAAAAATTTATTCTTCTTCTATATTGATTTTTTCATCCCTTTAAAAATGTGGGTTACATATGCTTAAATATACTTGGGGAGGGGTCACATCATCCTTCAAGTACATGCAAAATTTTGATTACATGGCATAGTTAGAACCTCAGTTCTAACAATAGTTTCAAAATTGTATGTAATGTATACATAGATTTAACTCACATTTATCAAGAATTAAAGTTAGGCTTTACAATATTATGCAATGTGTGCATGTTTAAAAAATAATTAAGACAAATTTTACATAAATTTATAACATAAGTATACTATGATTACAAAATTTATGCTACTATATTGAATTGACATGCATAAAATTGGCCCTTTCAACTAAGGCTGAGTGGGCATCTTCATGGATGTATTAACATTTATAGGAGTCATCATTATTTTTATTGGCATGAAAATGGATGTTACAACCTCAGTATTATTATTCTTCACCTCTATCACAAGATAACATTTATGACCCACCTAATGCTATTTACTTATGATGTCTAAGTTAAGTATCAAGGGTCTATGCACCTTGTTAACTTACTCTAAGAGTTTTGCATGATCGACCTTCATATTATGGAGGTTGATCTTGAAATTTTCAACTTCCATTAATTTATTTTTTGCAAAAATAAATTTAGTTTCAATATCCTCTAGTGCCAACCCCTTTAGACTCTTCTTAAAATTCTCAAATTCTTCTTGAATGAGTTGGTCAAAATTGATTCTACTAATCAACTTACTTGTAACATCCCTTGCCTTCACTAGTTTTAATTCAGATAAGATTTTCAAGATGAGGGTTTCTTGCTCTTGGTATTTGGGAATGACTGACCCTAATATGGTAACCCACTCTCTAGCTTCCTATGTTTTGATAACCACCAAATTGAGGGCATTTAATGACTCTAATGGTGTCATTAAGTCCATATGGATGTATGCCTTATTAATAGTGTATAAAATCAATAATTTCAATTTATTCTCATCTTTATTTCAAAAATTAAATAATTGATGCGTGATGTGTCTGATCTATATGGAGGGATAATTCTACCCTCATTACCTCAATAGCCTCAAGAGAATTATAAAATTTAGATGTAGCTTCTTGAACTTCAATCTCTATTCCTTTTGGAATGTGGATTGTCAATTATTGTTCTTTGATTTTCTCTAGTTCCTACTTTAACTCTTCCCTTGCCATCTTAGTCCTATCATGTAATGTTACCATAGCATCCTTGTGTATTTATTCCAAACATTTGAAATATTTTTTCTTTTGGACAAGGCATATACTTCCTTCATTTCCTCTAGAATGATCTCCCTCCTAGCTTCATCCTCCAATTTCCTCTTCCTAACTCTTTGAATACTCCTTGAGGGCTTATCAAATAAGGAATTTATTAAGGGTAGTTTTGTAATTTTGAAATTAGTCTTTTGTAAATCCTTTAATTTAAGATCCACTACCCATGGTAGAATCACTAGCTAGGTTGGGTCTATTGATTTCTTATCCTTAGTTGTAAGCTCCACTTCAAGATATTCTACTGATTACTCTGTGGCTATTTTGAGAACTAGATCAACAAGGGTTAGCCATATTATTTTATACAAATCCACTCCTCCATATTGTGGGAGTATATGGACTATATTTACTAGTTTTCTCCTTTTAGCCTTCCTTGAGGACATGAAAATAGTCTCTTAGGATGAACCGATGGAAGGTATTAGAAAATTAATCTATGTGGAAGAGACATGGAGTTAGGAATTGGACAATGTTATTTCAATTTTCTTAGTGGCCCTTTTTTTTTTCATGGTCCAAACTATAGCAGTCCTGGAGGGAATATCAATAGAGGTGGCAATAATGGATGTGGTTGGCACTATGGGGGAAAATGAAACAATAGTGGTAGAAGAAACATCTTCTAATTTAGGAGTGAGCAAAGGGGTTTATAAAATAACAATGGGGAAAATGGAAACATTAGGGGTGGAGGTGACATCTTACACCTTTAGAGTAAGTAATGGAGTGTTCAAAATAGGACTAATAAGAATTAAACCAAAAATGGGAATAAAAGAAGAACCTTGGTAAGAAAGGTCTGAACGCTGATCTTTCTTACCTAATTGGTCATCTTTGACTGGAGACTTCCCTTTATCAATAGAAAGGTTTAATTCCTTTGATATTTCTAATTCTTCTTCTTCATATAATTCTTATTGTACCTTTATTTTTGTTGGTGAACTAAGGGTCTGACCTGTGGTTCATCAACTATTGGATTTTCTATGGGGGAGGAGCCCTTGGCTTCTTATTATAACAAATAGTAGCCTTCATCTCTAAGGAGGATCATTGATGAATTGAGGTAGTAGTTACCTTTGTAACTAACCCTTATACTATAGATTCATATAATTATGGTAAAACTATAGGTGTTTGTAAAGGTAATTCAAATGGGTGCTCCTAGCCATCTGCATCAGAGGAATCCAATTCAATTGGATCCCCTTGGGCTATATTAGAATTAGGCTCACTCAACCTAGGCTCTTTCTTAACATCCCTCAATAGTAGGTGAAGTTATTAAGAAGGCCCTTCTCATAATTTTATTTATTGTTGGGGTATATTACCCTAGAAGTTAGAAGTAACCCATATTCTAGGGAGTGGTAGCCTATTATGCATTCCTTGAATATATGGTTCTTACTGAATAATCCTTAAATGATAATCCTTTAAGCTTGAAATAGTTTATCTTTTTAAGACTTGGGCATCATCCTTTGCATTCATGAACATGAAATCATATCCATATGGGGCATGTTGGTATAGAATATCAAAGCTATGGATACGCTTTTGAATTTGACTATGGTGGTCCCAATCTCTATGTGGTAAGGTAGACAATTGATAATGCTTTCTCTTATTGACTACATCCCTAAAATTCTTCCTCATGATATAAAACATTCTACCAATGATCATATGAGATCCATAAAATGTGCTCTTCTTATATTTTATCAAATCATCCTACACACTCTGCCAATGTTGACATGTAATTTCTTATTTTTCAAGCTTATTTGGTACATACTTGGGATGCATAGGGGTAAGACCTTATGAATTACTACTATGATTAACATATAGTCTAGGTGTAACCATTAATACCCCTGATGAGCTAGTGTATCTACTATTATCTTTGAAATTTTGGGTAGTGGGGCCTCATGAATTACTTACCATACTTGAGGATACACATCCCTGGCAATTCAAACCATATTTTTAGTATATGCATATATATATGAACTGGTAGTAATCATAAATGTGATTCTTTATATAATTAGTGGTTTGGTTCTAAAGCTCCTCTAAGTCCCTATACACTATTCCCATCACTACATCCTTAAGTTAAGACATCATGTAAAAGTGGCCTACTAAATTTGGCCTTCTACTTTTATGCAAAAATTACTCCCTCAACTTGAAGATGATGATCTCTCCTAGGGTAAAATTTACATCATTAGTCATTATCATAACTAGTAATGGCACCCAATCTAGGTTGAGAAAATGGATACTTAGCATGATATACATTTTGTTCAATAAGGCCATACCAATTCAAGCCCCCATTTTGAATTTGATACTGGGAGTGTGAGACTTTAATTTTAGGACCATAGTCTCTATAGGAAGGAGCCATGAGTTCATAACTTTGTTAATTGAACTATGTTTTTTTAATCAAAAATTACATTTGGAACTTGTAGATATAAGTACCTTTGAAAATCATCATTAGTGATGTAGGCCATGACTATCTATTAATCCATGTGGTGAAAGAAGGAATCTTGTGTAATATTGAAAATAAAATACAAGTCTCATAACAAGTCAATGCAAGGCATAAATTTGATCTTGGCCACCATGTAATGCAGTCTTTGTCTCTTAAGAGGGAATAAGTGTGTAACCAATTATCATTGTGTGGGTGATATATCTCCTTCATGTGAAAATGTGTCAACAACATCAACAACCTCCCAAAATTATGAGTAGTTAGTGTACCTATTATCAAATATTATTACATTGAATACTGTGTCTATAAACTATATGGAATCCTTGATAGAGAATGGTGATGGTGGTTATGCTCTTATGAATCTCTTGGATGATGATGCCATTACAATTGTCTGGTGTGCTAAAAGTACATTTGTGTACCATTATAACTCCTTTATTTTAGTTGTTTGTTTTCAAGGGATTTGTAGGTATCTAGGGCTTTTGTTTTTAGAGCAAAAATTGATTTCAAATTCACTTATGAGCAGTGAATATGTTGATAGTTGCATATCATGTATATAGTCTTTTGTTTTAAATTCTAGTTTTTGCACTTTTAATGTCCAACATTCATATACTTTTCTTTACCTACATAATTCAAATATTGTTAGGTTAGTTGATAGGTTGTGTTATTTTGGCAAGTGTCAAGAAGTAGTTATGATTTATTGGTTAAGTCTAGTGAGTAATCAATATTTGAGAGTTAGGAGTTAGGTTTTATGTTGGGACCAATCCAAAAATACTTGCTAAATAAGGGCTTAAAACACAAAGCTCAAATAAAATACTCAAAGAAAAAATATCTTGGAAAAATGATCAAATAAAATGTCTGATCAAAATATCCTAACAAAACATCTAAAGCACATAAAGCTGATGATGACTATTTTGAACAAATTATTCAATGAAAACTCCCAAATAAAATTTATGATAAAAAAATCTAACAAAAAGGCTTGAATAAAATAAAACTTGAACATAAGTCATGAACAAAAAACATGATGAGCAAATACTAAACAAAATTTTTGAATAAAAAATTTCTCATAAAGGCCTAAGCAAAATATACAAATACTAAGTCCCAAATAATTTTTTTAAATATAACTAATTCACAAAACCTTCATAGTAAAGAACTCTCAAAATACATTAATAAGTTAGTCAAAAATGTATAATGTCATTATTTTTACTTTCAAGCGTAAAGATTAAGGAGCAGTCTAATAAGACTTACACAATTATGTAGAGGAAAACTCAACAAATAAGGTCAAATCACAAAAAATAAAGTGTGTTCCCATTTCTTTAATCAAAAAAGGGGACCATTGGGTAAAATAATAATAAAACATGAACAAAATTTAGATAAGCTGGATATATGTGGAGATATATCATAATTGTAGGTGTTTGTTTGATTTATGGAAGAGGTGAACTACCTTTGAAGTATCTTCATGAACCTCCTTGATGTTCATTTGTATGTGAGACCTCTTTCATATTATGTCAAGGTCAACCTCCCAATAACTCCCATTTTATCAGAACTGAGTTGAAACAAGTTATTAGCTATAAGTGTCCACTTGACTATCAATTAATGCTTAGACCCTATTATACATAGCTTGAGATTTGATGACACTTTTATCCACTTTTTAAACTGAGTTATAATAACCTTGAAGGGACCTTCATGATAAAAAACCTTATAATGCATAATAACTATCTCTTTCTCATGACACAAACTCCATACACATAATATTTTCAAATTTTTATCGATTACTGACACTTTATATCTTGCAGCATCCCATAAAGTCTTAGTCTCTCAGAGTGCATGACTTAAGGGTGTAGACAAGGGATTTGACTCAAGAGAGGATGGTTAGTATTGTATTAGTTCCAAAATGAAATCAAAATGACATAAACACACTAACTAGCATAACATCTCTAGGCTTAGTCACTAGGGGAGCTTATTGAGGAAAAAGCATTTGAGAACACAACTAAAAATGGAGTAGAATTGAGAAATATGAACACAAAACAAAAATTTCTCACCAAATCCTTTGTTTTTCCAAAAGACTCCTTCTTTGGCTTGTTTGGCTTGTGTTTCAAGAGATCTTATTCAATAGAGTGTGGCTACCTTCATCTCCTCTTGGCACCTTTGGGGTGGTTTGGATAAAAAATTTGGAATTATAACACTAAATGTAATGGAATTTTTAATAAATTTAGAATTATAACTTTGCACCAAGATAGCTTAAAATTCATGTTCATGGCTATCTTATTTATAGATTTTCAAAATGGTTAAGGATTAACCATGACCATCCATCTCAAGATGAATATGCATGGCTAAGAATCCATTCAATTTTTGAGAAAAAAATTAATAAATTCCTTCATAAATATTTGGGATAGAGAGGAAATAAAGAGACATGGAGGGTCTTAATGAGGCATGGGATGGCTTAATCCTGATATTTTATACATTTATGGCCTAGGAATTTCTTTCCAAGAAATGATGTCACTTGATGATGTAGTTATGAAATATCAATTTATAAAAACAAATATTCAAAAAGCTTCATGGAAAATTAACATAAGATCTTGATTTGGTTTAATTAGACTTAAACATGATTAGTCAACTTTGATGAAAAACCTTGGAAATTTATGCACAAATTAATCAAATTGGTCAAAATGTCATATTATTGGCTCAAAATTTGACTGGATTAGAAATAGAAGTCTATGTTTGATGCATTGGAATCATATTCCCGTTTATGATGTTGCCAATAGAAAATAACAAAGGCACATGTATTGTACAAGAAATCTAGTAAAAAAGAGCAATCCAGAGCACCCAGGTGTGAAAATGTCATTTTGACTTGAAATGATCTAATCAAAGTTAGCTACTTCATAAATTACATTACCCCATTTAATGATACTCTAGAAAAAATTGGTACTTAATTATAACAATTTTAACTCTTCTAATGTATTTTAGTGTTTTAAAGCCAAATTGTGCACTTTGGTGTAGAAATTAGTCTAAAGTCTAGTTGGAAGTTATTGGTGGCTAGTTTTAGGTGTCTACAATTTGCCCCTATTTGGGAAGATGTTGCAAGCTATAAGAACAATAATATCTTCTCAAATAATGAGAAATGGCCTATATTCCAAAAATAAGATGACGATTAAAAAATCTCAAAGAGTGTTTGGAAAGCCTAAGATGATGCCTCCTCGAGGAAGTAGTCATCACATATACAGATGGATGGTCCCTCAAAAAAGAAAATAAGAAGAAAGATGGAATTAAACCATGGTTGACATTAATCCAAATGATAAAATGCTTGCATGGATTGATTTAAAAGGGATATTGATTTGGCCAAAGGTAGTTATAATTAGGAATAAAAGTCAAAATAATGATTTGCCTATAGGTGGTTATAATCATTAAGATGACCTAGATTATTTGATAAAGATGATTGTACCCTAGTTAGGGATAATTAGCAAGCATAAATCACATATATGATCTATAATATAGATTAAATATGAGTGGGTGAAAAGTGATTAAAGAGATGAATAGAAGATTAATATTAATCAATGGGAAAAGATTTAGTTATACCTACCAATGAGGAGATGATCATCTTTATTAGCAATGATACAACTATAATGGTCAATTGGTTGATTTGATCAAGATGGGATGGGAGGATTTTCCAAGGTGCCAAAGAAAAAATTATATGGTTACATTGATTATAGACCTTTTTGAAGCTAATTTTTACTATAACATGTGATAATATGCATCATGAAAGAACACCATGAATACTATCCTAAAATACGCATAAGGACTGACTCACAATCCACTAAACACTTGAAAATAATATACCAATGATAAAAACCATGATGATAATGTTGACATATGAATATGGTTAGACTCAAGAATAATATGTGTAATGAATTTCCCAATGAATGCATATAAACTGAGTCGAGGAAACAGTGATGAAAGTAAATAAATAGGGAA
Organism: Torreya grandis; assembly: GCA_037957365.1. NCBI lineage: Eukaryota > Viridiplantae > Streptophyta > Pinopsida > Cupressales > Taxaceae > Torreya > Torreya grandis. The sequence continues at coordinate 1,096,261 of JARHVA010004115.1, forward strand.
GTAGTCAAACAAACAAAGAACTACGTAAAAATCACATAAATAGATAAACAACCTGAAATAAAAAAAATAAATAGAATCCTTAAAATAAAATCAAAAGAAATCATCCTAACAATGACCATGCCCCAGTAAGGTGAATCAAGGATAACTGACTAGGCTTAAACAAGACAAATGTTTTTGGATTTTGAAATATTTGAATGTTTTTGGAATTTTAAGGTATCTCAACTCATTAGATAATGACAAGATACCTACTCACAAAATGGTGAGAGCATTGCATTGGTTGTTTGAAAAATGATGAGAGTGTCACTTAGATTACTCATAAAATGATGAGAACATATGGAAAGGGGGACTAAGGTGATCTCAACATGAATTGAACATGGCATACATAGTCTTGAAATGATCTCAAGTCACATTAGCTCCATCTAACATGAAAGGTAGGGATAAATTAACTAGGTCATAAAAATTTCTCAAATCTATAAAATGACTTGGCAAATGAAAACAATGATGGTAGGGTAATGCATCAATGCATGATAAATAAATGTTTCCCCTAGTTTGCCCATTGTTTCTATCTATTTTTTTTGTTTTTCTTAATTTTGTAAGAAAGAAACTAGTGAAGAAAGGTGTGTAGAAAAACTAGTTATAATGTGCATGCATTGAATCCAAATTATTGTGGAGATCTCATCTTTAGATTGAGAGGATGACCTGAAAATAAGAAAACACTTAAACACACTTGTTTGTTAGACAAGTTGATGGGTGGATTGCCTAGCATGAGCAAGATCCTAAGAGTGAAAGATTTCTAGGAGGTTGTCAATCCATCTAATTTAAACACTTAAGTTTAATAAATAAAAATGATATAATTTTCATAAAATTATAGTAAACTAAAATTAAAACAAAGAAGTCAAATGATTTGCTAAAATAATGACTAGATAAAAGCAACTAATGCTGAAATTTAGTCAAAGGACAAGGTTTTGGTTTTGGTTTGGGGTTGATAAATAGCAAGTTAGATAATGGGTGAAAGGGTAAATTATGGTAATAAATCAAAGGGATGAAGGTCAATATGGTAATAATCCAAAGAGATAAGGAAGGTAAAGATGACAAAGGTATGAGTTGGATAAAAGGGTGATGATTGCAAAGGGGCAAAAGAGCAAATGAATAAGAATGTTAAATGGGAAAAATGGGGTAGGAGTGAAAGGAGGTGGAAGAAGAAGGACAAAGGAAAATAAAGGAATAAATACAATAAATAAAATAAAAACAAAGTTACCTTACCTTCTTGAAGATGGTTGTTGATGGTGTAGTTGATGATGTTGTTTAAGATGGAATCCTACAACAATTTTGGCAGAGCTTCATAGCTTTGAATTATTTTTCTCCAATATGATGATGAAATCCTTCTCAAGTGGATGACCTCCTCTAAAATTATAAAACATGCAACAATAATGCTTTCACCAAAAACAACTTAACCATGGGTGAAGGGGGAAGGTCATATTTATAGAATTTATTATCAAGAAACATGCCAAAGAAGTGGAATAGTGAAGTATGGCACCATTTTTCAAGTGGGATCATGAATGACAAGGGGGACAAGGGTGGTAGGATTACCACCTTGTTAGTTTGTCTCCCACCTTGCACATGAGTCTAATTTGGAGTGGTAATCATGCACATGGGCTCAAATGAGGCCAAATGACTTTTCACTAAGCTAATTTATCTTTTGGCTAAGTGACACATGAATTTTGACATCATTCTCCATGTGGGTGCATGAGTGATCATGAAAGATAAGGGGGTGAGATTACCACTTAGCCTATAGGTATCCCACTTGGTTGGTTTGTCTCCAAACTTGATAAGAGTCCAAAATGGAGTGGGAATCATGAACATGGGCTCATGTTGGTCCAAAATACTTTCCATCACTCACTTCCATCTTTTGGCTAAGTGCCCCATGAATTTTGGCATCATTCTCCATGCATGAGGACAAAACCACATGTTGAATGATGGTCCCATAGGGAAAAATGCACCATACTTCAAAGGAGGGGCCCTTTGGTGCTTAATGATGTCTTTAGGTACCTTAAAGGTGGGTCCCAAGTGGGGTATGATGTCCCACCTCAAGCCACCTCACTTCCAAGCCATGTCACTTGCCATATCACCTTCCATGTCACTTTCCATGTCACATGCCATGTCATTTGCCATATCATTATAAATAGTGACAATGGGTTCCATAGTGAATAGTGATAGTGAATAGTACTTTAAAATAGTACTTTTGAATAATATAATGTGAATAAGAGAATAGTGATTTGGTTAGGTTAATAGGGGTTGGTTAAGGGTTAAGAAGGTTTTAGGGGGACTTTAGTGTCCTACATTCAATCATCAAAAATTGCAAGTGTGTAGTTTTCTAGTGTCTATATCTTGCCCATTTTTATTATTCATCTTTGAGTTAACAAGCTGCAAAACAAAAATGGATTGTTTAGTTGAAGGTCAAGGTACCCCAATTTTAGGAGGAGGTGTTCCCCATAAAACCAAGAGTCTATGAGGGAAAGCAAAATTGGGTATGGGTTTGATAAGTAGCTGGTGGGGAGGCACTAAGTGGTGTGACAAGGTAGGTGGTTATTTGAGATTCAAACATACAAATTTTTTTTGACTAAGTGTAGTAGCCAAGATCACACATGAACTAAAGCTACTAATGTGGGTTAATTTTAGTTTGGATCTAGGGGGACATATTTTAGAGGTAATCGGTCCACAACATTAGTCATAGCTGATAAGGTCATGGATATTAAATGATCTAGATATGTTCAAGGTTGGTTATAGGTATCCAAGGTAGGAAATGTTCCTACAAAAAAACCCAAATGGTCAAGTTATGCAAAAAAGCAACATGGCAAGGTTGGTTGGTGTGGTCAAAATGGCCTAAGTAGGGTTGTCACAAAGAAATGTAGTAGTTTGGGTCCATACAACTAAGGTAGAGGTGGAAATGGTTGAATGGTTAGTTGGTTAGAGAGATTGGTTGGTAAGGGTTTAGGTAGGGGGTGGCCAAGCTAACTCCATATGCACTAGGCAAGTAGATTTTGCCTACATAGCTCCATAGATATGATATCTAACATAACTTTAGGACAAATTTAGTTTTATAGTGGAGTTCTGATGGGTTGCCCCATTATGATATACCACATGGTTAGGTATGGGTTGATTGTTTGGTAATGGTGAGGCATCATGGTGTATATTGGTGAATAGTCACCATAACAATCCCACATGCATTAGGAGGAGAAGACACAGATGGGTAAGGTAAGATAAATAAGTGGGTATTGAAAGGCTCAACATCACAAATGTCTTGTGATGGAGATAAATTAAAGAAGAGGTGCCTTCATGATGAGGTTACACCTTCTAAAATTATGTGAGGGTATAAGAATAGTGATGGCATCTATCACTACAAGCTAAGTTTTAGGAGATAGGCATCTATTAGGATCTATATAGTCTTTTTGGCAAAGGTTCATCACCACTATGAGCTGAGTCTTATGGGTAGTAGTGAAGTGACTATTTTAAAATAATTTATTTGATGGCTAAATAGATTTTGAGTTACAAAATTGGCAGTGTGGTGAGTGATAGAGGATGGACCTTACACAACCCAAGAGCTACATGGGTAGGCTTGACAAAAGGTGGCCGTGTTTCCATCCTCTATCCTAGTTACTTAGAACTAATGACTTTAGGTTACACTTAGAAGAGGCCATACTATCAAGGAGCTACATGGTCTAGGATATTGGTTGCATAATTAGATAAAATAGGGGATCTTCTACAGTGGAAAGCATTTGAGAGCTACCACGACTATCAATAGTGGTAGTTTCAAAGGTGTGATTATAACAATGTCCCATGGTTAGAAGCCAATTTACATCAACTAGGGCAAAGGTGAAAATCACATAAATGACCACCAGGCCCATAAGGGCTACAAGATAACAAAGCAAGTAGAGATATCAAATGATAAGGGGAAAAAAAAGACATCATGACAATGCATAATGACTTTATCAAGATGACCAATTGGATTGAGGGTTACATGTCCATATGAAAAGGTAATTAGACATGACCATTTCACGTGGGAAGACTATTAAATGGAATAAATAACATCATAGGACTCTCCTTATGGGGTGAATGGATAATCATGTCAATAAGGAATAATAGTTAGGTAGTCTATTTAATGAATCATGGTAAGAACAAATACCTATCATGATGTCATTTGGTTTTACAAGTTTTTTAGCGTGCAGAGAAATACCAGAGGTGGAAGATGGAAAACAATGGAAAACAATGTGAGTAATGGCAAAGATAGTCAACAAACCCCATGACTCAGAATAATCTACATGATGAATATGCGTATCTATCAAATAATACAACATATAATGGAAATAATAGAAGTGATATTAAACCAATAGAAAGAGGAAAGACACCTATGGCCTGATCTCGAGCCTAAACATTTACCTCCTCAGTAGTGAAAAATGTGAGACTTTCACTATACAAGGTATAGGGCTGGAGAACATACCTTTAACCTATCCATAGAGGTAACCCTCACTATCCAAGGGGATGTGAATTAAGGAAACAAAAAATGGTACCTATGCAAGTAGAACAACAAGATCAGAGGGTTTTAATGGATGTGATGGGAGAGTAGAGTGAAATATCTAGAGTGGAATATGATTCTTGCCCTATGGTAATGAATGTAGAAGAGGAGAATAGAGTACACCCTTTAGCAAATATTGATTTAGGGAATGTTATGGATGTTAGTTTAGGGAGTAATCAAGTAGAAGGATGGTTGAAAAAAAATTTAGAGTCATCAGATAATCAACCTAATGCTCAAGTAGGATAATAATGTATGTAGAGGTCTAGGCGAGGTTTTTATAGTCTGATAACTTTGTATGTGTCATGCGACTCCTCACACCCTAAATAAAATATTGTATAGTTTTATGTAAATATATACAAAATGTGTTGGATGTCATTGTTTGAATGTTATTATGCTTAGGTTCATATGTATACTCATGAATTATATGGTTATGGTTATGATTGCTATGGTAATGGTTTTTATAATATCACTTAAGGTAAATTAGATAGGGTAAGGCAACGAACAACACTAATGGTAAAGTGAAGAATATAATCAAGAGATAAATGTCATAATGAAAATATCAACTAAGGACATTAGGATGAAAAGAGGGCATGATATTCCTTCTATGGCAAGGACTAAAAATAGACCTAGAGTGGGCTTAGCTTAATGAATGTAAACCTTGTGAATGTATTGTATGAGCATGATTTGAAGGATAAAAAAAGGTGTGTTGATCACAATTTTTCAAGTAAACTCAAAATATTTTGAGGGTTTAAAGATTGAAGAGGTGATGGATAGGGTGAAGGGAGTAGTTAGAGAGGGATAAAAGGAGGACCCATTCTTAACTAATAAATACACTGAAGGAAGAAATGGATATATTAAAGTAATGATCCTGACAAGATTTCATGCATTAAATAAAGAGAGTAGAGGACACAAGGAAGAAAACATGTATACACATGTATAAATAATATTATTGGTGATTGCACTCTAATGAGTGAAAATCTAGAGTGTTAATGGGAGAAAATAAAGGAGATCCAATAAGGGATGAGGTGAAGGTGGACCAGGAAATGGATGAAGAGATAGGTAGAGAAAAAAATGAGGTTATATATAAAGATGAAGGTGGAGAAGGATGGAAGGAGCCAAGCATAGATATGGAGGAGGAAAATAAGAAGTTTAGGAAGAATAAGGAGTGTCATCAAGGGAGACAAAAAAAATGAAATGAAATGGAGAAAAGAGAAGAAAAATAAAAGGTAGAAGATGGGAGTTTGAGGAATGTACTAAAGAATGATAGATTAGAGAATTGAAAAGGATGGGAAAAGAATTATAGTAATTGTGAAGGGTAAGGGGAGGATGAGAAATATGGGAGGCCATGAAAGGTTTGAAAATAAGTCTAAAAAATACCAAGGAGAAAATAGTTTGGTGATGAAAATGAAAAATAAGGAAATACATGGAAGAAAAGGAAATAAGAAGAAAAAGGAGTGAAATGAGAACACAAAAAGGATGACAGGAGAGTGAAGAAGCAAGAAAAGATGTGACTGAGTAAGCATGGATGATGATAAGATAGTAGAGGAACAATGAAGCAAATCAAAGGGTAGTGTTAGAGATGAGAATGGGATAGAAAATGGGAAAGGGGTTAAGAAAAATGATGGGAAGCAAAGGATGGGTGGATAAGAAGCTAAAGAGATAAGGTATGTGTTAATAAACTTATTAAAAGATATTGACAAGCCAAAAAGTGGTGAGGTGGTGAATAAATAGGGGAATGCAATAAAAGGTAATGAGATGAAAATAAGGGGTGAATATTAGGGATGATAAGAAGGAAAATGAAGAATTGAAGGAGGGATATAAATAATAGACACTCACATAGATGAAAAAGACAAGTGAGTACTGAGATGAAAAGAGGAAAAGGGGAATGCAAAGTGCAAGAGGATAGGATTGATAAGAAGAAAAGGGCAATTATGTAAGGATTCTCAAAGGATAAAGACCTAGTTAGAAGCTATTTATTGAGGAAAAAATGGAAAAGGTGGGGAGAGTGGCAAATAAATAAAGAGTGGTGGCACACGTAAGAAAATAAAGGGATGTTAGAAGAAATAGAAGAAATAGAAAACATGCTATATTGAAAAAATGGGAAAGAGGAAAAAAAGAATTGAGAATGGGAATGAAAGTCATTTAGAAGTAGTAGAATGGAATTAAGAAGGTGGTAACAAAGATGAGGAGGTAAAAGTATCCATTGATGTGCAAGGGAGTAGGATGATGTGGAATTGGTGAGGAAAAGAGAGTGAGGAAGATGATATGAAAGGTTGTCAAGGGAAATGGTAAGGATGAGGATGGTGGAAGAAGATAAAGGGGATAAAGGGCATGATTGATAAGAATTAGAGAGAGGGAAGAAAAAATGAAAATTGGGTTGGGGAGTGGGGCATGAAGCATGCAAAAGGAAAGGTGATGGGGAGGCCAAAAAAGCAGAGTAGGTGGTGGCTTTATGGGAGATAAGAGAGGCCAATGAAGAAGGATATTAATCCTTATGTTAAAATATATTTACAAGCTATAAAAGTGGTTAAAAGAGATTGACAAGATAAGGGGATGGAGGTGGTGAAGAGATAGGTAGAGAAGTGGAGGAAAGATATTAGGTGAGAAGAACAAATAAAGGATGTGGCTGAGCTAACCTCAGTAACTGAGCACTACCTACATAGTCCAAAATACCTCAAGCTAATGTAGTTTTCCCAATAATGGGGAAAAACAAAGAGGAATTATTAGATGATGTTAAAATACAAGGATGCTATGAAGAATATAATGCTTCCCTGACATAGCATGCCCTAAGCAAGAGGTGCTATTAGCAATGGAAATTAATGAGAAGAAAAGAGGGAGGGTAATTAGTTGTTAGTGGCTGAAGTACCCTTAGAAATCAAACAATGCCTACATAGTCCATTGATATCAGGCCAATGTAGTTTAACTAGGGTTTGAGAATGGTGCTCAAATGGGTTGCCATAATTTGATGGACCACATGGTCTAGTTTTGTTGAAGGTTTGCAAAGAAAGTGTGTGAGTCGAAGGCAAGTTGGGGTTGTGGAGAAAGGTATACCCAAACGGTGTTTTGATTGATGATAATGTTACTATGATTTTATTTATGGTTTGGATGGATGATAGTGGTGGCACATAAGTAGGTTAGATGACCATACTAGATTTGGAAAAAGACATGAAAAATACATGACTTAATGAGGAGAGAATAGGAAATGAGGTGTAATGCCTGTTTGTTGACAAAGACAAAGTAAAACAAAACCCAAAGTTGGATTGACTTAAGTAACATAAGCCTTTTGAATGCTTCACATTATTGTGCATTGGTTAGTAAATCAAGTTTATTGATCATAGTGTTCCAAGTAAGCTCAAAATCCATTGATTTACATATAGTATAAAGGGAAGATGGGTGGTAGGTGGTGTGAAGGATAAAGGGTAATATACATTGTAGCCTTATGTGGGTAAGTTTGCCCCTTATATAGGTGACCTAAGAATGATAATAGAATAGTCGATGTCATATGATAAATATATACTCATCAATGTAGGAAGTCTACATGTGAAAGCCAATTGTGGCTTCTAACTTATTATGTTGCTTAAGATCCGATTACGGCTTTAGCTTTTCTTGTGGTAGTGAGTCTTTCACTTTATTGTTATATATGGGAAGTTGATAAATGCAGAAAGCTTTCAAATAATTTATCTTATTTTTACAAAGTTAACTTAGCCATCCTTCAAGGGATTAGTCTAAGTTTATTGGATTTGTTTAATGATCTTGAGAGATGTCCTTCAAGGGAGAAGTCTACCTTATATTTGGCAATTTTTATTTTATTTTTGGGTAGTTGTACTTCAAGGGAGCAATATGCAATGCTTAAGATATTGACCCAAGTAATACTTCAGTATCCAAATTGTATTTGGATGTGATGTTTTAAGACATGGACAAGTATAATTAGGTTCATAGGTTTACTATTATGAGGGTAAAACTTTAACACAAGAAGGTTAATGGTATGTGAAAGGAAGTGGTTTGAGAGATAATGACCATGGGATTTCAACTTATTAAAGATGAAAAGTATCCATGAGAACCATGCTATGGGTAGAGCCATGGCACCCATATTTAGGATTAGGCTATGACTATGATGGTTAATCACATGGGTCTATGTTGTAATCAATTATCCTCAGAAAGAGAAGAGAAAGATGGGTGAAGGTGAAAATCTTGTTAATCAAGGGATGAGCTTAAGTTAGACAAAAAGTGATCTTGATCCTTCTTTAATAGAAGAATAGATGTAGATACAAAGTATTGAGAGGTTCATGTTATGGTTTGCCTTTGAGAGAGGATAAATGATAAGCTCTAGATCCATACTTATGGGTAATCATTTAGGGTCCAAGCCAATTGAAAACAAACTTGCCTCTCTTACTTTTCTCCATGTTGGTCACATGTTGGTTTTATTTTAGGATGAGATCTATGATTTTTAAGTCTCATTGTTTGAGGTACTTGTTATAAGCACATTTGATATTCTCTTGATAGATATGGAGGTGGGTGAGTGTTGTTAAATGATGCTCATCAAGTAGCTCAATCTGAGCTAAATGGTGTTGACAAAAATCTTCTTAAAAAATAAGATCTTGCAAAGATATGCGTAGAGAGGGAATTTGGACTTCAAGAAGTAAGATTTCCTCTACTCTGAAGACTAGAGAGAAAGGGGAAGCACCTGTAGAGGTTCTAATGCTAGTGTGATAGGACCATAAAATGAATGGGATGTGCAAGTTCTAATCCTGACCTAAAGCACTGATGACTTTGGTTAGTATTTTGTTATCAACTTCCATCTATCCATTTGCTTATGGATGGTAAGGAAAGGAAAATATTAAGTTGATGTTAAATGCATCACATAAACCTTGGACTTGCATAGTTTTGAAATATTTATCATTATTAGTGATGATCTTATAAGGAACACCAAAGTGGTAGATGATATGATGGTTGATAAATTCAATAATCTTCTCCACTTTGGTTGAGATAAGAGGGATAACTTCCACCCACTTGATGAAATATTCAGTGGTTGTGATGATGGAGTTATGCCATTATGATGAATGGGGGTTGATTTTCTCAATGAGATCAAGCCTCCATGATGAGAAAGGCCAAAATTCCTTAGATACATGGAGGCCATTGGCTGGCACGTGATGTAAATTAGCATGTTGTTGACATTTAACACACTTTTTCACATAATTACAATAGTTTTGGTTGAGGGTGGGCCAATAGTAGCCAAGATGAAGGATATATTTATCAATCTCTAGACTGTTAAACCATCCCCCATAGACATCCCCTCATGCATTTCCCTAATGGCATGGGAAGCTTCATGGCTATGTAGGCAACAAAAAAGGAGACTGTCAAAACCATGTTTGTAAAATAATTCCCCTAGTGTGGTGCAAAAATAGGTACTTTGAAAAAATATTCTTTGGGTATTCCTAGAGAGGTTGAGAGGAATGATGCCTAGGTTGAGGTAGTTAAAAGTTGGTTCATACCAAATGTCGAATGGGGATTTATCCATATTATAAATGGTAGGGGGTTAGATTGGTTATTAGAGGGTGTGGTAAAATAATGAATAGTGACAAATATTTTAGAATTGGAAAGTTGAGGAGGCATATAGAAAGTAAGGCAAGCCATTATATCTATCAATTTATTGGTAGATTGAGGAACAAATTAGACCAGGTAATATTCAAATGATGGTAAGAGTTTGTCAAATAAAAGTTTATATTTTTATAAGACATCATTCTTACATTTATAGGAGCCATTGACTTGGTTGACCATGACTTGGGAATCACCAAAGACATTGATGGGCTTAATTCTCAAGATTAGAGTGGTTCAGAGACCTATGACTAGGGCTTCATACTCAACCATATTATTGGTGCATTTGAAGTTGAGTTTGAAGGAAAGAGGAAAGGGTTTTCCATTGAGAGGAATGAGAATAAATCTAGCACTACCACCATTTTTTCACTTAAAACCATAAAAAAACATACTCATTTGGTAGGTTATGTCCTCTTTGGAAAGAGTAGTGATGGATTCATCTGGGAATTCCAAAAGAAGTGGTTGGTGATCTGTCAAAGGTGCTTCAACCAATTAGTTGACAATGATTTTCCCTATAATTAAATTTTACTGAAGGAATTCGAGATCAAATTCTATTAAGATCATAAGCCACTTGGCCAGATGTTAGTTTTGATATGTCTTGGAATGCATGTGCTTGAGTGGGTCGATGTTGGTTATGACAGGGTTTATGGTTAAGAAGGTGGTGGAAGAGTTTGGTGGCTATGAAAGTTAGGGCTAAGCAGAGTTTCTCATTATGGGTATATTGTGTGTCATATTTTGTAAGCATGTGACTAATATAGTATATGACTTGATCTCTATGTTATTCATCTTGATGAGCCAACATTGCCCCTAGGAATTATTGGTAGAAAATATTTATAGGTGAAAGGGGTGGTCATCCTTAGGAGGGATGAGGATAGGTATTGAAAAAAGGTATTATTTGAGTGATTCAAAGGCTTTTTAACAATCGCTATTCCATTTTAAAGAGACATACTTCTTCAAAAGGTGATGGAAAGGTTGGCACCAGTCTAAAAGTTAGAAAATGAAACAAAAAATGGATTGAATCTTTCCCTATAGGCTACAGAGTTACTTAAGGTTATTAGGATGGGGCATCTCCAAGATTATTTTTAACTTGATAAGATCTAATTTGATTCCTCTAAGAGAGATGATAAAGCCAAGGAGCTTTCCTAAAAGGACCCCGAAAACATTTTTATTAGGGTTGAGTCTAACATGAAAATGGATTAGGCATTTGAAGATGATGTAGAGAACTTTTAAATTATCTTGGTAAGATTTATATTTTCCCAAGAGATCATTGACATAGTCCTCTAAAATGGTGTGGAAGAGGTTATGGAAGATGTAGGTCATGGTCCACTGGTAGGTTGCACCAGTGTTTTTTAACCCAAAAGGCATGACTCTGTAGAAAAATGTTCCCCAAGGGGTGGTAAAGATAGTTTTATGATAATATTTAGGAGCACTCAAGATCTGATTGTAACCTAAAAACCCATCCATGATAGATAACATCTCATAACTGTCTATAAGATCAACAAGCTGGTCAATACTAAGTAGAGGAAAGTCATCCTTGGGGTAGGCAAGGTTAAGTTCACTAAAGTCCACATAAATGCATAAAATACCAATGTATTTGGTGATAGGTATGATATTTGATACCTATTGGGGATAATCAATGGGTTGAATGAAGTTTATAGATAGGATACATTGAAGCTCTTCTTTGATGAGAAGGTCAATGCGAGGATGCATGCATCCAAATTTATATTTGACAATCTTAGCATCACGATGAGTGATTATGTTATAGGTGGAGATGGTGGGGTCAATCCTAGACATATCATTGTAATACCAAGTGAATTCTATGTTATGGTCTTAGAATAAAGAGGAAAAGTTTCAAATTTCTTTGACATTCAGTGATTGGCCCAATTTGAGAACATGGGGGTTATCCATAGTGCCCAAATTGATATCTATGGTGGATTCATTTAACATGGTCAAGGATTTAGGAGGAATGGATTTATGGATTGAATAATTTGGGGTACCAAGATATGTGAGAATAGAATTATCATATTGATGTTGGATGGTATTGATGGTAGGAGAATCTTTCTCTATCATTTCAAGATGGATGAGAAGAAGGGTTTGAATTTGGCCATCATTTTTATAAGTCAAGGGGACTAAACTAATGGTGTTGATCAAGAAAAGTTAGGAGGAATGATATCAAAATCCTCAAACTTCAAAGGAGGTTGGGTTGGTGAGGAGGGGATGCATTCCTTAATGGTGTCAATAGGTTTGGATGAATTGGTGTGTTCTTTAGGTGGTACAAACCCAAGGCCAAATGACTCATGATGTTTTTAGGTTTTGATCAAAGGTAACTCATGAGGTCCTTGTTCATATCAGCCCAGAATAGATCCCTTCTAGGCACACCTATAAAGATATAATTTAGTGAATGATGGTTTATCAAGGTAGGAAAAGTTAGAGGTGAATGGTTAGATGGAGGTAGTGGTGGGAGAAAGAAGTGGCTGATCAAGTCCACCATAAATGAAGTTCATTTGATGGTTGGGGGGACCAAAAGGGGTGATGGTTCTGATGTTAGGGTTGTAAAAAGGGTCATGTTTAAGGTTCCCATATTCTTGACAAATAGGGAGAGCATCGAATGCTAGAAGGTGATACTCCCCTAATGAGAATCATTAGAACATAAATCACAAGGGCTCCTCTATGGGGATCTATGAAGAAGGGATGGATGAGCTAGTTGACATTTCATCGATGGTTTCCAATTAGGGTTTAACTATTGAAGGTACATTAGATGGGTGTATAAAGACATCATTGGGGTGATACATCATGTTGCATGTTGAGAAAAGATTTGGGTCCACTTGGATATTGATGACCTATCCCTCATGCTCAAACTTAATGCATCAATAGAGGGTAGAGGGAACAAATTACATAGAGTGAATCTAAGGTCATCCTAATAATATGTATTGGAATTCTCCTTACACTACATAAAAGATGTTAGGGAGTGTGCAGGATCTTACATGGATATGAAGGATGACGGTTCCCAAGGTAGTGGCCATACTGTCATTAAAGGATCAAAGGACCACTATGGATTTTGACATAATATTTTCTAGTAAGCTGAGTTGGTCATAAGAAAGGAGGATGTGATGTTAATGCTAGCTCCCCCATCAATCATCACCATTTTGACATGGGTTTGGCTCATGTAAGAGGTGATAAAGAGTGGGGTATCTGGGTCCTCAAGGTGGATGGAAGGTATTTCTAAATTTTTAAAGGTGATAAGGTTAGAAGTTTGGAGGGTACCAAAAAATGTAGCTAAAGGTTGAGGGTCATTGGGTTGGACCTCAATGTATTGTAAGGCCTCTATGAGTGCTTGGTAGTGATGGGGATAAGTATAAAAAAACTCATATTAGCTTAGTTTATTCTAGGGTCTAGTGAAGCTACTTAAGGATAAATTTATATATAGATATTGCATATGGGTTGGGGTGTGAAAGTTTAGATTAGGGGGCACCTAAGATAGACACCTTGGATTTTATTGAAGATGGAGTGGTTGGTTTTGGTTTACTTGGGAATGTGAAGAGGGTTAAGTCCAAGGAATTGACACCTTAGCCTTCCCTTTGTCCTTTTGTTGTGATCTAGTGACCATGTTGATAGTATGGATAGAAGAAGAGGGTGAGGTAGTAGAGTGGTTAGACTTGTCTTCATTCTTAGGTGAGATTGGAGGAGTGAATAAGTGTTGGGTAGTTATGGCTATTGTTTGGGTTGGTATGGGTGACATAATAGGTTCATCTATTAATAGATCATCCTTATTTTAAAGGTAGTGGATGAGAGTTTGGAGAACTTTACAATTCTTCGTATCATGGCTAGGTGTCCTATGGTATAAACAAATCCAATTATTATTAAACCATGATGGTTTGGGATATGAAGGGTCAAAGGGTTTAATGGGTGGTGAACTCAAGGAAGAGGTTTATAATAACCATTGGAGAATGGTTAGGTAAGACTCAGTTAAGGGTGGTAAAGGTTTAGTGGTTTTTGTTTTAAGTGTTGAGGTAGAAGGTTGTTTGGAAGTAGGTTTGTGATAGGTGTCTTAGGTAAGGTGGTACATTTTTTTGATGGTTTTTGTTTAGGTAAGATGGTAAATGAGATATAGGTAGAGGATGGCAAGGTAGGAAACTTAGGTAATATTGGGACAGTAAAGAGAGGTGCATTAGGAAGTAAGTGTGAAGGTGTAACCAAAAGAGGTGCTAGGGTTTTAGTAAAAATAATGGGCTTCATGCTTAAAGTAGAGGGATGAGGACCCAAAATGGAGGGAAAAGTTGAGGGAGGTAAAATTTGAGGCTTTGGGACTTTGGGTGGTTTTACCTCTTTGGTTGCTTTAGTTCTTGGTCTTGGAGGGGGTTTGGTTACTTTAGTTTTTTTGGTGGGTTTAGGTATTTTATGGAAAGTTAATTTAAAGGAGGTTTTGGTTGGTTTAGAAGGGCTAGGTTGGTCTACCAAAGAAGGGGTTAGAGGTTCTAGTTTGGTTCCCTTACCTTTGTCTTGGTTTTTGATGGAAGGTTCCAAAATTAGAGGTTTGGTGGGTGAAGTTATCTTTTCTTGTGAGATAGCTTCCAAAGATGGAGTGGATGGTTCTATGAATGGGGAGAAAGGTGTGGTTATCTCTATCAAAGGTGTGGATATAGTTAATTCCTCTATTTGGATGTCCAAAAGGGTAGAAGGTAACTATGATATTTCAATAATCTAAGTGGGATTAGTACATTGGTGAATAGGTTCTTTATTAGCGAGTGTGTAAAGAACCATGGAGTCGATGGTTCTATAATAGGGGTGAAAGGTGTGGTTATCTCTATCAAAGGTGTGGATATAGTTAATTCCTATATTTGGATGTCTAAAAGGGTAGAAGGTAACTATACTATTTCAATAATCTGAGTGGGATTAGTATATTGGTGAATAGGTTCTTTATTAGTGAGTGTGTCAAGAACCATGTTAATGGTATGGGTGTTAAGAGAGCATTCAACATTGTTAATCTCATTTTTGGTGGGATCATGGTTTGGAAAAGGTTTCCTAAATATGTCAAGGTATTGGTTGGGTAGTGCATTGGGGTTGTCTAATCTACGCTCCCCTTTGTCAATGAGGGATTAGAAAAGGTATTTGAAGGTATTACACCTATTGATATCATGTCTTATGACTCAATGAAAGGCATAATGGTCATTTTCTTAATACCAACCTAGCATGGGGAGAGAAGCATAAAATTGTTGGGGTGGTTTAATTGGTATAAATTTGATGATATTAGTTTTTAATAACTTTTTGAAATTAGAAGCATAGGGTCCCCAAGTAGAGTTAATTGCTTTTGGTTGCTCCAAATTTGGTTCCTTGGGTTTTGGTTTGAATAATTAGAGGTATTGGAGGTTTGGTTCTTTAGGTTTTGTTGGTTGGTAGATGGTGGGAGTGTGGCTTTAAGGACAATAGCATTTTTGGTTCCTTTGTTCTTGGTGTTGGTATTGGGTTGATTTATTGACTTAGAGGAAGAAGCCTCATTGGTTTCATAGGTTAAGTTCTTGTTTTTTAGTTTAAGCTTTCCTTCATCAATGGCTTAGTTCTCTATTTTATGATCCATGATAAAAGCTTTATCAAAGGTCTTGAAGCTTTGGACATGTAATGTGGATGAGATATTCTTGGCACATACTTAAGAAAAGAGCTCTATAAGTTCAAGTTGAGGCAAGGAAAAAGAAAGTTGGATGATTAGGCTCCTCCAATGAGCCACACAATTTGTAATGGATTCCTCCTCAAATTACTAGATGGAGTAGATGTCGATGATTGAAAATTTATTAGATACATTGATATAAAAGTGATCCAAGAAGTTTTGAGCTAGTTGGTTGAAGGAGAAGATTGAATGTTTGGGTAAGACACTATACCAATCCAATGCTTGTCTAGATAATGACATAGGAAAGGTACAGAGGAGAAGAGCATCATCATAGGAAATCAAGTAGTATGAATGTGTAAACACTCTTATATGTTATTGAGGGTCTTCCTTTCTATTAAAATTGGTAAATTTTAGAAGTTTCCACTGGGCCAAATAAGGTCTGATAGGGACTAAAGGGTGAATAGGCTCATTATATATTTGAACATAGGACAAGAGAATATGGGATCTAGAGATGGATGAATCAAGGGTAGTCATCTTATCCATGATCATATTCATGAAGTCTATTTGGGGTTGAGTACTTAGGAGGTTGTAAGATGCATATTGTGGTGGTGGTTGAGAAACGTATTGGTAGTGGGTGGAAGGTTGAGAGGTTACCACATATTGGTATGTGGATGGTAATGGTTGGGTATAAGAGATATATTTGTATGTGGATGTTAATTATTGGGTAGGGTTGGGTAGTGGGCATGTTCCCTTGTGGATTATGGAGATAACTAAAGGTCTCTTGTTGGGTAGGAGTGGTAGTTGGGTTAGTGGCCAATGGAAGGGTAGTAACCTTTATACTAATCAATGGTAACATGGAGGGTATGGGAACCATAAAGCTTTGAACCAGGGTAGTGTCTGATGGGTTGGAAGTAATTAGAGGGAGATAGGTAGTTCTATAGGTAGGCACTCTTATTACATAGGAGTGATTGGTAGGTGATATAAGGGTAGTGGTAGTTTGGGTTGGTTAATTTTGAGTGGTAGCCTCAGAAATATTATTGGTAAATGATAGGTCTTGGGTAAATAAAGGTTGAATAGTACCTATTGATGTAGTGGATTGCACCTAGGGAAGGACACCTAGCTCCCACCCTTCCACACATAACAATGGAAACTCTCCTCTTGCCTATGGGATCAGTGAAGCTAGAGGGGAGAGTCTCTAGATAAGGGATAGCTCCCTTTAGCCCCTAGTTTCTCCTCTTGCTAACAAATAAAATGAAAAAGGGGGAGGGCATGAAAAGAGAGAGAGAGATGCTGAAAATAGAACCTAAGCCTAAAAATGAAAAGGTGATACACCAAAAAAGTTGACCCACCCAGCCCGAACATACACTTTTCACCAAGAAGAAATGCCCATACACTTCATCTAACGTGGGAAAATCTTCTATTTCAGTGAGTCAGGGGTCCTTAGAGACATAGGGAGGAAGGAACTAGCAAAGGTGTTTTGAGACACACTTTGACAACCTATTCACATGCACCTATATTCTTGCTTTAGACACTTCTGGCAGACCTATAGAAAAGAGACTTCACAATGCACTGAACATGCTGTAATCGATCTATGAAAAGCATGAGAGATAATGACTTAACACAAAAGAAGAACATAGACATATACTTTAAAGTGCAAGTCTAGATAGAGGTAAAAATGATAAGTCCTGATTCAAGATAAAATCTGGCAGAGCTCTGCCTTACAAGCCCCGAGAGATTTTTGGGCAGAGTTTTGCCTTAAGGCTAAGAGAGTGGATCCTCTCCTCAAATGAGAAGTTTTATAATATATAGAGAGAGGAAGAGAAATTGGCGACTTCTAGGAAAGACTTTGGCACTCTATTTGCAAGCTAGCCCATGTACGCTCTAAGCCTTAGGAAGAGGGAGCCATTTGATTGTCGATTCCTACTTTGACTTAGGTGTTCCACATTAATGTGAAAAACATGGCCATGCCTCTTTTCTACAAATAGACTACTCTCTTCCTATAAACAGACTGCAGTTTATCCCCTCATAAATGCCAAATGGAGAAAGTAGGCCATGCCACTCACTATTTGCACTGTTTGATGACCATATAGTAATAAATTGCCTATCCTCACCACTTGGACTACTTTGTATTTTCTTACACTTCATCTTCCTCCTTGCCTTGTCTCTTCTTGGCTCCTTCAGCCATCAGGGGCTATCTTCTGGTGGGTCACTACGTTCCTTGGGCTCTCGCTACTTGCCTTGGCCATTTTTTGTTGATTCTAGTGAGTGACATGTGGCACGTTCTATTGTAAAATATTTAGGACATGTGGCAGCATTCGCTTGACTCATGGAAGCTTTAGGCACCCTTTGAAGGTCTTGTGGAAGAGGACATGTGTCAGCTTCTACTTTATTTAGCAATTCATTCGGGGCCCACCATAGTTCTTATAGGATAAAAGAGAGAGACCACAGAGGTTGACACTTGTCAGCTTCTGTTGAGCCTTGCAGGGGACATGTGGCACGTTCCATTGCTCCTAAAAAAGCATGTCAAATTCTTCCATGGTTTCCACTTGGTGCCTTCCACGATCTGGCTTTCCTAGTGTAAAATTTGACGTTCTCAGGCCCATCATAGTTTGAAAACCAATGGCTAGTCTATATTCTTAAATTTGATGGCTTCTGGGATGTCACCGTCCTTGGAAAATTCCTTTAGGCCTTTTCTATGGGCTTTTTCTATGGATTTCTTCCCGCAAAATTTTTTTGTGGATAATTTTTCCCATAGACAAAAAGTCTATGAGAATTTCCTCAATCTTTGTTATTCCTTTGGGTTATTTGGCTGCAGCTTTCCCTAAATTTCTTCAGACTTTTTTGTCTAAAGGAATTCCTTTAGACAAAAGTCTAAGAGAATTCATTTTGTTTCCTTAAATTTTTTTTGAAAGATCTTACCATTTCTTTGTGGCCTCTTTGAAGTACTCCCTACCCTCTGCAAGGGTTCTTGAACCCAGAACTACCCTCTGCAAGGGCACTTGTCTCCCAACTGTAGGGTGCTCCCTTAAACAAAGCTGTTGAACTGACCAATTGAACCAAAAATGGTTCAACGGTTCAACGGTTCAACACTATGTGCCATTCCTTTGAACTTTTCCCATTGAATCGCTCCTTTAAACCAACTATTGAACCAATCCATTGAACTGGTTCAATGGTTCAAGCATTTGTTGAATCGAGGCTTTGAACTGAGTGTTGAACCAAGCTCGTTGAACCAAATGTTGAACCCTTCAATTGAACCAAGCGATGAACTTTGCTGATTGAACTGAAGTTGTTGAACTCAGATGATGAACCAAGGCTGATGAACTTGAGCTTTGAACCAAAGCATTGAATTTGAGCAATGAAATTAAACTTTGAACCAAAGCATTGAACTCTACCATTGAATTGAAATGTTGAACTTTACCAAAGCATTGAACCAACTGAATTAAACTAAGCCTTTAAACTGAGTTGATGAACTTAGGCATTAAACCAAGGCATTGAACCAGTTTAATGGTTCAAAAATGCTAACCTTCCTTGTGAATTTCTAGACAAGAGTCCAAAGAAGTTTCACTGTTGAGTCCGTAGAAATCCAAGCTTTGTAGAGTCTATAGAAATGGACCTACAAAGTCTATAGAAAATCTATAGAGTCTATAGAAATTAGAAGACTCATATAAAATAAAAAGTATTGGCTCAGAACAACATAAAAAGAAGGGGGACCGATTTTTGGCCTATTGGGCAAAAATGGTCAATAAATTGGTGACTCCCTGGGGAAGCATGCCCGTTATGCTTAGAGACCAGTTACCTTGTAGTCCATTGGGTATGGAGTTAGAATGTAGCTTTGAAGAAAGATTAGCAATAGCCCCAAAGATCCAAGAATCAAAACATGAATCTCTTTACCCCAGACATAAGGGAAAGTGCACATAAGGCTAAAAACACTACTTATGCAAACTGCACTTAGGGAAAGTAGGAAAGAAACTAAAAGCAAACTAATATATACAACTAACCAGGTAAATCTACCTCCCTCCTGGATCAAATGGAGTTTTTTTTAAGTCTCCTCCCTGGCAAGAAGACTTATGGTGCTAGATAAGTGGCTGAATGAAAAGGAGATTTGGTGACCTACTCCTCTTGTCTATCACTTGGATTGGCCTGCATTTGAGTGGATCAGATTCAAACATGCTTCCAACATACATCTATTCTTTTTGTTCTTGGAAGCTTGATAAATGCTGGTCTTTCATGCTGGTGCATTTCACCAAAAATCTGTGGCTACTGGCTTGTCACCATAATCCCTTTATAGTGCATGGTCCCTCTATAATGCATCATGGTTTGACTCATTTCCTTCTATTTCATTGAAAATCCTATCAAACTAATCCTCTGCTTCCTCTTGGCCTTCTTGAAGAAGGGTGACTATTGTGATGTCTGAGTAGGAATCAAAAACTGATTGTTCATCCCACATAATATCACTTCTTTGTTCAAATCTCTCTTCTTCAAATCTTTCCTCAAGGTAGACAGACCTCTCCTTTTCCTCCTCAAAGGTCCAAATCTCTAGATGTTCAAAACTATTTTCCTGATCCTCTTCTAACTCTAGCTCTATGGCATGGTTATCTTCCTCATCGAAGTAACAAGGAAGTTCATCAAACAAAGGGGGAGAGAGGTCACCATGCTTATGTTCCTCCTCATATTACTGGAACATCTACATGTATGCATGCCCTATGTCTTCTCCATTTCTGATGATGTCTTCACAAGAAGCATCAATGATGATTTCTTCTTCATTGTCACTCATGACAGCGTCTTGAAGAGCTACAAATTGGATCTTGTCTTCCTCACTTACCTCTTGAAAAATAGGTTCCTACTTGAGAAGGGGTGACTTGAAAAAACCCTGTGGAAGGGGAGGAAGTCCTTAAGCTAGAATCAAATGAATCTCCTCTTTCCACTTGGCCAACACTTCATCTATATTAGGTGTGGCCTGATAGCTCTCTTGGAGGTGTGTAGATGGGGTGTGTTCATACATGGAATGTGCCGTTGGGTCTAAACTGTCCATCACACGTTGGCTGAGGAATCTCTCTCTGGATTCCAACTCTGCAATTCTTTTGGCCATATCCTCTTGGAAGATCCTTTCTTGGAGGTTATAGGAATCGTGGGTAGGAGTAGCTTTATCTTCTTTCAGGTTTTGAGCAAAACCTTGCTTCTCCTCTTTCCTGCCCCATGATTCCACTGTTTCCTTCTAGGTCAGGAGTATGTCATCAGCATCAGTGACCTAGGGAAGTTGAGGAAGACTAGAAAAGGTCTGTTGATGCATAGGAAAAGTTGTTTCAAGTGAAGGCACATTTTGGCATGTATAATCCATTGCTTATGACCATGTACCTTGTATTTATTCATATGTTTTGATCAAGCTTAGGATATTCATAGAATCACCTCAAACAACTCCCCTAGTTACCCTTCAATAATGAAGGAATGCTGGAGTTTGAGGTGGTTCCATAATAACATGAGATCCACCAAAGTTATACAAAAATGTGATTTTTTAATGGCACCAGGACTGCTTAGCCAACTGATTCAACTCAGAGTCACCATTGGTTTTGATGTAAAAGCCTCCAAAGGTTGGTTGGCTGAAGAACACACCAAAAATTCTTTAACACTATGGACACAACTTGTCCTAGTTGGTCCCACTAGGCATGCCAAAAACTGTTGACACAGTGGAATAGACCTGGGGTAGGATGCCTAGCTCTTGCCCTTCCACACATAATAATGGAAACTCCCCTCTCACCTATGGGACCGGTGAAGCTGGAGGGGAGACTCTCTAGATAAGGGATAACTCCCTTTGATGTATCTTTTAGGCCCTAGTTTCTCCTCCTGCCAACAAACAAAATGAAAAAGGGGGAGTGAAAAGAGAGAGAGAGATGCTGAAAATAGAACCTAAGCCTAAAAATGAAAAGGTGATACACCAAAAAAGTTGACCCACCTAGCCCGAACATACACTTTTCACCAAGAAGAAATGCCCATACACTTCATCTGACATGGGAAAATCTTTTGTTTCAATGAGTCAGGGGTCCGTAGAGATATAAGGAGGAAGGAACTAGCAAAGGTGTTCTAAGACACACTTTGATAGCCTATTCACATGCGCCTATATTCTTGCTGTAGACACTTCTGACAGACCTACAGAAAAGAGAATTCATAATGCATCAAACATGCTGTAATCGATCTATAAAAAGCATGAAATACAATGACTTAACACAAAATAAGAACACAAACATATACTTTAAAGTGCAAGTCTAGAAAGAGGTAAAAATGCTAAGTCCTGATTCAAGGTAAAATCTGGTAAAGCTCTGCCTTACAAGCCTTGAGAGATTTTTGGGCAGAGTTTTGACTTAAGGCTAAGAGAGTGGATCCTCTCCTTAAATGAGAAGCTTTACAATATATAAAGAGAGGAAGAGAACTTGGCAATTTTTGGGAAAGACATTGGCACTCTTTTTGCAAGCTGGCCCATGTGCACTCTGAGCCTTGGGAAGAGGGAACCGTTTGATTGTCGATTATTACTTTGATTGAGGCATTCCACATTAATGTGAAAAACATGGCTGCACCTCTTTTCTATAAATATACTACTCTCTTCCTATAAATAGACTATAGTTTGTCCCCTCGCAAATGCCAAATGGAGAAAGCAGTCTACACCGCTCACTGTTTACACCATTTGATGAGCATCTAGCAATAACTCACATCTCCTCACCACTTGGACTGCTTTGTCTTTTCTTACACTTTGTCTTCTTCCTTGCCTTGTCTCTTCTTGGCCCCTTTAGCCCTCAGGGGCTATCTTCTAGTAGGTCACTACATTCCTTGGGCTATCGTTGCTTGCCTTGGCCATTTTCCACCGATTCTAGTGAGTGACACATGGCACATTTCATTTTAAAATGGGTAGGACACATGGTAGCATCCACTTGACTCACGGAAGCTTTAGGCACCCTTTGAAGGTCCTATGGAAGAGGACATGTGTTAGCTTCTGCTTTCTTTAGCAATTCATCTAGGGCCCACCACAGTTCTCATGGGACAAAAGAGAGAGACCACAGAGGGTGACACTTGTCAGCTTCCAATGAGCCTTATAGGGGACACGTGGCATGTTCTGTTGCTCCTAAAAAAACATGTCAAAGTATTCCATGGTTTCCACATGGCACCTTTCACACTCTGGCTTTCCTAGTGTAAAATTTGATGTTCTCAGGCCTGTCATAGTTTGAAAACCAATGGCTAGTCTATCTTCTTAAATTTGATGACTTCTGGGACGTCACCATCCTTGGCAAATTCCTTCAAGCCTTTTCTATGGGATTTTTCTGTGGATTTCTTCCTACAGACTTTTTCTGTAGATAATTTTCCCATGGACAAAAAGTCTGTGAGAATTACCTCAATCTTTGTTATTCCTTTAGGTTCTTTGGCTACAGCTTTCCAAAAATTTCTATAGACTTTTTGTCTGAAGGAATTCCTTCAGACAAAAGTCTGAGAGAATTCATTTCCTTGCCTTAACGATATTCTGAAAGATCTTACCATTTCTTTGTGGCCTCTTTGAAGTGCTCCCTACCCTCTGCAAGGGTTCTTGAACCTAGAACTACCCTCCGTAAGGGAACTTGTCTCCCGGCTTTAGGGCACCCCCTTGAACCAAGCCATTGAACCGACCTATTGAACCAAAAATGGTTCAAAGGTTCAACGGTTCAATGGTTCAACACTGCATTCTATTCCTTTATTGCACCAAGCCTTTAAAATTTTCCTATTGAATTCCTCCTTTGAACCAACTATTGAACCAATCCATTGAACCAATTTAATGGTTCAAGTGTTTGTTGAATCGAGGCTTTGAATCGAGCTCATTGAACTAAATGTTGAACCCTTTGAATGAACCAAGTGATGAACTTTGCCAATTGAACTAAAACTATTGAACTCAGATGATGAACCAAGGCCAATGAACTTGAGCTTTGAACTAAAGTGTTGAACTCAAGCGATGAACTTAAACTTTGAACTAAAGCATTTAACTCTATCGTTGAACTGAAACATTGAACTTTGTTAAAGCACTGAACCAACTGAATTGAACCAAGCCTTTTAACCAAGCTGATAAACTTAGGCATTGAACTGATTCAATGGTTCAAAAATGCTAACCTTCCTTGTGAATTTCTAGACAAGAGTCCAAAGAAGTTTCACTACTGAGTCCATAGAAATCCAAGCTCTACAAAGTCCATAGAAATGGACCTATAGAGTCCGTAGAAAATCTGCAGAGTCCGTATAAATTGCAAGACTCATGTAAAATCAAAAGTACTGGCTCAAAATAGCATAAAAAGAAAGGGGACTAATTTTTACCTGTTGGGAAAAAATGGTCAACAGTACCCATGGTAGTGGAGGTACCCCCAATGAGGTGGAGAGGCATTCCATAAGGAAAATCTATAGGTGGGGTCAAAACTAGGGTTTGGTGAGATGTAGTTCTAAGGTAATGTTGTAAGGTTGTGTGATTGTTGTTTAGGAAAGTAATAAAATATGCATCTCTTAGGAATACCTAAATAAGACTTATCGAAGAGTGAGGGGATTCTATGGGTTTATAAATGTGTTCCATGGGTGATAAGGTGGAAGAGGTTGGTTGACTTGGTGGTGAGTTTTGTTCCTCAAGGTCCCTTCACTATTGGTGAGTAAGAACCATATGATAAAATGAGAAAGGAATGATACATTTTCACACATCAAAACAAAGAGAAATAAAAAAATATTCAAGGAAAATAATACATTCACTAAGAGCATGTTAAGTCCTATGTTTCTTTTTAATATCTCTTTTGGCTTATGCCTTAGAAAAGTGTGAAGAAGAAATTGGCTTAAATAAGTCCTAAAAAGCAATCTATGTTTGGTTTTGGATTGCATTTAGAAACTCAGAAAGAATTTTGTATTAGATTGAGTATGTGGCTTGATACTTGGAGCTTTCTCCCCTTACATGACAATCTTACAGCTAGTGTGGGTGCTTAGCCTTTATACCATTTATCCATAGTTTATACTTAACCAAAGAGCTGAGTTGGTTATCTTCTTGTTGATTAAATCCAAGTATGATAATTGATAAAGGGAAGGTGATCTTCTAGGTGATGAAATCATAGTGAGGCCTTGTTTAAAGTGTGTTTGATGTTTATTTTAGTGTACTTAATTTGGTTTGTGTAGCATTTATGCACTATGGTTAATTTTTTTCCTAAAGTAAACTAGACGAGCTAATTAAACAAGCAAGAAAACTATGTATGCGGTTAATTTTAACAAAAAGAATTTTTTTTATTTCTTTTCAATGAAAATAAAAAAAATTAAAATTTACCTAAATTCAACATGAAAATACAATCCTAATCCTAGGATGAATTCTCTTTTCTTTATTTTTAGTTTTTGATTTTTAGAAATGCAAGGAAAATAAAATTTAATTTTTTAAAAAAATACAACTAAATTGTATGTTTTGTAAATAAAGAAAGAAGCCTAATTTTATAAGAATGAAAATAAATAAATTTTAATAATGCAATTATAAATGTCCTAAAACATATATGAACCCAATAAAACTCAAGGGTCCCACAGGATATGTCAAAATGTTTTTATCTATTTTTTTTGCTTTTCTTAATTTTGGAAGAAAGAAACTAATGAAGAAGGGGGTGTAGAAAAACCTATTACATTGTGTGTACGTTGAATCCAAGTGATTGTAGAGATATCCTCTTTAGCTTGGGAGGATGACCTACAAATAATAAAACACTTAAACACACTTATTTGTTAGACAAGTAGATGGGTGGATTGCCTAGCATGAGCTAGATCCTAGAAGTGAAGGCTTTCTACGAGGCTGTCAATCCACCTACTTTAAACACTTAAGTTTGATAAATAAAAATTATATAATTTTCCTAAAATAATATAAAACTAAAACTAAAAATATTAAAGGACATTAATTAACTAAAATTAAAATAAAGAAGTCAAATGTTTTGCTAAAATAATGACTAGATAAAAGCAAATCATGCTGAAATTTAGTCAAAGGACAAGGTTGTGGTTTTGGTTTGCGGTTGATAAATGGAAATTTTGGATAATGGGTGAAAGGGTAAATAATGGTAATAAATCATAGAGATTAATTTCAATATGGTAGGAAGCCAAATAGATAAGGAAGGTAAATATGGAAAAGGTATGAGTTGGCCAAAAGGGTGATGATGGCAAAGGGGCAAAAGAGAAAATAGATCAGAATGGTAAATGGGAAAAAGGGGGTAGGAGATAAAGGAGGTGGAAGAAGAAAGCCAAAGGAAAAAAATGAATAAATGCAAGAAATAAAATTAAAAAAAAGTTACCTTTCCTTCTTGAAGATGGTTGTTGATGGTGTAGTTGATGTATTGAAGATGGAATCCTACAACAATTCTGACAGAGCTTTGTTTCTTTAAATTCTTTTTCTCCAAGATGGTGATGACCTCCTTCTCAAGTGGATGAATTCCTTATAAATTATAAAACCTACAACAAGAATGATTTAACCAAAAAAAACATAACCATGGGTGAAGGGGGAGGGTCATATTTATAACATTTTTTGTCAAGAAACATGCTAAAGAAGTGGAATAGTTATGTATGGAACCATTTTTAAGTGGACTCATAAATAAAAAAGGGGAAAAGGGTGGTGGGATTACCACCTTGTTGGTTTGTTTCCCACCTTGGACATGATTCTAATTTGGAGTGAGAATCATGCACATAGGCTCAAATGAGGTCAAATGACTTTTCACCAAGAAAAATTGTCTTTTGTATAAGTGCCCCATGAATTTTGGTACCATTTTCCATGTGGGTGCATGAGTGGTCATGAAAGATAAGGTGGTGAGATTACCACTTAGCAATAGGTATCTAACTGGGTTGGTTTGTCTCCTAACTTACTAAAGAGTCTAAAATGGAGTGGGAATCATGCAAATGGGCTCATATGCATGTTTTAGTATTTTTTTATGCTTTTTCAATGTGATCTAATTAAAACTAAAAATAAAGTATAATCAGGGTTTAAGATTATCTGGAGATATGGATGGTTGATTGCACATCAATTATCAAGATTGATTATGAGAACTCCTCTTTAGTTGGAGAGGAATGACCTGTAATACACCACACTTAAACAAAAAATGAAATTAAAAGAGAGATGAGTGGGCTTCTTGGTTACAAACTAGTCTTATGAAGCTACACACTTTATCAGATGGATGTCAACCCATTGTTTAACATTCAAGTTCATAAATAAACATGAAATTACAAAGATATTGATTTCAAGATATAAATAATGTAAAATATAAATTGATAAAGATAAATAATTGTGGATTATTCAAGATAACATATAAAATATACAAGATAATAGATGTAGGTATAAACAACACCAACATATAACTTAATAAAGATTAGATAAATGTAGACTATCTATGATTAAAAAATAAGATAAATGGATTAGGACAAGATGTATAAATGTTTTTCTAAGTTATATTAATGGATATCAACAGATTAAATGAGATGTGTAAAAAATAATATATAGTTTTAACAGATGATGATGTAAAATAGACTATTTAAAGGGTATTTTTATAGTCTGATAGGGATTGATGATGATCTTAGAGGATCAACATATATTATACAAGATCGATGCTAATTCAGATGAATTGATGTTGATTCTATGTAAAAGTGTTGAACTATAAATAAACTATAATGATGGCTTGTATTTTTAATAAAATGATAAAAACTGAATGTAAGATAGACACAAAATATAGTAGATTAGAAATGAAAATAAATTTAAAAGTAATACTAAAATTAAATGCCTAAAAAAGAACTTGGGTAAGATAAGAGAGAAAAACCTTCAAAAAATTTGATAAGCTTAGAAGTTCCATAAGATTGCAAGTTATTGACAAAGTCCATACATAAGTTACAATGAGATTCTACCAGCATTTCAAGTTCCAAAAGTGTAGTCACATTCCTTCATGAGCCATGGAGGTCTACTATATATAAATAGATTGATGTCAATCCTAACCAATCAGTGTTGATCATAGAGGATTGATGTCAATTTACCAAAAATGGGTGAAGCTGAACAAAAAGCCATTCCAACCTGTTAGCATAGGGTAAAAGAGGGTTAAAATGACTTCTAAGGTTGTTTGGGTTGTTTTAACCATGGGATAAGTTGTTAGGAGGTTGGGTAAATTTAGATTTTTATGATCTTTCAGAATTTTGATTATTTAAAAGATTTTGAGTGGTCAAGGATGGTAAAAAGTAATTAATAAGATTGAATACCATGGGTAGAAAGATGGTATATACATAAAATAAACATTTAAGTATAGGAATTTCTTATACTTTAAGTTATATTTCGTGTATATACTTTCAAGATGTTTGAGAAGGGTTTCAAAGCTCTAGGAGTTAAGATGCAAAATATAGATTTTTAGAGGTTTCTACCACATTTTAGACTTATCTTATTTTAATATTTTAGGCTATGGTGCAAATTTATAGCGACTACATTTAATTATTAAAATGATAGCCTAAAAAATGATAAAATAAGACAAGGGTTCTAAATTTTGGCATCTACAATGGGTCAAAAATACTTTCCATCATCTAATTTCATATTTTGGAATCATTCTCCATGCATGAGGACAAAAACACATGTTGAATGATAGTCTCATAGGAAAAAATGTGCCATAATTCATAGGAGGGGCCCTTTGGTACCTAATGATGTCATTAGGTACTTTGGAGGTGGATTGTAGGTGGGGTATGATGTCCCACCTCAATCCACCTCACTTCCAAGCCATGTCACTTGCCATGTCATCATGAATAGTGATAGTGAATAGTAATTTTGAATAATACTATGTGAATAGGAGAATAGTTATTTAGTTAGGTTTAGAGTGGTTGGTTAAGGGTTAACAAGGTTTTGGGGGGCATCTAGGGGGTCCTAAGGCATTCAGTCATAAAAAAATATAAGTGTGTAGTTTTATAGTGTCTACACCCATAGGTGATTATAACTAGGATACAACAGTTCAGATTAGTGATACTATAGGTGGTTATAATTAGTAACAAGACTGATAGTTTGCCCATAGGTGGTTATAATCAGGCTCACATAAATAAAACTGATCTAGGATGGAAAATGAATGGTATCTTGATAGATCAACTGTGACACTATTTTCATAAATTGTCATTGAAACATAGATTTGATTGATTATTGAAACTTGATAAGAATCCCCTCACAAAAAGTGTGGGAAGAACCATAATAACCAAGATAAAAATAAGATTGGATAGGATGATTAAAGATAGGCTTTGGTCTAGATATGAATGGAATGATAGGATGACATGGTCTTGTTTGAGGATAATGATGGTTTTTGATGGATTAGATAAAATGGTAAGAGGGTTGCCCTCAAGTGAGAAAGTGATTGACTGGGATATGTGATAATGGCAAATGGATATGGAAAATGAAATGGTATGGTACATGTTTTCGTTTGGCTTGGGTGAGGTAAATGACATATGATTCTATTTTTACTACTGAAGTGGAGATGCATGTCATGATTAGTAAATGATACAAACAGATTAATCAATCACATTAGTTAATAACCCACACTTCATCTGAATAGTTGCTCTATCAAAAATTGGCTATATATTTGGACTTAAAGAATTTTGTTTTGATCTTCATAGGTCATTGATTATGATTCCTTTAAGTATTTGGACAAGGTTTATTTATATCCTCTACAAAGGAAAGTATAGCCATGAATGGTAAATAGGGATAAATATTGCATGATAGGCTTGTTTGTGAAATGGAATAGTGTAGGATAATGGAATGTGTAGTGGTTGGGAAAAAAATGAAGATCGAGACTTTCAATCACATGTAATATTGTTGATGCCACATTAGACATATATTTGGATGTGGTGGGGTCGAGACCTCTAAAGATACTCTCGATAGGACTTCCATATTTTTTGTTGTTTGATCTTGAGAGTAGATACCATCTGATTAGACTATAGATTGGAAGCTATTTTAATTTGATCTTGAATAATGTCTCATTAAGTAGGGAAAAATGTTTTTGCTCATCTATCAGTTCCTTGATGAGGTTTTCACCAATTAAGTTATCTTGATTGTTCCATAATGAATTTGAGAAGATTTCACTAATGAACATTGCATTTTGACTTTGATTATCTTTTAGCACTTCCAAAAAAGTTTCACTAAAATATGTTGAGTTTGAACTTTGCTTATCCCCTAGCACCTTCAAAAAGGTTTCATTAGGAGAGTGGTCTTCTGCTACATGAATGTGGTCTTGGCTTCCTTTTTGTTCTTCAACTGATATTTCACCATGGATGTAGTTCAATAAAGTGTGATTCTATTGATCCCAATCGACACTTGTAGGAGATGGAATGTCAATAATATGGCTATGTTGGTTGAGGGTAATGGCTTGTGGAATGATAATGGAATGGAGGTTGGTAACACAATTTTCATAGAAGATACTAGGATAACTTATGTTGAAGTTGAAGTATTCATCCTCAAAAATTGTAGAAGGATCAAAAATGTATTTGTACTAATCTATTAGGCATTTGTAACCAATGTTGTAATAGTTATGAATGTTTTCAATTTCTAAATTTGATTCTAACTCAAGGGACTCTAAGTTTGAGGTCCAAACTTATGTTGATTTTGATTTTGATGCTAAATCTGATGTCAATTTATGAATAGAACCTAACACTTATATTGATTTTTCATTTGATATATACTCTATTACAATGATGTCTTATTGAATATTTGGTATTGGAAAAGTAATGGCTTGTAATGGCTTAATGGCTCCATAAAAACTAGTTTATCAAAGTGAGACTCATCTACGATGGGAAAAAGGTGAAGAGATAACTCCTCAGAGATTATCTTGTCAATAATAGACTCATGAAAAATAGGCATATGGTTGAGGTAATGTTTTTCCCAAAGGTGGTTATAATCATTAAGAAGTGACTTAGCAAAGACTAGCTCATCAGAATGAGACTCCTCAACAACTTGTATAGGATCAATAGGTGATTCATCATAGGTTGACTTATCACAAGTGGTTAGTTCAACATAAATATCTTGGATTGGTTGGTTCTCTTGGCGTTAGTTTCCAATGAGCTAGAAAATACCAATTTTGAACACAACTTGGTCTTTAAATGATTGGATCAGTTGAGGTTTGGATGGGATTGTACTAGATGAGGAATGGCTTATGGTTGAATAATGGTAGGGAATTGGGGAGAATGATTTATTATATGATACAATGAATGAAGTCCTAAAATGGTAATGATAGGGTGGTGTGGAGCTTGGTAATGATTTCTTAGATTTTGTGGATTTTGACTATGTTCCCCATATAGAGTATTGTAGGAAGAATAATAAAAATCCTTAGAAAATATATCTTTATAGGGGTTTCTAGCTAGATTTTGTGCAACCATTATATCATAAATTGGATTGTACATGACTCCATCATAAGTGTAGATAGACATATCTACATAAATGATAAAATCTATGAAAACAAAAATGTTTAGAGTTTTGCAAACTCTGAAAAAAAATATCTAAAGGACAAAAGGTTTAAACTTGGTTTAACTTGGTCAAAGGTGGAGCTATATGTCCAATGTGATTTGAAAATGGAGTTGTATCTCCAAAATAGTCTATGATAAGATTTGGTATAATATAGTCTAACATCAAATGTCTAATGTCAAATGTCATACATAGAAAATGTTAAGCATCTAAATAAAAATCGGTATGTCAAAGGTCTAAGTCAAAGTGTTCTAAACAAGTTCTAAACTAAGAAATGGAAACAAATTTGTAGGTCTTCTATCCAAACATAGAGTGAAAAGCTAGGCTCAAATAGGCTATGCTAGGACTTTTGGCCAAATGACATCAAAAGCTAGGCTTGAAATAAAGACATGTGATTTGATTTAATCTAATAAATTTAGAAACAAATTTTACATAGACCTGGCACACAAAATCAAACATAAACATGATTAATTGGCACTAGTCATGAGGCAAAAGGCTTTCAGAGAAATATTGTGTTCTTCCAAATAAAGACACAAATAATGATGAGGATAGGCTCTGAACAAACAAACAATCAATATTATTCAAATTTGGGTAATCAACTAACTGAAGTTATGCAACCCAAAATAGAAAGATCTGTGTATCATCCCCATGAATTGAGGCCTAAAAAAAATCAATCAATGTTTGAATCCAAACTTGATAAGGTTAATTGAAAACTCAACATTGAAAACTAGGATTTGACCAAATAATCTAGATAAGATTGAATAGCATGAAGATGCATAAATAGGGTCCAAATGGCTAATGTGACATGGTTTTAAAAAAATGGTTTTTGGTGCAATGGTTAAATTTTTTTGAAATAAATTGAGTAGCCTAACATCATAAGCATGCTAGAATGATGTGATCAATGTTATGTTTCAAAGACTCAAAGACAAAATGGGTTGACATGTTTTGGGCAACATAATACTACCCTTCACAAATCAAATGAAACACACACAAACAAGTTTAGCAAAAATTTTAAGGAACAAGTGTGGTGTAAAATGGATAGAATAATGCCTCTTTAAACAAAAGAGTGCCATATAAAAAAATTGGTTTTGACATGGTTTATAAATAAACACATTAGTTTTAGTCTCAAAACATCAAGCAAAAAATTATAAAATACAAGTAAATACTCCAAATTCCAATCAAGGGTGTGGTAAAGTTGGGTTGACTAAAACTAATTGGTTTTTAAACATTCTAGATGGATTAATTGCATAATGAATTTCATGCAAAATGATGCAAATGAAACACACTTTAATTGGGTGTCTGTGGCATTTGGCTTGTTGTAAAAAGGTCTTACCCTTTTTACAACCACTACATCCATCACTTGCTTAGTGTAGTGCAATGTCTAATGTGAAAATATGTCATAGGGATTAACCCTAACACTAAAATGTGGTTTAATTACTCAAACCTCCAATCCTAGTGGGGGTGATGAAGTTGATACTGGGATATGAAACCTTTGGTTAAACATTCCCTATATAACTTGTGGGAGGTAATGAAGTCCCCCTCACAAGCCAAGTTTTTATAAAATAAAAGAAAAGATAGAAATATTTTATGGTCATATCAAGATCATCTAATACTATTGAAAGTTATTGGGGAGGGCTTTAAATGATATTCTTTCTATGCCTTGGACTAGGCTCTTTGTAATAAGGATGGCATTTTTTATTCCAAAATTTCCCTAAAGGGGACATATGGAAGACCATACACACAATGTCCCTCTTTTTTCCAATCAAAAACTAAGTTAAGAAACTATTGAATACAAAACTTGGATAAATGAGTTCAATTTTAAACACCAAATGAAAAGTTGGGTGGTGTTATTTTGACCCCTTGGTCTTAAGTTGTAATTTTGAAAGAAAAATTATCAAAACATTCATTTAAGTATCTAAATTTTTCATTAAGCCCCAACATAAGGTTCTTAATTCATTTTAAACATTCAAAATATGTCTAAAGAGCATGATTTAACAAATTTTAATTTGGCCCTGTAATGAAAAAGTTAGTATGTCCTTTAACTTTGAAGCTATTTTAAGTTGGAATAATACACATCAAAAATGAACGTCTCGAGTCTGTATTTTTGAAAATAACATAGTAATAGTGACCAGTAGTGGTTGGCTCCTTGGAACTCTTGTCAACAGACGATGGTTATGCTAGCCATCAGTGGTTATTTGCCTACCTAAAGGCATCACCCCAAAAGAAAATGTGTTAGATTATAAACATTTAAAGATATTATCAAAATTTTGTGAAAAATATATGTAACTTGAATTTAAACTAATATCATATTCTAAAAATTTAGGAGAAAACATGTAGTTTTAAAAAAAATAATTAAAAATAGAGTCCGTATGACCCTAAACCAAGCATTTTAAAATGACCTATTAGCTCTCAGGTCTATGTTTTTAAGAAAAAGACACTGACCGATGACTATTATACCTAACTAGTGATGGTTTCGCTTGACTATCGATGGTTAAAAATGATTGTCTATAGTTTACTTAACTATCAATGGTTCCTCTGACTATAGGTGTTCTTTATGTAAACTCGTGAAGATAAAAATCCATCCAAATGAAGTTATAAAATCAAATTACAAGAGTTTTAATAATCCAAATAAGTATTTTAAAATTGCATAATGACCTTCTTCATTCATTTGATGAATTTATTCCCACTGGGTGTGTTATTATATAGACTAGTAATTTGGCTCAAGAGAAGATGGTTAGTAGCATGTTAATTTCAAAATAAAATCAAAATGAAATAAACACACTAACTGGCATAACATCTCTAAGACTAGTCATTAGGGGGAGATTACTGAGGAAAAACCATTTGAGAATGCAATTAAAAATCGAGAGAAATGAGAAATATGAACACAAAACACAAATTTCTCACCAAATCCTTGATTGCTCTAAAAGGCTCCTTCTTTGGCTTGCTCAACTTGTGCTTCAAGAGATCTTATTCAATGGAGGGTGTCTACCTTCATCTCCTCTTGGCACCTTTGTATTTGGATTGACTTGACTCAAAAATTTGGAATTATAACACTACTTGTAATGGATTTTGAAATCTATTTAGCATTATAAATTTACACCAAGATAGCTTAAAATTCATGTTCATGGCTCTCTTATTTATAGATTTATAAAATGGTTCAGGATTAATCATGATCATCCATCTCAAGATGAAGATGTGTGGCTAAGAATACATTCAATTTTTGAGGCAAAAATAAATAAATTCCTTCATAAATATTTAAGATAGAGAGGTAATAAAGAGGCATGGAGGGTCTTAATGAGGCATGGGGCAGCTTAATCCAATATTTTATACATATATAGCCTAAGGATGTCTTTCTAAGAAATGATGTCACTTGATGATGTAGTTATTCAATATAATTTTCTAAAAATAAATATTCAAAAAGATGCATTAAAAATTAACTTAAGATCTTGATTTGGTTTAATTATCCTTATACATGATTAGTCAACTTTGATGTAAAACCTTGGCAATTTATGCACAAATTAATCAAATTAGTCAAAATGTTATATTATTGACTCAAAATTTGACTAGATTAGAATCTAAAGTCAATGTTAGATGCATTGGAACCATTGTCTCATTTAGGATGTTGACAATTCAAAATAAAAAAGGCACACATCTCATACAATAAATTTGATAGAAAAGAGTAATCCAGATCACCCAGGTTTGAAAATGTCATTTTGACTCAAAATAATCTGATCAAAGTTAGATGATTCATAAATTTCATTTCCTCATTAAATGATACTCTAGCCAAATGTGGCACTTGAATATAATAATTTAAACTCTTTTATGGCATTTTAGTGTTTTTAGGCCAAATTATGGATTTTGGTAGAAATTGGTCAAAACCCTAGTTAAAGGTTATCAATGGCCAGTTTTAGGTGTTTACAATTTGGCCATGTTTGGTAAGACATTGCAATATATAAGTATAGTAATGTATTTTCAAATAATTAAAAGGTCTTTTATGCCAAAAATAAGATGATGGTTGAATAAAAAGCTTCAAAGAGTGTTTTGGAAGCCTAAGATGATGCCCCCTCGAGGGATTGGCCATCATATATGTGGATGGATGGGCCCTTGAAAAGAAGAAATAATAAAACACAAAGACTATTCTACACATGCTTGGTGCTTCATAAGATTGTTGCTTCATAAAATTGTTATGTACCTAAAAAGGGGTGGGCATACAATTGGTGCTTCATAAGATTTTTTCCCCTTTTTCCACTTGCCATATACAAACTTGTCTCCTAAAACCATTTACCCTAAGATTATTCTTATTTATTGTACCCATTCTAATAATTTTATCATACTTTATCCTCCTTGTTTTTGCCTTGACATCCTTTCACTAGTTGTCTATATTAGGTTGATTAGGTCGACCCTGTATAATTTCTAGTATTTGATTACTATACATGGTCAACTAAGTCAACCCTTTACTATTTAGGGTTATTTTTCATTAAGAGTTTTGTTAGCCCTTCGACCAGCCTAGCTTGAGACCTAGTGATTTATCTCCCCAAAACATATATGGTCGACTAGGTCAACCCTATATAGCTAACATATTCAGAAGGATTTAGGGAATGATCTGCCTATATATGCAAGTTCATTTCCAACCATTTGAGAAGAGAGAAGTGAAGAAGAATAAGTATGAAGAATCATCTACTTATTGACCATTCTACTTGAGGAATAAAGATTAAAGTTCCATACTTTCTTTGAAGATAAAAATATTATCTTGTGGAGAAGTCTTTTGGATGCATAGATAGGTTGTGTAGCCTAGAGTTGATTTGTCTTTGTTATCCTTACATATCACAATAATCTCTTGTGAATCACCTTGGCCAAAAGAGAGATTGAGGCTCAACAAGTTCATATTCAAAGGTAAGTATTCCTAAATTTATTTATCCTTTGTAAGAGTAGATAGATAATGTAGTTGTGATTCTTTCCATGCATTGGGATTTTATATACATTGACATGAGTATATGTCTTCTATGCGTATTTAGTTTAGTTTTTTTAATTTCTAACCACCACTTTGTGCTACAAGGTTTGGTGTACACTAGATTAGATTTATGTTATTATTTATTAGATATAGGGTGAACATTAAACCTAAGAATCTTTTAGGGTTGTTTCATGATTATGTTAGACTATAGGCTTTGAAACCCTTCCTAACATGGTGTATTGTGATAAGTGATCCCCTAATCAGGTCTAATGGATCCCCATATTGATCATGGTCCTGGTTAACAAATGTATTCCCAATCGAAAGTATAAGTATGATCTATTTTATTTGAACTAGGATTGATTTATAGACATGACGCATTTTTGATTTCATACATTCTGGTAAACCCAACATGAATCATATCCCACCACTAGTTGGATTGTCTTCATGTTTCCAATTTATTATTATTATTGTCTTCACTTTGGCTTCACCTTCATGATACATTATGGTGAACAAAAAATGAACTAACCCTTGAAAGATTTGTTTACCTTATTTCATTCTTTCATCATCATTTTTATCATATATTTTCCATATTGGATTGACTTTGTCGACTTAGTATCTAACTTATGTCCATAGGTTTTAGGTACAGGATAATAGATAGACCCTATTGACCTAATATAGGTTTTCATCTTTTCAAACATCTAGTCTAGACTACTAGGTCAACCCAGTTGACCTTATATATTTTTAGGTACTCAATAATAGGTTTTTATAAATATTGATCAACCCAATTGACCTATTTAGTATAATTTATAAGCACACATCAAGGTTATTGAACAACAATCTTCATTTTCTATATCTCTAATCCACCAAGGTTCCTTTCTATCTCTATATTTATTTCTTTATAATCTTTTCTTTTATAGTTTAAAATGTTCAAAACTACCCTTGCATAGTCAACTAGATCGACCTTTTCAACCCATTTTTATGTTTTGTGTGCTATTTGAATAACTAGGTCAACTCTGTCGACCCTATTCATTTTTAGACCTTGATTTCATAGTACAAGTTTGACCTTGTCAACCCTGTTATACATTTTATGCATACACTATTGAATATATCAATATTGTACCTTTTTTCAAAGTTGGAATTAACCTTATATGCTATTAATTAGCTCACACTTTCTTTTTTTATCGATTGCATGCTTAGAATAGATCACATAGTTTAACTATGTGGTTTTCAATTAAACATTTAGTTTCACTATTTTCTATTTTATGCACACACAATCAAAACACAAAATCTAAATAATCATTTTAACATTTGTCTATCCAAGGCCAATCTACTTGGATTTCATCACCAAGGTGGAAGCCAACTTGATACTCTAGTCAAGTATAAGGCATGTTTAATGTTATGTTTTGGCTAAGCACCTAACACCCTTGTCATTGTGGTGTGTGAAGTTAGGGGGTAGACCCTAATACCAAGACTGTATCATTTCCACTATAGTTCCTTTTAGCTCAAACTAATTGAAACCATCCTTAGATTACCATTCTAGTTCTTTTCTTATATCCAACTTCTCATCGCATTAAAAATCATATATTAATAATATTATAAACATTCAAGTTAACTAATTAGTTATCTATTTACTTTCCAAGTTGATTGATTTCTCTTTGCTCAATTATATTTTGTATTAAAAAAACTTACATTAGCCAGTGTTGATGCAAGGTTTTGTGCTATGTGCTTTAATTAGATTGGCTAGTGTTAATCTAATTGACTATTTTTTTCTTTTCAGATATTTCTTTCTAAACTACTTGCAAAATTTATCTTGTTTATGTTCACAATATATCATAGGTTTTTTAATTTTCATTTTCTATTGTACTGGGTCAATTCAATGGACCCTTTACATTTTTTTAGCATATGTTCATTGTATTGGATAGACCCAATCAACCCTATACTATTTGTAGACCTTTTTCCTTCTTTTTCTAACCTATGCTTATAATATTAAATCAACCTAATCAACCCTATACTATTTGTAAACCCTATTTTTGTGCTACATTGACCCAATTGACCTTGTACTATTTTTATTATTTCCTATTTCCTTGCTTTTTCATCTCTCTTTATTTCTCTTCATCATGGAATTTATACTTGATGAATATATTGAGTTGCAATCAATAGACATGATGAATCTTACCAATCATCATAAGGTCTCCCATAGACAGAGTAGGGATCCTCTCTTGGATGCTAGTAATGTCCATATTCCACTCACATAATGAACTATGGGACCCCTCCTAACACCTATTCATATCATAATCCTCTCTTCTTATTAGAATACCAACCCAAATTAGAGTATACACGTAGAATGTTATTC
Source organism: Torreya grandis (assembly GCA_037957365.1). Lineage (NCBI taxonomy): Eukaryota > Viridiplantae > Streptophyta > Pinopsida > Cupressales > Taxaceae > Torreya > Torreya grandis. The sequence goes on from JARHVA010004115.1 coordinate 1,134,789, forward strand.
TTTATCTCTAAATTTTCTCATCATCAAGGAAAAGATCCTTATACTATTTACAATCTTATGATTATTGGGAAAGTATGTGGGTCCTCATCTCTTACTTAAGAAAAAAATTGTAATGTTACCAATGATGGTGTTATAGATTCTTATGACACCATTCACAATGTTTAAGCTGTCTTTCCTACCCCTTCATTAGAACTAGCTCCCCCTTCTCAACAATATACCAATCCTCACTTATCTTCACCAAACAACATTAATGTTCATAAACCTATATCCTCAACTGAATTGATTAAGCATCTACCTAGTCCTCTTCCATGAGATCTTGACCCTACCCATCCTAGTATGATCCTAAAAAGTTTTTTTAGTTTGATGCTAGCTGGGGTCATTAGGGTGGTTGATTTTATTAATTCCCAACCTACATACACTCCATCTAGAACATATCATGTTATCCAAGATTCTTCTCTAAATCATTTAAATGAGTTGGGGCAAGATGAAATTATTATTTTGATGATCTAATTTTTTATTCTCCTTTGGATAACACTTCTTCTTCCATTTCAACCATTGTTCCATCATCTTCTAACACTAACGATACTCAAATTTCTACTAACACTTCTTCTAACAATTCTCAAAATCAACTTGAATCAACTACTTCATCATCACAACATGATTTATAACCTTTTTCTAAGACTTCCTCTTCTTACTAACATAAATTTCAATGTAATTCAGCTCCTCCTTCTGAGGACCTTCTTAATCATTATGCACCTATATTTAACAAACTTATTATGGGTTATGATGAGTGGGATCCCATAGCAAAACTCACTAATATCCCATCCCAAATTGAATTCCTTAAGCTTATGAGGACTTCTCCATGTCATATAAACTATCTTATGCAAGTAATATTGGAGATAAATGTCCCTCATCCTCCCCTAGTAGGATGGGAGGCATCCTTATCTGGATTTGAGGATAGTATATTACAAAAATGTGAAGAGATGTCTATCAATGTGGATGAAACTATAGATACTATTATTTCCTTAAAATTTCCCATAACTTATATGATTCCTGATGAGATTTTACTTCATGCAAATGATCCTTCCTTATTCATTAGTGTTCAAATAGGTGATATCCAAGTTAAGTATGCATTGATTGATGAGGGTTTTGGCACCTATATTTCCTCTCTTGACTTTATTAGGATGCTTGAATATTTAGAATGTAATCTTAGGTCTACACACAACACCTGCCAAGGAAATGATAGAAGGCAAATGCCTCATCTAGGTTATGTGTGGCTTCCCATTATCATCCCACCTATCACTATTTGTATGAAGGTGATGATATTTAGCTTTCCCCTTTCTTATAACATCTTGCTTGGTAAGCCATGGACTCACTGTATGAGAGCCATTACTTATTCCACCTACCAATACATTAAATTCCCTCATAAGGGAGCCATTTATAGGATTCAAGGTGACAATAACCCTTGGAATTTTGAACAATTCCAAGACCATAGTGTCTTCAAGATTCTTACTCTTGAACCTTTTCCTAGAGTTCCATTCCATGAGTCTCAATGTCTCAAATTTCCCATTAATTCAACCTAAGGTTACAATAAACATCCCAAACTCATTGGGAACATTCCTAATAGCCTCTTATATTTTGATTATTATGATCTTGATGAGATTAACCTAAATATTAAAAATTATAATCTCTCACCTCACCTCATCTCATAGTTTCCTGCTTCTTTGTAGCCTCATTCTCATCAGCCTCCTTGCAATGATATTCCCATAGTCTTGACCAAGACTTGACATTCTATTCACCACACTTATTTAGATGAAAAGGTCATGCCTACTTATGTCATTGATATTCACACCTTAGATTATGATGATGGTTATTATATAGATGATCCATTCTTAGGTGGTCTTGTGCAGGCCCGTGATCTTGAGATTGTCCATTATTGTTCTTCTTTACTTGAGCCTTTTTGTGTATCTTATTATTTTCCTGCATGTATAGTTCTTAATTTTATTTATTTTCCTCTTTATCATAGGATATTGATGGTACCAACACTATAGTTTCTGAAGAACCTCTTAGGAATATGCTCATAGGTCATGCTATGATCAGGCCTTACCATTTTGCTAGGCTACTTGATCGCCATAATTGGTTTACTCTTGAGATTAGTGTGAAAATTCTTAGACCTTTTGTAGATCCCACTCCTCCCTTAATAGACCCTTATCGAAGCCCATTCATGTTCCTACTATAGTTGAGCCCATTCTTACTCTTGCTATAGTTGAGCTTGTTCCTATTCCTACTGTTGTTGAGCCTACACGTGTTTCTCATCTCATTACTCCTTTAATTGAGCCTAGTTTCATTTCTCCTCCATCACCACCTTCTCTTGGTGATGGTTTACTTCCCTTGCCTAACATGGTTCTATTTCCCACCAAATGGGTTGACAAATTCTCTTTGGCTTTTTCTATTCCTATTATACCTCCTTATGTGAGTGCTTCTCCTAAAACCACTCACAAGCATATATATAGCTTCCATGGGACATAAAATCATTATTCTACTCATTGTTGCAAGTTATGAGAATATATTGATTCTTTACATCCTTCTCCTACCTCAAATAAAGCCACACCTCCCCCAAAGGTTCTACTTGAATATATACCTAAGTATGGTAACATATATTATCTATGGCACCATTGTGGCACCCATCACATTGATCATTGTTTCATCCTTCAACAACACCTTAAATATCACCTTGTAGTTATCCTCATACCTTCATTTGTTCCTCCCCTAGGTCATTCCCATAATAAGGATTCTCTTTCTTCTCCCGTGACTCCACCTCTAGTGGTTCCATCGCCTCATATGGTCCCTTCATCACCTTTTGTGCCTCCACCCATGATTCCTTCACCTATGGACCTTCCCTCACTTGTGGATCCTTCTCCACCCATGAGTCCCTCACTCATGGATCCTTCTCCATTAGTGATTCTTACATTCTCCATTAGTGATTATTACATTCTCCATTAGTGGATCCTTATCCATTAGTGATTCTTACATTCTCCCAAGCATCCCTTGCTTGATTTCCCTCCTCAACATGATCTATTGAGTATTCCTACTTTTTTAGTTGAGGAAATTAGAAGAGAAGTTTTTTCCCCATTTTCTTTGAAAATTGATGAGATATTAGCAGTAGTTCATATCCATCTTTATAGAAATTTATCTAATGTCTTCGATAATGTGTGTGGGTATATTTATTAGTACTTATGAGCACAGACATGGTGCCTTTATATTTACATTTTGATTGGATGTGTGCTCCAATTCTATTTTTTTATCTATCTATTATATCATTTGACACTATGTCAAATTTATATTTGTTATATGGTGATTATTTAATTTTTGTACTATATCTTACTTATATTTTTATTTATTTTTGAATATGATTATCTTTCTTTATCATTGCTTTCTCTTTCTTTCCTATGTTTTTCTTAAAACTCTCTTCTTGTGTCTTCATGATTGTTTTCTTTCTTATCTCTTATTTTCATAGATAATTATCATTGTGACTTGGATATACAAACCCTATTCCCTTTGGTTCTTGTCTCCTATTACCATGTGATCAGTTAGAAAATAATGCATCTCATTATACTTTCCTTATACTGGTCCACTTTGGATCTCCTTTTTACCTTCTTCCTTTTTAACGAACTAATCATATACATGATTGAAATTTGAGATCAAATGTTAGTTCATTGTTAATCTTAAGTGTCTTAGTTAGTCTTTGTCTTTGGTTACTTAGTTTCCTTTAGCCTTAGCCTGAATCTCATTCATGTGTATCACTACATCTCTCATGATTGGTCATTCCAAATCCATATGGAGGATGAATCTTAAAAATACGTAAAAGGTTAAAATCCAAATCATTTAAAACAAAAAGCAATGATATAAAATGAAAAAATATTCTTAAAATTCAAATCATAGTAAAAGACATGATTCAAAGCACATCTCATTATTTTAGTCAAAGTTCAAACTCCATAGTTGGCCTCATGATAGAGATAGCATATTTTTGGGTGTAGTATGCTAGTAGATTAAAAAAGGAGAATAATAATAAAAAAATTAGTGATACCTACTTTTTTACACAAGTACCCAATCTTCATATTAGATCGATGACTCTATAAGGGGTTTTGAGGAATAAGGAACACATCATGGGAAGGTAGGTCTATTTTACCTTTTTTTTGTACCAATATACCTTCATGAGTTGATCTTAGTAGCATGATTATTGGCATATAAAGCTTTGTGTCTATAGAGAATATCTTTCCTTTATATATTAATGGTCACTAGTCACTTAGTGTCTTCTCATGTCCTTATTATTCCTCTTGTCTTCTAAGGTCTTCTCATTAGACACCTAAGTCTTGATTTTTACATTATGTTTTTCATTACCTATATCCCTCATATTTCCTCTTGAGAAATTTTTTTCTATCTATTGATCACTCCCCTTGGGATTTCATTTGTGAGTTGCATTATAAGATCATTGGTAGGACATGACATTCCTCACAAGTTACAACCTTTTTCCTTCCTATTACCCACATACTTTGTTACTCAATTGTCCCAATTTTTTCCATCGTAGTGGTGTTATCTTTGTGAGTTATAGTATAAGACTATGGATAGGACTTGATATTTTTAACAAAATTTTCCAATAATACAAGCCAAAATAAAAATTACATGTGTCAAATATGAGATAAGATGTGATTGATTATGAAGTTATAGGTCATTGACATGCTTTCTATCTTGATTTAGTATATTTTATGCTTACTTCATTTCTCTTTTGCTCTTATCTTCTTATTTTTTTAGTGCATGTAAGAATTCAATAATTTCTTGATTTTTTCATGCTTCCCATCTTGAATTAGTCTGATCAATTTAAGACCAATCTTTTTCCAATTTTGTTTTACTCTTAGACTTCCCAACATGATTTAGTATAATTGATTGACTTAATTAATTTATTTGTATACTATTTATGCCCTTTTATATACCTTTCATTTTATTACATTGTGTTTATACTTCCCAATGCAATTTTGTATGATTTTGTTTATTTTAATTTTGTGCAAAAATATTTCACTTTGGTGTAAAAACAAATTCCTTTTTACCATCTAGTTTTACCATCCCTTGGTTCTTTATACTTAGTCATTTTTCTTGTTATTCACATTTCCCAACTTAAAATAGTGTGTAGTACATTTTTAATTGATTGCATTTGTCCACGTATTTTTACCCATTTCTTTTTAAACATGCATGTGTATGTTATAAAACAAACCACATATCATATATTTCCTATAACATATATGACAAACAACTAAATACATGTGCTATAAATAAATATATCCAAAGCATCCATATCCACAACCATACTGATAAAAACATACAAAATCAACATCAATATGCCAAAATGATACATCATATATACATCTCATGAGTTTTGATACAAGTACAATCATATAAAGTGCCCCAAATCTATGGCTGGGATCCATCCTATCTATCTTGTGGCCTAACCATGCTACCTACTGAGGTCTTGGTCTGACTCCTCCAAATAGTATGATATAAAGAGGCCATTCAGGATCTCAATACATCTACCTATCCCTCTAGATGTATCACCCATTCCTATACCTATGCCAACTAGGTTAAGGTCACCATTTGTGTGACTCTCTCCTTCTCCTGTACCTATGTCATATGGATCAGGGTCATTGTATGTACCTCTGATTTTTGTGTCATTGAATCCAGATGCATAACTCTCTTCTCTATTAGGGCCTATCATGCCCATATATTTATTACACCCATCTCTATTGGTGGCTGCATCCTCTCTCTTTATGTTTTTATATACCTTGTTTCCTCCCCTACTAATCTGAACCAGCTTGCCTAAGCTAGGGTAGATGGTACACTAGGGTCATCTAATGCAATAGGGTCATATGGCTATAGAGTCTCATCCAAGATGTCATAGAGTGATCTCCTCACAAGGGAACCCAATATTTTCTCCTCATCCTCAACTATGCCTATAAAATCACACCCAAATAGATATTAGATCATTATTATATCTCACAATATATATCTACCTCTAGTCTTGATTTAAAAGTAAAAAACTTAAGTAATAAACCATGTCTTTTTCACACTAAATTATGTAGGTTTTCCTAGTGTTCTTCACATTAGACACCTTCACATATCATGAAATATACTTCTTTATATGTATTACTAAGATAATTAAAAGTATGTGTTTTTGAAATCTATCTTTTCCTTTATCTTATATGTTACTTACTGCACTTTACTTAGCATCAGTGTTGTGTGTTATCATGTTCTATTTCTTGAAGCACCATCCCATGTTTCACTTACATGACACGTGATGAGCTTTGAGTGGGTCATATGTATGCACATAATATTTTCAAACTTTTATCAATTACTAATACTTTTTATCTTATAAGAACTCATTATGTCTCAATCTCTCTGAGTGCATGACTTAAGGGGTGCAACGAGAAAGGGGTGGGTATAACATTGGTGCTTCATAAGATTTTTGTCCCTTTTGAAACTTTCCATCTACACACTTGTATCCTAAAACCATTTACCCTAAGATTATTATTCTATGTTTTACCCATTTAAATCATTTTAACATTCTTTATCCTCCTTGTTCTTGCCTTGACCCCCTTTTACTAGTTGATTATACTAAGTCGACTAGGTTAACCTTGTATAGTTTTCAACTTTTAATTACTATATAGGGTCAACTGATTTATTTGACCCTATACTATTTAGGGGTATTTTTATTAGGATTTTAATTATCCTTTCAATTGAATTAGCTTAGGACATAGTGATTTATCTCCCAAAAACATGTAGGGTTGACTGGGTCAACCTTATATAACTAACATATTTATAAGGATTTAGGGAAAGACCCACATATATATAAAAGTTCATTTCCAACCATTTTATAAGAGAGAAGTGAAGAAGAATAAGTGTGAATGCACATCTACTTATTGACCATTCTACTTGAGGAATAAACCTTAGGTTCTATACTTTCTTTAGAGATACAGATCTTGTCTTATAAAGAAGTATTTTTTATGCATAGATAGGTTGTGTAGCCTAGAGATTATTTGTATTTTTTATCCTTACTTACCATAACAATATCTTATGAATCACCTTGGAAAAGAGAGCTATTGATGATCATCAGGTTAATTTTCAAAGGTAAGTATTCCTAACTTTATTTTTCCTTTGTAAGAGTAGATAGATAATGTAGTTGTGTTTCTCTCCCATGCATTAAGATTTTGTATACATTGACGTGAGTATATATCTTATATGCATGTTTAGTTTAGTTTGTTTTTTTTGTAACCCCTAATTTGTACCACATGATTTGGTGTAAACTATATTAGATTTAATTTATTTTTTATTAGATGTAGAGTGAACATTAAACTTAGGACTCTTTTAGGGTTGTTGCATGATTATGTTAGACTGTAGGCTTTGGAACCCTTCCTAACATGGTGTATTATGACAAGTGATCCCATAATTGGGTCTAGTAGATCCCCATGTTGGTCATGATTCCATTTAAAAAATTTATTCCCAATAAGAAGTGTAGTTATGCTATATTTTATTTAATCTGATATTGATTTATAGACATGATGCATTTTTGATTACATACATAAACCATGATGAGAAACTCAAATAGGCTAGCTTTAGGCCTTTATCTTGATTGTGTATTTTAGAGAAGTGTGGTTTTAAGATAATGATTAGGTCTCTAAATCTTTAGGATGATGTCATTACCTTTAATTGGTGTTATTTAATGCCATATAAGCATATTTCTCATCATTTCATTTTAAGCTTTATACTTTCTTACATACCATTACTTGATTCAAATAATGAATGGCTATATGTGTTCATACTATGGTCCTTTCAATACAATGGTCTATACATTGATATGCATTTGATAGTTTAGGTCATTAAGCTACCAAATAAGTGTCCCTAATCTTCAAAATCACCTTGTAGAGGATTTAAATGTTTCAAACTCCTATCTCACTACTCACCTTGCCTTGACCTCATGACTATATATCCATCAACTCAGAATACTACTATAAGTTATCATTTAGGTGTCTTGACTACTATATTATAATGGATATATTTACTTAAGATATTTTTAATAACTTGATATATTTACCCACTTTAATGTCCTTAAAACATTTTAAATGACTATGTTCTACTAACTTGAATGGAGTCCAACCTCACCTCTATCACTATCTTTGAACTGCATGGAGATGGTTGTAGGTGGTGATTTTAGGTGTTAACTCCACCTTAAAGATTTACTATTCACATTGAAATTACTTCACTATTTTCTCTTACCTCAAACCAAGAACTTGATATTCACTTTGAAACTCAATCATTAAGAGAGTCAAAACCCTGTTATATGGACTGAGACCCTCATTGTAAAGTACATGTGAAGTAGAGACCTTGAGATAGGTCAATTGTGTTATTTGAATTCCTAGAGCCTATTTAATATCTAATTTGGGCCTCCTTACATTGATAACCTATCATAATGATCAAGAAAGGCATATTTGAAGCTTTTTCATGTTTTAATTCTATTGTAGGTGGAGATTTGATATGTACAAATTGATGGCTCATAAGAATTGGTCTCAAAAGGTAAAAGTTTCTCTAAGATCCTCATTGATCCTATATGGTAAACTATCTTAGAGAAAAATTAACTTGAAAAAAGGATGTTTAGATGGCATGGAAATAACGAATCATGTATTACCTTAAAAAACACAAAATTACCTTAATCTCTCTGAAAAATAGATTTGTAATGTTGTTTATTGACCAAAACTAGCTCCCCATGATTGAATTCTATCCTTGGTTTCCATGTTCTCTTGAATTGGTTGATGGGACATTAGTTGGTATTATTATAAACTCATATTAGATCCTAAATAATTTTAATTTCTTAATCATACCTCTATAGCCTCCTTATTTATTGTAGGTGAACATTAATTATTGAACTTTTGGCAAGATGACTCTTTTAAAGGCTTTCACAAGTTTGTTGACTTGATCTTTACACATAGTTTTCACTCTACTATTTGGATAAAGTGGAGAGGTGAAACTTATGCTCTTATTGTTCACATAGATTCATCATCAATCTACATGATCATAACACATGCCTAATTAGTACATTCATTATAAAATAGACTTTTCTTGGTTCTTTTTATCCATATGATTGTCATTTACCATATCAAGAGGTATAAAGAATGCAATGAATATTATAAAAGAATCTAAACATTTTTTCACTACCTCCTTCATGTCACTTGTCATGACACTCTTCTTATCTTACTCACCAAGGTCTAGAGATGAAAGTACACTACTAGACCTTAAAGTACTCTTGGTCCTTGGGAGAGTATGGCATCTGGAGCCTCAATTTTAAATGATTCTCATGACTAAAGTAATATTATTTTGGAACTTATGCTTTTCAATATAATTATGACATCATTTATAAACCATTCAATCACTAGAAACTCATTAACTATAGTTGTACCTTATGGAAGAAATTGAATCACCAAAACTATCTTAAAGGAGATTATGCTATATATGGAGGCATATGGGACTTTTTTTGGATGGATGAAACATGGAGTGACATAATAATTGAATATATATCCTCTGAAGATGAAATCACTTGCTTGATAACCCAGGTCTTGCTCCAAAACTGATCAAATGGACCATTCACAAGGACAACATAAAAAATAGGTATTATTCCATAAGTACCTTATTGTAAGGATTTAATTGATGAAATTAAGTGTAATAGGTGAATTTTTACCTTAAAAATACTAAAATAAAACCATTTCAACTCATGACATTCTAAAGCAAAGAAACAAAAGAAAACTTGGACCCTATTTGGATGAATAAACTATCTAAACACCCCTACACTCTTAGCAATTGTTTATAAAGATGGGAAGATGAACCTAAAAACCAATACCATAAAGTGGAATGAAAATAGGGTACCTATAATTTACCAATATATTTTATCTCAACTCTCTCTCCTAGCCATACTGAGTGAAAACCTTAGGCCCTCCTAGAGTTGTCCAAGACTACACCAAAACAATTTTCCCTTAGCATGAAGAACCAAAAGCTTGTCTATGAAATAGAAAACTTGGGTAAGATTTTTTATGATTTAAGTGACCTTTAATTCATTTTTTAAACCTTTTTAAATGATTTAATCTCCATTAGTGGTAGATAACCTATTTCATGCCTAGTTTGCAGCTAATAGGTTTTCCTTACCTCTATGGGTTCTTATGCTTAGATATGATTTATAAGTACTAAAAGAGGATATTAGGGACACAATTTATTTCTAAATATGATAGATAAGATTTTTTTTGATGATTTATAATTACGCTTTGTAATAAACACTAACAATGGAAAGTTTCAAGATGTGGGACTTGCAACTTGAAACAACCTCAAGATTTTTGAGAAGCTGGTTCTTCTTTAAATTGAGTAGATACTAGGAAAAGGGATAGGAATTTTAACATAAATAACAATGCAAGAAATAAAATCTAACTATGGCAATGTGCCTGAATGTAATTCGACCTTAATCCTGATCACAGTGAGACTATATGTAGGATTCATTTAAATTTAAGAGCAAACAAGTGCATGATCAATGTAAAAGATGGAAACAATAGAAATAGAGGCTCACAGCATAGACCACTTTTGCTATGATATAAAAAATGTCAACAAAGGCATAGGGTTCAATCTTCTTATTTGAATTTTCTAGTCATATAAGAGGCACAAAAACACGTACAGTTATATAAAATTTTCAACTCAAGAAAATGAGACAAAAGCAAATGACATTCCTAATCACAACTTTAGAAAGTCTACAGCCTAGACTACTTTTACAAATGACACAAAAAATATCAACAAAGGCATAATTCACTCTCAAAATCACTCTAAAAAGTCTAAACTCTTTACAATAAATCACTCTCAAAATTATCTCTAATAATTTCCCCCCTTTTGGTGATCTCTGCACCCTTATTTATAGCCTTGGATTCACTCTAGATTGTCTGCTTGTTCCCAATCTAATGGCCCAATTGAAATCTAACCAAACTGGAAGTGTCTAACAGAAGGTATCTCATAGATTCTAAAATGCTTCGTCTTCTGGCAGTTCATTGGTTAAAACAGATTATAGGATGCTCCCTTCTCTTAAATGCTAGATAACACTTAGCCAATTCTTTGAAAATCTTTCTATTACTTAGGAGACACTGAAAAATGACACTTGGCATGTTCCATAGCATGTTTTGAAGACACAAGGCACTTTCTGCATAACTTATACTCTTTTGTATCTTTGCTCAGGAATGTTCCACCTTTGACACTTATCGCTATCTGATTCCTCAGAACTTCAAAACCTTAAAATAAAATAAGACCCACAACATTTCTTACTTGAGTAACTTTAAAAGTGACACAGGGACAGGTGGCAAACTCCGCTGCCTCATCAAAAGACACGTGGCAATCTCTGCTTTACTCATATGGGATTACATGGTGGTCTTCACTTGTTTTAACTACCTTTTTAGAAACATGTAGAAGATGACATGTGGTGGCCTCTACTTTACTCTATTTATACCATAAGATCAATTGGGTCCCATTTCACATTTTCATGGACAATGACACTTGGCGGCTTTCGTTTGCTTAAGAAACAAAACTTGGGACCCACCATAGTCTTTGTTATATCAATGAGGTAAAATGAAGATAATTCAAATCGTGACATGTGGTGGCTTCTGCTCTCTTATACTAGGATACGTGGCATCTTCTATTGATTTTAGAAAATCAAAACTAAGACTTTTGTGACTGCCACTTAGCACTTTTTGCTTTATCCTAATACTTAGCTTGTTAAAACCTTTTTATGAAAAGAGATGAAAAGCGGGTGCCAATATGAAACTACAGATGATGACACTTGGCACATTCCACTGAGTTAATGTGAGATACGTGGCACATTCCATGGCCTTATTTAAATATAAAAGGTGCCTCGAAAAGTGATGCTTGGCATCTTCTACTTGACATAAAAACTTAGAGAAAAAATGAATCAAAAGGAAATTAGAACCCGCGTTCTATTTCCAAAACTTCACCATCTCGAACCAAAGTATGTGGGGATAGTGATCTGGATCATGCACTACTAAAAATTAGAATGAAACATAGAGTATTTTTTACTCTACAGTTATTGGTGACCATAAGGACTTTTGAGCCTGCTCAAAAAGAATCTACAACTCCCACATGATCTAAAATTACTAAAAGACATAGTTTTACCTAAAATGTTTCAAATAGATTCCATTTATAGGAATCTCTTCAGGTTCACCTTCCATCATTTCTAGCTCAAATGAATTTTATTGTTTACATGCCCAAATTCTATAAGGGCCACTCCATAATGCTTCAAACTTAGTGTGTTGACCTAGTTTGGTAGCTCTTGCATGCCATTTTAAAACAATTAAGCCTATTTCAAAATGGGGGTTTGAATTCCTTTTATCAAAATAGTCTTTAACTATTTTATGATGCTTTATCAATGAATCATGTGCTGCATCCCTCTTTTCTTGAACTTCTAGAAGTTCTGCGAGTCTGACCTGCATGGGGCCATTTTCTTCAATTTCAATCTGTTTGATCAACTGAAGCACAAGAATCTCCAAGCTAAGGGGAATTACAATAGGTTTCCCATATACTAATTCATATGGGGACATTTTTATCACCTATTTAGGCATAATTGTATCAGCCCACATTGCTAAATTAAGCACTTTATGCCATTCTTTGTGATGATCAACCCATATTCTTTTGATTAGTCTAATCTAGTTCTTATTAGTTGATTCTGCCAAACCATTACCCTGAGGGTAATAATTGGAAGAAGTTTTCAGATATATTCCATGCTTTAATGCAAATTCAGATACTTTGGACCCTAAAAATGCTTTAACATTATCTAAAATTATGGTATGAGGAAGCCTCAAAATGAGTAGTGATACTCCTTAGAAAATCTAGGATCACATTTTCTATTGCTTCCTTGAGTGGTACCACCTCGATCCATCTAGTGAAATAATCTGTGGCTGTTAAGATCCATTTATGACCCATACTAGATACTGGATTTATCATTCCAATGAAATCAAGACCCAATTGAGCAAAATTTTCATGTACAATTATAGGGCTAAGAGACATTGCTGCATTCCTTCTCATCCCCACATAATATTGACAAGATTTACATTTTTTAACCAGCTGATACCAATCTATAAATAAAGTAGGCTAGAAATAACCTACTTCACTTATCTTTATAGCTATGGTCTTTGTAGAAAAATGTCCACATGATACTCCATGATGCATTTCATGTAGTATTTTCTTAGCCTCATCTTTTTCTACACATCTTAACAATTTGCCATCATAATTTCTTCTGAAAAGAACCTGTTCAATTAAAACAAAATGAGATCCTTGTATCCTATAGTATCTTCTCTTATTGTGAGGGAGTTCCCTTGGGTAAATCCCATTTTTCATAAAGTGAATCCTGCTTGTAACCCAAGATTCCTAATCAACTTCTTGTATTCTCAATACAATTTCTTCTTTTGTTCCTAAATTCATTTCTTTAGGTATCATCTTTTCAAGCTCTTGGGTCATATATTGGCACAAACCCCTACCTCTAACTAATTTATTAGGTTTGACTTCTACATCATATTCAAGGATCTTAGTTATCTAGTTTGTTCCTTTTTCAACAATTTCACCCTCCATGATGTATTCTTTGACATTTGGATGTGTTACAAGTATCAGAATTTTACTTCTTGATACTATATGCCTGAACTTTTTTAGAGCTTTTACCATTGCATATGCTTGTTTTTACACAAAGTTATATCTAGTTTCATACTCCCTAAGTGTCCTCAAGAAAAATTCTATTGGATGTTCTCCCTCCTCCTTATCATCCTTTTGTGTTAGAACAACAACAATACTAAGCTCTCCTCCATATACATACATTATAAAAGGCTTAGAAAAGTTTGGGTTTCTAAGTACTAGAGCTATTGAGATAGATTTCTTGACCTCTTCAAAGGATTGCCACTTGAAAATTAGGTCTTTTTTAGCAAAAGTGTCACTGATCTTACTAAGCCCGCAAAATCAGATATGAACCGACTGATGAAATTAATCTTTCCCTAGAAAGATTGAATTGCTTTCTTATTGAATAGAAGAGGTAAGTTCATTATAGATGCCACTCTTTCTGGGTCTATAAAAACTCCTTCTTTAGATACTATATGTCCCAATAATTTTCTTTGAGGGATAACAAAGATACATTTCTTAGGATTCAAGGATATTCCAATTTTTGACATTTTTTAAACACAGCTTCTAAATGATCAAAATGATCAGCAATATTTTTTGAAAAAATAATAAGATCATCAAGATAAATTAGGATGATTTTATTTATCAGTTCCCCAAATGCAACATCCATAGCTATCTAAAAAGTGGCTCCAGCATTTGATAGACCAAATGGCATCTTAGCATATGCAAATGTTCCCCATTTGGTGGTAAAAATAGTCTTATATTGGTCTTATTTAGCCAACCAAATCTATTATATCTAGAGAAACCATCTAACAAAGAAAATCTCTCTGATCCAGCCACAATTTGTAGAATTTATTCCATGGAGGGTAAGGGATAGTGATCCTTCAAAGATGCTTTGTTTAGATCTCTAAAATCTACACAAAGTCTTATATCACCATTCTTTTTTTTAACTAGTACCAGATTTGATACCCAGGTTGAGTGTTTGATTGGAAAATTATTTTAGAATCTAAAAGTTTTTACAACTCATCTATCATTAGAGGCTCAATTCTTGGATTCACTAGCATCTATTTTTGTCTGACAGGCTTAGATCCTTCAGTCAGTTCTATTGTGTGTTGAATGATGTCTCTACTATATCCATGAAGGTCTTCATAGCTCTAGGCTATGACTCTGTCATATTTTTTGCATAATTCAATTAGCCTTTCCTTTTCTTCTTGAGTTGCAGAATTTCCAACTTTTAATTTTTTCCCTTCACTCACTTCTATTTCAAAATAATCTGCTTTATTTGCTTAGAACCTTTTATTCTGCAGGCTTACATCTTCTGGATCAAAAAGGCTTTCTAAAGTGATTAAACCTTTGGGAAGTTTATTATTCTTTAATTATATAATTTTATCCTCATATGCCTCTTCAATCTTTGGTTGCAATTGATCAGAAAATTCCCCTAATTGTTGAAAAAATGAGAGTACTTGAGAATCATTCCCAAATACTTGCCAATTATCATCATTATCAGGAAAAGATGACCTTACTATAACCTTTACTGACTCATTATTAACTAACAGGCTAGTTGTTGGATCAAACTACGAACCAATTTGTGCCATCCTATCAGCTTCAAAATTTTGAATTCTGGGAACTACTTCAATATTAAAAGCTTCAAAATCTTCTATTAAATCCCAAATTCTGTGCTTATAGGATTTCATTCTGACATTCTTTGTTATTGCCTTTTCTCTAATTTGCTTTACTACTAATTATGAATCTCCTTTTACTATTAGATTCTTTATTCCCTTTTTATTGGATAATAGGAGCCCATGTACAAAAGATTCATACTCAACATCATTATTAGTACAAGCAAATTGAAAATGGATAGCCCTTAAAAATTTTCCACCATTTGGAGCAGTAAGACAAATTCCTGCTCCAACACCATTTTTACTTCTAGCCCCATCAAAATTTAAAGTCTAGATTTCTGAATCTTTTTTGGATCCTTGAGTAGTTGGTGTCTCTTCCCTTAAAAAATTTGGGATTTCATGGTCCTCATCAAAAATAACATAAGTACCTAGACCAGTAGAGTTATAATTTTCATATGGGTCACCATGCATCATAGCTAACAACTATTTATTTTCTTTTTCATGATTATGCTTAGTCCAGTCACCTATCTTAGTAAAATGGAAGGAATCCAGTTTGGATTTGCTTACCTGTAATTTATTGTTCACTAAGGCTATTGTCTATAGATGAACTATGTCTTTGAGATTTCTTTTATTAGCAGGTCCTTCAGTATATTTGGGCATTGCTTGATTTTGAAGAGCTTCTTGTAATAGTGTCCTTTATTCAGGAAAGCTAACATGTCCCAAATTTATACTTGTGTTGGGGTCATCTTCAACTGATCCACCACGTTCATTGGTCCAAAATTTTGAATTCTCAGAAGATTAGGATATCTTGTCTTTCTTTGAACTTGTTTAGGAACTTCTTGATTCTGTACTGGCTAAAGCATTTCTTGTCTAACAGCTGCATGTTGACGACATTGAAATGAAGAATTATCCATAGCTTCATTGTTTACAAATTCAAGTTGTTCCAACATTCTTCTCTTTGATCTAGTATAGTAGTCTGATTGCACCACTGGTTTCTTGGAAACAGAAGCTTCATTCAAAAATACTAATTCTTCATCTTCAACCCATGAGAACAAAGCATATTCTAGGGCTATTTCTTCCTCTTGTTGCAAGGACATCCTTTGCATCTGAGCCACTAGAACTGAATTCTACATACCAGAAGACCGATAGGCTTTATTATCACTAGAACTTACAAACTGACCATCTAGTTTTCTTTACTCTGCCACCTTTTGTTAGAGATTACCCATAGGACAATCTCTAGGTGTATAAGCATTATTGAAAGGGAAACACTAAGAATTAGTGTTATCCACATAATTATTTTTCCCTAGAACAATCTCCCTATTTAAATTGGGAGGAATAGTCTGTGAGGGTGTGGGGACTGTAACTAATTGGTTTGTTGGCTGATGGTTGGTTCTATTTAGTTGAGATGAAAATATGTTTCCTTGATAACCTTAATATAGAGGCTTAGGGAAAGTATTCTACTATCTTTTTATATTGATTAGCTCTTTAGAAAATGTCCTTAGGATATTCTTAATATCATCTAGCTCAGATGACTGAGTGGGGACAATTTCTTTAGTAGATGGTTGAGGATAGGTGTACATAGACACAGGTGGGGATATAGATTTAGGGGCTTCTTGAGGTAATGGCAAGGAAATTTTTGGGAACATGGGCATGGGAGGCCTTGGAGGTAACTTTCCAGCATCCATTAAATTGTTCTCAGCTCTGACTGCATATTCATAAGCCTCTAGCAAAGTGTGTCCTCTAAGTAACTGAATCATAACAGATATATCTAAATTCAAAGCCTTAAGATAAAATACTATATCCATACTTGGTAATGGTCTAGTTGTAGCAAAGATTCTTTCCCATGTCTTTTGAAATCTGGAATTGAAGTCCATCATGGCTTCTTGTGGTGCCCTTTGAATTGTAATTAATTGCTGTAACAAAGAAGACTTATCACCCTTCTCTTCAAATCTTTTAAAGAAAAGATCTCTCAGATGATCTCATGTAGATATGGTATTTGGGGTCAAAGACTAATACTATTCTAGAGCCTTCCCTTTAAAAGAACCTGCTAATAATCTTATGGCCACATTTTTCTATGTGACATGTATAGCACAGACATCTGATACATCCTAAAGATGTTCCTTAGGTGTTTTAAAATCTTGCCCATTGAATTTGGGTAGAGATTTTAGGGCATTCACTGGGGTATTGGAAGAATCAAAAGACTACCAATGATCTAGCTTGCATAATTTCTTGGGGGTATAGGTGCTCCCATATTTGCTCTAAGTATTGGTACAAACTGGTTGGCTCTTCCTCTTGGACTAGTTACCAAAGGTGGCAAAAGAATACCTGGATTTGTAGCAGATTGTGATCTGGTTACTAGTCCATAGCTATGACTTCTCGTAGCTCTCTAGTTCATATGATCTTGAAAGAGACTTCAAGATTGATAGCACCAGGTGTGCCAAAAAACTATTGATGATTTAAAATTGTGCTTTGTAATAAAAACCAACAATGTGAATTTTCAAGATGTGGGACTTATGACTTGAAACAACCTCCAGATTTTTGAGAAGCTTGTTCTTCTTTAAATTGAGTAGATACTGCAAAAAGGGCTAGGAATTTTAACAGAAATAGCAATGCAAGAAATAAAATCTAACTATGGCAATGTGCCTGAATGTAATTTGACCTTAATCCTGAGTATAATGAGACTATATGTAGGATTCATTTACATTTAAACGCAAACAAGTGCATGATCAATATAAAAGATGGAAACAATAGAAACAAAGGCTCACATCGTAGACCACTTTTGATGTGATATAGAAAATTTCAACAAAGGCATAGGGTTCAATCTTCTTATTTAAATTTTCTAGTCATATAAGAGGCACATAAACACGTATAACTATATAAACTTTTCAACTCAAGAAAATGAGACAAAAGCAAATGACATTCCTAATCACAACTCTAGAAAGTCTACAGCCTAGACTACTTTTGCAAATGACATAGAAAATATCAACAAAGGCATAGGATTCAATCTTCTCATTAATTCTCCAGTCACATAAGAGCCACATAAACATGCATAGTTACATAAACCTTCCAAATTGAGAAGATAGAACAAAAGCAAATGATATTACTAGTCATAGATCTAAAAAGTCTAAACTCTTTACAATAAATCACTCTCAAAATTATCTTTGATAATTTCCCCCCTTCTGGTGATCTCCACACCCTTATTTATAGCCTTCGATTCACTCCAAATTGTCTATTTGTTCCCAATCTAATAGCCCAACTAAAATCTAACCAAACTAGAAATGTCTAACAGAAGGTATCTCATAGATTCTGAAATGCTTCATCTTCTAGTAGTTCATTGGCTGAAATAGATTGCAGGATGCTCCCTTATCTTAAACACTAGATAACACTTATCCAATTCTTTGAAAATATTTCTATGACTTAGGAGACACCAGAAAATGACACTTGGCGTGTTCCGTAGCACCTATTGAAGACACGAAGCACTTTATGAATAACTTTTACTCTTTTGTATCTTTGCTCAGGAATGTTTCGCCTTTGACACTTATCACTATCTACATCCTTGAAACTTCAATAGCTTAAAATAAAATAAGACCCACAACATTTCTTACTTGAGTAACTTTAAAAGTGACATAGGGATAGGTGGTGAACTCCGCTGCTTCACCAAAAGACACGTGGCAATCTCTACTTTACTCATTTGGGATTACGTGGTGGTCTTCATTTCTTTTAACTACCTTTTTAAAAACCTACGAAAGATGACACATGGTAGTCTCCGCTTTACTCTATTTATACCATAAGAATAATTGGGTCTCATTTCACATTTTCATGGACAATGACACCTAGCGGCTTTCACTTGCTTAAGAAAGAAAACTTGGGACCCACCACAGTCTTTATTATATCAATGAAGCAAAATGAAGATAATTCGAATCATGACACGTGGTGGCTTCTACTCTCTTCTGCTGGGATACGTGGCATCTTCTATTGATTTTAGAAAAGTAAAACTGAGACCTTCTGTGACTGCCACTTAGTGCTTTCCACTTTATCCTGATACTTAGCTTGTTAAAACCTTTTGCTGAAAAGAGATGAAATGTGGGTGCCGATATGAAACCAAGAATGATGACACTTGGTGCATTCCACTGAGTCACTATGAGATACGTGGCACGTTTCATGGCCTTATTAAAATATGAAAGGTGCCTTAGAAAGTGACACTTGGCAACTTTTCAAACTAAAGTATGTGGGGAAAATGATCTAGATCATGCACTACTAAAAATTAGAATGAAATGTAGAGTATTTTTTACTCTACAATTTTTAACCAAATAAAATCCTCAAAAACATGTTCAACCATGGCTCTAAAAGGCCCAAAACTACATATTTTTGTACCAAAACTCCTCTCCTCCACTCCAAATGACTTGAAATGACCTTGAACATGTATAAATAATGAAAAAACACCATAATGAGTTGGAAATAATTCAAAACAAATTTTAATTCTTGAAAAAGTCACTTTTGCACTTAAAATTTCTATTTAGAAGCTCCTCAAGTCATTTAATGCACTTTTGAGGGTCTTTTAGGAAAATTAACTTCTCTAGTCATCATTTTTGACTTGTTAGAATCTCTAAAACATTTGAAAAAAACTCCTTTATACCTTTTAATTCATAAACACCTTGAAAACTAGCTAGATCCTTCTCTTGCAACTCAAGACCCATTTCTAGACCTTTTCCTTAGAATCTCCAAATTTACCTTAAACTTTGCTAAAAGATTTAAAAGAGTGTAAGGAACATGAGGTATATCCATGAAGTATTTCTTATCTTTCCACTATTGGATCATCCACTTCACTAGGACCTTGCATATATCCCCACACCACATGAAAACCTTCCAGGATATTGCACTGTACCATCTAATCAGGACTACAAAGAGACTAGTCATGAAGGCAAAAGATCACTACATGGTCTAGGAGAGTGGCCTAATCTATCTAGGTAAAAGTTTCATATTTAGACCAATTTTGAGTAACATTTCTAGCTACCTCCTAAAATTGCATGCTTGTCTATGTAAAAGACTAGTTGCCTTAGACTATCTATTGGACTTATGGGGTCACAAAAGTCTCTTAAATTGGTCTTCAACTGATCACAAGGCTACAAATCTTCTGATTAGAACTTTGAAAATATCAAAGAAAACCCAAAATAAAACAACAATGTGCTCAAATCACTTAGGGAAGGGAAACACACAACAAAAGGGAAATGTGCACAAGGCACTTCTAGGAAAATAACAAAAACTACTCTAATATATATAAGGCTACAACTTTATTTTAGTAACAAGGTTTTAGATGAATCCCATTAACTATGATGGGTAATACCTCTCCATCCAGCTGGGAAATTTGAAAATCATTATTTTATTTACATCCATGGATTAAGTAAGGGCCACTCCAGAAGCTATCAAAATTAGTATGGTTGCTTGGCTTAGACTTATTTAAATCCCACCTGAGGACTAGATCACTCTCTTTTAATTTTCTTGCTATGTATCTCTTGTTAAAGGCTTTCTTGAATTGAGATTGATGTGATTCCGTATCTTCAATTCAAGATGCCTCATTTCTTCAAGCTCCATGAACTCTACCATCCTCACACTCATAGGTTCACTCTCCATCAACTCAATTTGATGGGCTAGATCCAATGTAGGTAAATTAAGAGAGATGGCAACTTGTCTTCTCTCCCATATACTAATAAAAATAGTGAGTTTCCAATGGCAACCTTGAGGGTTACTATATCAGTCCATAAGTCTATCCTTAACTTTAAATGTCAAATTCTCTATTTCTCCAAATTCCTCTTAATTATTCAAATTAAGTTCTTATTCATTGACCCTATAAGTCCATTGCCTTGGGGGTATTAATTGGAAGATGTGCTAAGGTATATGCCAATATAAAGTGCCCATTCACTCATCTTCATGCTAATAAATTCTAAGGCATTATATGAAATGATGTTTGTTCATAAACCAAACCTTGTCACTATATTGTCATAGAATTCCAACACTAATGTTTTTTTGGTCTCTTTTAGAGTAATTGCCTCTATCCACCTGATAAAGTAATTGGTGGTAGTGATTACCCACTTGTGTCCTCCAATGGAATGTGGATTTATCATTCTTATAAATTCAAGGCCCCACTATATGAAGGGCTTCTCTACTTGAATGGGATTAAGAGGAATGTCTGCCAACCTTTGCTTGTTTGTAAAGAGAGCACACTTTTGGCACTTCCTCTCCCATGCATATGCATCTTTGAAGAAACTAGGATAATAAAAACTAGCCCTCATTAATTTTATAGATGTAGTTCTTAGGGGAAAATAACCTCTTGTAGGTCCATCATAGAATTTCTCAAAGAGTCTAGTCACTTTATTATCATCTATGCATCTGAGCAACACCCCATTGATGTATTTTCTAAAAATAACCCTATCAATCAAGGCATAAAGTATAGATTGAAGTCTAAAGTATATAATCTTTGTCTTATCTATACCTTGAGGATAATCACCTATTATTAATAACTTTGCCATGTCCTAGACCTATCTAGTGTGAGTGGAGGTGAAACTATCTATAAGCTATCTTGTGTCACCAAAATAACCTCTTTCACTTCATGAAGGTCAGCAACCATGTGTTCACATAAACCTTTACCTCTTACTAACTTAGTGACTTTGATTTCTACATAATAATCCATGACTCTTTTAATCCAACCATCCCTCTTCTCATTCAATTCCTGTTGAGAAATAAGTCTTACTTTAGAATGAAACACCATAAGATATATTTTGTTGTTGGATAACATAGGATTGAACTTTTTTAGACTTCTCATAGCTTCAAGGACTTTTTTCTCTAAAAAGTGTACATTTATTCATACCCTTTAATCCCTTGGCTAAAAAATTCAACTGGTTGTTCAATTCCCTTCTCCATTACTTTGCATCAACATAGTTGATATGTTATCAATGTTGACAAAGGCATACAATATGAAAAATCATGAGAAGTCAGGATTCATTAGTGTAGGTGTTATAGAGTAAATTTTTTACTCTACATTGCATTCTGATTTTTAGTCACGTGTTACAAATTTTATTCCCACATACCTTGGTCTTTGATGGAAAAGTTCATAAACAGAACACGGGTTCTATTTCCCTTTTGATTGATTTGTTTCATTTTTGGCTAAGTATCAAAATCAAGCAGAAGCTACCAAGTGGCATCTTCTGAGGTACCTTTCATTTTTCCTACAGGTTGGTTGAGACATGCCACGTCTTCAATAGAAACTTAGTAGAAAGCACCACGTGTCGGTATCTATGTTGCATATCGACACCCACATTTCATTTATTTTTTAGTGAAAGTCTTCAATAAGCTAAGTATCAGGATCAAGTGGAAAGTGCCAAGTGGCTATTGTGGAAGGCTCTGGATTATTTTTGTAAAAGAAAGTGGAAGTCACCACATGTCGGCATCCAAAATAAGGAGATTCAATGCCTTGGTTCAATACCTCGAGTTATGTGTAATCGGCACGTAGTGTTGAACCATTGAACCATTGAATCATTTTTGATTCAACGAGCAGTTAAAAGGAGCATCCCAAAGACCAAAGGACAAGTGCCCTTTTAGAGGGCAAGTAAGGTGCAACCAAACCATTTAAATAGAGGCCACCAAGTGTCATCAACTAAGCCCCTTTATACTCCATTCTTAGAAGCAGCGAAAGATGCCACGTATCTTCCCAGAAGTAGTGGAAGCCACCACGTGTCGACATTCGAAAGATATTTTTCAAGTTTCATTGCTGAATAAAGATTGTGGTGGGTCCCAAGTTTTATTTTTGAAGTCTGTGGAAGCTACCAAGTGTCACCATCCATAGGAGCCTACCATGCATCCTGAACACTTCCACAGCATAGCAAAAGAGTAGCAAAGATTTCCACGTGTCATTTGTTGAAGAGAAGTGGAGATTACCACCTATCTCCATTCCCCTTTTAAAGGTTACTCAGGCAAGAAATGTGGTGAGTCTTATTTCTATTGAATTGTTAAGTATCAAATAAGCGGATTGCAATAGGTGTCAAAGGTGGAATGTTCCTGAGCAAGATATAGTAAGAATATAGGGAAAGCAAAAAGTGTCGCATGTCTTCGATAAAAGTTTTAGAAAATAAAAAGTGTCATTCTCTGGTGTATCCTAAGAAATAATTAGATTTTTAGGAAATTGACTAAGTGTCCTCTTCCATCTCAACAGAATAGAGGGTCCTATGTCTTTGTTTTAACAAGTGGATTGTAGGAAGATGGAATGTTCAGAATCTGAAAACTATCTTCTAATAGACACTTCTAGCATAGTTAGAGTTTAATTTGGGCCGTAAGTTTGGGAACATTTAGACAATCTAGAGGGAAACTCAGTGGGAGTTATTTCTAGTAGATGGAGCTATTCATCGGGTAGATTTTTGGGGCCTACAAAAATTGAAAGCGCAATTTGTTTGTCCCCTGTGAGATAAAGGCAGAATAGACAGTTGCATGGGAAAAGAGGGGATGGAATGAGAGATTCGAGGCTATAAAGAGGAGTGGAGGGATCACCACAAAAGAAAAAAGGGGAAGGGAAGAAAAAGAGAGAATTTTTTGATAAAATTATTAGACTTTCTAGAGTTGTGATTAGGAATATCATTTGCCTTTATTCTATTTTCTTAAGTTGTAAAGTTTATGTAACTGTGCATGTTTATGTGCCTTTTATATGGCTAAAGAATTAAGGAGAAGATAGAGTTCTGTGCCTTTGTTGATGTTTCTTGTATCATTATGAAAGTAGTCTAAGCTGTGAGCCTCTGTTTCTATTATTTCTATCTTTTACATTGATCATGCCTCGTCTACTCTTTAATGTAATTGAATCTTACATATAGTTTTACTATGCTTAGGATTAAGGATCAAAATTACATTCAGGTGCATCGCCATAGTTAGATTTTCTTTCTTTGCATTTGCATTTCTATTTAAATTCCTATCCCTTTTCCCCCAAACACTTGATATAAAGAAGAGACTAGCTTCTTAAAAATATAGAGGTTGTTTCAAGTCGCATGTCTCACATCTTGAAACTTCCCATTGTTCGTGTATGAAACAAAGCACAATTTTAAACATCAATAGTTTTTGGCACACCCTATGGGACCAGTCTTAAAGTTTCTTTCAAGACCATATGAACCAGAGAGCTATAAGGAGTCAGAGCTATGGACCAGTCACTAGATCACAATCTACTACAAATCCAGGTATTCTATTGCCACCTTTGGTAACAAGTCCAAGAAAAAGAGATAACTAGTTTGTACCAATACCAAGAGAAAATATGGGAGCTCTGATACCCCTAAGAAATTATGCAAGCTGGAACACTGGTAGTCCCTTAATCCTCCCAACTCCACCAGCCATTTGTGTTCTTATCCCAATGAATGCCCTAAAAGCTCTACCCAAATTCAGTGGGCAAGACTCTAAAACACCTATGGAACATATTTAAGATGTGTCAGATGTCTGTGCTATACATGTTGTCACACATCAAAATGTGGGCATAAGATTATCAGCAGCTTCTTTTAAAGGGAAGGCTCTAGAATGGTATCGGTCTTTGACCCCAAATACCATATCTACATGGGATCAGCTCGGAGATCTATTATTTGAAAGATTTGTAGAGAAGGGTGATAAGTCTTCTTTGTTACAACAATTAATCTCCATTCAAAGGGGACCACAGGAAGCCATGACTGACTTCAATTCTAGATTTCAAAAGAGTTGGGATATAATCCCTACTATAGCTAGACCATTACTAGGTATGGCTGTAGTATTTTATCTTAAGGCTTTGAATTCAGATATATCTGTTATGATTCAGTCACTTGGAGGACACACTTTGCCAGAGGCTTATGAATATGCAGTCAGAG
Source organism: Torreya grandis (assembly GCA_037957365.1). Lineage (NCBI taxonomy): Eukaryota > Viridiplantae > Streptophyta > Pinopsida > Cupressales > Taxaceae > Torreya > Torreya grandis. The sequence goes on from JARHVA010004115.1 coordinate 1,160,011, forward strand.
CTGAGAATCATTTAATAGATGCCAAAAATTTACCTCCAAGGCCTCCCATGCCCATGTTCCCAAAAATCTCCTTTCCATTACCTCAAGAAGTTCCTAAATCTGTAAGCCCACCTATGTCTATGTACACTTACCCTCAACCATTTGTGAAAGAACCTGTCCCTGCTCAGTCATTTGAGATGGATGATATCAAGAATATCCTAAGGATGTTTTCTAATGAGCTGATCAATATAAAAAGACAACAGAATACTTTCTCTAAGCCTCCTTGTCAAGGCTATCAATGAAAATATTTTCATCCCAACCAAACCAATATCAGGGTCCTCCAAAATAAGCTAACCATTAGCCAGCGAATCAATCAATTGCAGTTCCCACACCCTCACAGACTATTCCTCCTAGCTCAAATAGGGAGATGGTTCTAGGGAAAAATAACTATGTGGATGATACTAATGCCTGGTGTTTCCCTTGCAATAATTCTCATACACCTAGAGATTGTCCTAGGGGTAATCTACAATAAAAGGTGGTAGAGCAAAGAAGAATGGATGGTCAGTTTTCCAGTTTCAGTGACAATCAAGCCTACTAGTCTCTTGGTATGAAGAATTTAGTCCTAGTGGCTTAGATGCAAGGAATGTCCTTACAACAAGAGGAAGAAATAACACCAAAACATGCTTTGTTCTCATGGGTTGAAGATGAAGAATTAGTTTTCTTGAACGAAGCATCTACCTCCTAAAGACTAGTGGTGCAATCTAATTATTACACCAGATCAAAGAGGAGAATGGTGGAACAGCCTGAGATTGTAAATGGTCAATTCATGAATAATCCTCCATTTCAAGGACAAAGAAACACTGTTGTCAGACAAGAGGTGCCTCAGTCGGTGTAAAATCAAGGGACTCCTGCCAAAATTTAGGAAAAAACAAGATGTCCTTATGTTAAAAAAACTCAGTCTTTAGGACCGATAAATGTGGTGGATCAATTGAAGAAGACTCCAGCACAAGTATCAATATGGGATATATTGGCTATTCTTGAATAGAAGACACTACTGCAAGAAGCTCTACAAGGCCAAGTAGTGCTGAAAGGTACTATTACCAAAGATGGACCTACTAGAAAAGAAAAGCTCAAAGATACAGTTCCTCTAGGGACAACAACGTTTGTGAATGATGCAACACATGTAAGTAAATCCAAACCAAAGCATTTCTATTTGACTCTGATAGTTGGAAAGAAACTCTTGCATAATGCATTGATAGATTCAGAAGCTAGTACTATAGTGATGCCCAAGCAAATAGTTGATGCTTTGAAAATAAGATATGAACCCCTTACAAAAGGAGTTATGTAGCTATATGGAAAAATAGTACAAATAATAGGGAGAATTAAAAAATCCCATTGTAGTTATATACTTGTCGTAATATAATTGTCAACCAAGATGTAGTAGTCATAGATATACCTCCTATTTTTGGTTTATGTTTATCCAAATACTTTACAACAAAAATAGGAGGATATGTCTCTTGATTGGTCTCACCTCATCCTAAGAACCAGATACGGTTTGAAGATGAAAATTCCATCTAAACCACTATTAAAAGATCATATCACCAATGAACCAACATCAAAATTAGAGGTAGATCATGCTATGTTAAATAAGGAAGAAAAGATTTTTGTTGAAGAGTTAGGTGACTGGACTGAGCATGACCAAGAAGAAGAAAATAACCAGTTGTTCGCTATGATGCATAATGACCCATATGGAAACTATGACTCTACTAGTCTAGGCACATATGTCATTTTTGAAGAGGACCATGAAATCTTGAATGTTCTAAGGGAAGAGGCACCAATAACTCAAAATTCAGAAATCTAGACCTTAAATTTTGATGGGGCTAGAAGTAAGCATGGTGCTGGAACAGGAATTTGTTTTACTACTCCAAATGGTGAGAAAATTTTAAGGGCTATCCGTTTCCAATTTGCTTGTACTAATAATGATGCTGAGTATGAATCTTTAGTACATGGGCTCTTGTTATCCAAGAAAAGGGGGATAAAGAACCTAATAGTAAAAAGAGATTCAAAATTAGTGGTAAAGCAAATAAGAGAAAAGGCAACTGTTAAGGTGTGGAGCTAAAAGATTCAACTATTTGCACACACATGAAGAGAGGATGCTGAAGAACCAGAGCCACCGGCGTCAGCAGTATGACCGATGTCGGTCAGATGCAGTGGAGAAGGAGACCAGCAACGGCAGAGAGTTGGCCGACGTCGGTAGCACCAGACAAGTAGGGACCGGCGTCGATTGCCTGTGTGGTCCAGAACTGTTGTTTACGAATAGTCAGTTAGTTAAACCGAGTGTTTGCATGCTAAGGGACTATTTTAAGTCACGATATGTATGTCTAATTTTAGTAGTTAGATGTCTATTTTTGTAACCATGGGATTCTATTTAAAGACCCATGAGGCATGTATTGTAATTATCAAATTGATCAAGTAAGAGCATTGAAGCAAGCAAGGTCAAGGAGATCTATAGGTGTAAGTTCAAGGAGATTAGCTATAGCATTCAAGGAGGGATTGTAACTCAGGTTATAGAGTTGGTTTTGTGTTGAGCAAGAGAGAGAGGGAAGAAGTTCTTGAGGTGTGGCAAACATTTGAGGTGGAGGGAGAAGTGGCATCTTCCTTATTTGTATTTTCTTCTAGTATTATCTAATACAATTGTGTGTATTGTCTCTCAAATTCTTTGCTGTCTCATTTTTCTAGTTTCTTAATCATTCTGGTATAATTTCTGTGTTCAATTGCTCATATACAAGTAATCAATTATGCTACCGTTGGATAAGGGGCCTCCTAACAGTTGGTATCAGAGCTACGGTTTGCAGGAAGCAGGTTATTGTTTTTGATTATAGGTCATTCACAGGGTTTTTTGATTGAGTGGGAGTTCAGCAATGGCAGAAGAAAGCAAGCTACGAATGGAGAAGTTTAACGGCAATAATTATCAACACTGGAGGATGCAGATTGAGGACTATCTGTATCAGAAGGATCTGTACTTACCATTGGGTGGGGTTGCATGCAAGCCCACAGATATGAAGGATGAAGAATGGAGTGTTCTTGATCATAAGGCTCTCGGTTCCATAAGGTTGAGTCTTGGAGCTTCTGTGATTTCTAGCTTATCACAGTGCAAAACAACGGAAGAGTTGATAAAGTCCTTGGCAAATTTATACAAAAAGCCCTTGGCTTCTAATAAGGTATACCTTATGGAGCAGCTATTTACTTTGCAAATGCAAGAAGGTGGTTTGGTACATACTCATCTCAGTGATTTCCATGGTTTGGTAAACCAATTAGCTTCAGTCAACATTGTTTTTGATGATGAGGTAAAGGCTCTCTTGATTTTATGTTCTTTGCCTGAAATTTGGGACGGTATGGTTATGGCAGTAAGTAACTCTACATCTGCTTCTAAAATCTTAAAGGTTGATGATGTTGTGAGTGTGATTTTGAATGAAGAAATACGTAGGAGAAGCACAGGTGAATCATCAGGGAATGCTCTAAGTGCAAAAAGCAGAGGAAGGCAAAAGGAGAAGATTGAGCAAGGGAAATCAAGGTCGGGAAGGAGATCCGAGTCCAAAGGTATTACCTGCTAGTTTTGTGGAAAGAAAGGACATACAAAGGAGTGTTGGTTGAGAGATAAAGAGAATCAACATGCAGGTATTGAAGAAGCAAAGGATGCAAATATTGTGGTACAGGATGCTCTCATACTTTCTTTGAATAGTCACGTAGGATCATGGATATTAGATTCTGGTTCATCTTTTCATGCATCCCCAAACAGAGATTTGTTTCATGAGTATGAACAGGGAGATTTTGGAGTGCTCTATTTAGGGGATGGTACGCCTTGTCAGATAGTTGGCAAAGGGAAAGTGCAGCTGAGATTGCAGATTGACAACACATGGGTATTGAAGGAGGTCATGCATGTTCCAATTCTGAAGCAGAGTTTGATTTCTATAGGAAGGTTGGGTGATGAGGGATGCACAATAACCCTCACAGTGGATTCTTGGAAGGTTACCAAGGGAGCACTTGTTTTGGCAAGAGGTAAGAAAGTAGGTACTCTTTATCTATCTACTTGTATTACTGATTCTACTTCTGGTACAGATTCAAAGATGTGGTCTAATAGGTAGGGTCACATGAATAAGAAGGGAATGGAAGTTCTTGACTCAAAAGGTATGTGTTCAAATTCAGAAGGCATGGATAAAATTCATTGTAGGAAAAGAAAATTTGAGGCTTTTGACAAGAACAGGGATGTCTTGGTGTTTTTGGAGGAGTTGAAGGCCAGAGAATAGTTACAGGGAGTAAATAAATCTGAGTAGGGCAGCATGGATAGAGATTTGATCCAAGAAGAGCTCACGGATGAAGAATTCATCACTCACGGGAACACACAGGCATCGATGTCAGTTACTTGGAGCCAACGTCGGTTAGTCAGATACCGACTTCAGTCTTGTGCAGACCAGCAGGGTCGGTAGGTCAGGCAGGAGAAGTCTGACGTCAGTCATCAGGACCGACATCGGCAAGGGGGGACACCGGCGTCGGCCAAGGGTAACGACGTTGGCATTTAGGATCAGTGTAGGGAACTGACATCGGTTGGGAGCAGACTGGGAGTTGGCTGAGATTGGTCACTGGAACGGATGCTGGGTGGATCTATGAGTCTCAAACACCCATACAGAGGTCAGAAAAGGTATGTGAACCTCATATTCGCTGTTCACCTTCTTTATATTGCTTACTGTTAGTCATGAACTAGGAAGATGGAGGAAGCAATGTAGGTAGAATCCAGAAACAGTGGGAGCTTGACATGGATGAGGAGTGTGAGTCCTTGGAGTAGAGCCAAATAGGTACTTGTTGGTGGAGTTGTTAGCTGGATAGAGGGATGGATTCCCATTTTAGAGAAGAGAGTGGATGGACATCTGAGATAGAAGGCTATGGTATATGGTCTTGAGTTAGCTGCATGGCAATGGAGGTTTGACCATTGTATTTTATCTTTACCAGGTTGGATAATATTAGCTACATTATCCTGTTACTGTATTGTGTTACTTTTTGTAGGGTTGCATATACAGGGAGTTCTCTGAGTTAAGGGTAAAGTTGGTTCAGAAGTATGTCATGAAGAATTTGGGAGCAGCAAAATTCTTGTGGCATAGGTGACAGGTATATCATCACAGGTTTGCGTGGTGGTTGGTTTTCAAGAGTGACTTTGAAGAGGGATATAGGGCCTAAGGAACAAAATAGATGGTGTATAGGTACAGGTACAGGTTGTAGCTGTTTATCTCCAAGTGGGAGATTGTTAAGGTGTGGAGCTAAAAGCTTCAACTGTTTGCACACACATGAAGAGAGGATGCTGAAGAACCAGAGCCACCGGCATCGACAATATGACCGATGTCGGTCAGATGCAGTGGAGAAGGAGACCAGCAATGGGAGAGAGTCGGCCGACGTCAGCAGCACCAGACAAGCAGGGACCGGCGTTGGTTGCCTGTGCAGTCCAGAACTACTGTTTACGAACAGTCAGTTAGTTAAACTGAGTGTTTGCATGCTAAGGGACTATTTTAAGTCGCGATCTGTATGTATATTTTTAGTAGTTAGATGTCTATTTTTGTAACCATGGGATTCTATTTAAAGACTCATGAGGTATGTATTGTAATTATCAAATTGATCAAGTAAGAGCATTGAAGCAAGCAAGGTCAAGGAGATCTACAGGTGTAAGGTCAAGGAAATCAGCTATAGCATTCAAGGAGGGATTGTAACTCAGGTTATAGAGTTAGTTTTGTGTTGAGCAAGAGAGAGAGGGAAGAAGGTCTTGAGGTGTGGCAAGCCTTTGAGGTGGAGGGAGAAGTGGCATCTTCCTTATTTGTATTTTCTTCTAGTATTATCTAATAGAATTGTGTGTATTGTCTCTCAAATTCTTTGCTGTCTCATGTTTCTAGTTTCTTAATCATTCTGGTATAATTTCCGTGTTCAATTGCTCATATACAAGTAATCAATTGTGCTACCATTGGATAAGGGGCCTCCTAACAACAACAGCCAAAAATGTAAGAATGAGATCCTACAGACATAGGATTTGGGACTTAATAGAAGATTTTGAAGCTTTCAATATCGAGATAGTCCCTAGGAGTCAAAATTTTAAAGCTAATAGGATGGCCCAGATTGGCTCACAGTTTAATCTAACAACTGGCCTATTAATTAACAATGAGTCAGTAAAAGTTATGGTGAGGCCGACTATTCCAGATAATGATGAGAATTGGCAAGTATTTGAAAATGATGCTCAGGTAGTCTCATTCTTACAACAATCAGATGAGTTTGTTGATCAATTGCAAACCAAAATTGAGGAAGCCTATGGAGATCAGATTATACAATTGAAGACTAATAAGCTCCCCAAGGGCTTGATCACCTTAGAAAATTTATTTGATCTAGAGGATGTAATCCTGGAGAAGAAAAGGTTCTAGGTAGACAAAATAGATTATTCCAAAATAGAGGTGAGTCAAGGGAAAAAACTAAAAGTTGGGAATTCTGCAACTCAAGTGGAAAAAGAAAGACTAATTGAGTTATGCAAAAAATATGATAGAGTCATATCCTAGAGCTATGAAGACCTTCATGGATACAATAGAGACATTATTTAGCACACAATAAAAATGACTAAAGGATTTAAGGCCATCAGGCAAAAATAGAGGCCAGTAAATCCAAGGATTGAGCCTCTAATGATAGATGAGTTGTAGAAACTTTTAGATTCCAAAATAATTTTTCCAATCAAGCACTCAACCTGGGTATCAAATCTAGTACCAGTTAGGAAAAAGAATGGAGATGTAAGACTGTGTGTAGATTTCAGAGATCTAAATAGAGAATCTCTAAAAGACCACTATCCCTTTCCCTCCATGGAACAAATTATACAAACTATGGCTGGATCAGAGAGATTTTCTTTGCTAGATGGTTTTTCTAGATACAATTAGATTTGGTTGGTTGATGAAGACCAGGACAAAACTACTTTTACTACTAAATGGAGAACATTTGCATATGCTAAGATGCCATTTGGCCTATCAAATGTAGGATACACCTTTCAAAGAGCTATGGATGTATCCTTTGGGGAACTTATAAATAAAATCATCTTGATTTATCTAGATGACCTCATTATTTTTTAAAAAAATGATGTTGATCATTTTGATCATTTAGAATCTTTCTTTAAGAAATGTTAAGATTTTGGAATATCACTGAATCCCAAGAAATGCATCTTTGTTGTGCCTCAAGGAAAACTATTGGGACATATAATGTCTAAAGGAGTTTCCATAGATCTTAAAATAATTGCAGCTATAATGAACCTACCTCTTCCAGTAAATAAGAAGGTAGTTCAGTCCTTAGGAAAGATTAATTTTGTTAGTAGGTTCATATCCAATTTTGTAGGCTTGGTGAGGCTAGTGACACTCTTGCTAAAGAAAGACCTATTTTTCAAATGGACTACAGAAGGAAGGTCAGCCTTTGAAGAGGTCAAGAAGGCTATCTCAATGGCCCCAGTACTAAAAAGCCCAAATTTTTCCAAGCCTTTTGTAATATATGTCTATGGAGGAGAGTTAAGCATTACTTCTGTCTTGACACAAAAGGATGATAAACAGGAGGGAGAACACCCAATAGCCTTTTTCTCATGAACTCTCAGGGATTATGAAACCAAGTAAAAATTTGTAGAGAAACAAGCATATGCCATAGTAAAAGCCCTCAATAAATTTAGGTATATGGTATCAGGGAGCAAAATTCTAGTACTTGTAGCTCACCCAAGTGTCAAAGAATACATCATGGAGGGAGAAATCACTAGGAAAAGAGCCAACTGGATTACTAAGATCCTTAAATATGATGTAGAGGTTAGACCCACCAAGTTAGTCAGAGGTAGGGGTTTGTGCCAATATATGACCCAAGAGCTCGAAAAGATAATACCGGGGGAGACAGATAAAGAAGGAAAGACGAAGATGGTGTTAAAGATACAAGAGGTTGATTAGGAATCCTGGGTCACAAGTAGGATTCATTTTATGAAGTATGGAATTTATCTGAGAGAACTCCCTCAAAATAAGAGGAGATACTATAAGATACAGGGAGTTCATTTTGTTTTAATTAAATAGGTCCTTTTCAGAAGAAATTTTGATGATAAATTATTAAGATGTGTAGAACAGGCTGAGGCTAAGAGAATACTACACGAGATGCATCATGGAATATCAGGGGGGCATTTTTATACAAAGACCATAGCTATAAAGATAAGTGAGGTAGGATATTTTTGACCTACTTTATTTGCAGATTGTTATCAACTGGTTAAAAAATGCCAATCCTACCAATATTATATGGGGATGAGGAGGAATGCAACAATGCCCCTTAGTCCTATAATTGTGGATGAACCTTTTGCTCAATGGGGTCTTGACTTCATTGGAATGATAAATCTAGTGTCTAGTATGGGTCAAAAATAGATATTAACTACCACAAATTATTTCACCAAATGGACCGAGGCAGTCCCACTCAAAGAAGCAATAGAAAATGTGATCCTAGATTTTCTAGGAAGTATCACTACTCGCTTTGGGGCTCCTCACACCATAATTTCCGATAATGCTAAAGCATTCTTGGGGTCTAAAGTATCTAACTTTGCATTGAAACATGGAATATATCTGAAAACTTCATCTAACTATTACCCTCAAGGTAATAGTTTGGCAGAATCGACTAATAAGATCTTGATTAGACTCATCAAAATAATAGGGGTTGATCATCACAAAGAATGGCATAAAGTGCTTAATTTAGCACTATGGGCCGATAGAATCATGCCTAAATAGGTGATCAAGATGTCCCCATATGAGTTGGTATATAGAAAGTCAGCTGTAATTCCCCTAAGCTTCGAGATCCCTGCTCTCTAGTTGATCAAACAAATTGAAATTGAGGAAAATGGCCCCATGCAGGTTAGACTTGCAGAGATTTTGGAGGTTTAGGAGAAGAGGGATATAGCCCATGATTCATTAATTAAGAATTAGGGAATGGTTAAGGACTATTTGATAAAAGGACTTTGAATCCTCATTTTGAAGTAGGCTCGGTTGTTTTGAAGTGGGATTATAAGAGCCACCAAGCAGGGTCAGCATACAAAATTTGAAGCATTATGGACTGGCCCGTATAAAATTCATGCATGCAAGTAGAAGAATTTATTCAAGCTAGAATCAATGGAAGGAGAACCTGAAGAGATTCCTATAAATGGAATCTATTTGAAGCATTTTAATTAACTTGGGTCTCTAATGTATTATAGTTAGATAGTTTCCCATTCCTGTATTGTTTTTTTCTGTTGTTTTCCCACTTTTATTTTAAATAAGTGTTTTTAAACATAGGGTCGGTGGCTCAAAAAGTTTTTGAAAGTAATTAAAAATCTTCAAATTCTTGAAGCATTGAATGTTTTCCAAATCTTTATAAATATGTAAGGTACCTTGCGCTGTCACTTGCATAACATGTCTATCTTGCTATCCTAGGAAGATTGAGTAGGATTCGCTAAAAGTTGTCCAAGTTTAATGCCTTTTGAGACTTGATAGGTCCATAAATACGTTTTATCAATAGTTAAAGTTTACAAACTCTCAAGCATTCCTACAACTATGAGAAAATATCCTGCTACTTGCAAAAAAATTTAGCGCCTAATAAATTTGCTTTAGCGAGAGTGTTTTTGTTTGCAAAGGGTTCATACCAGTTATCACAGAAAGGACATAGAGATGGAAGGAGAATCATCTTCACAACAAGGAGATAGGATGTATGAATCCCTTGATAGGTTTTTAATAAGTAAGTCATATGCTTTAGCTCCCACACAACCATTGAAAGCCTATCCAAGGACCAAAATTCTTGAGGTTGGTTAGGCAAGTGACCTAGCAAAAGTAAAGGATTATGCAGATGGAATCATGGACCCAATCTTGGAAAGAGCCAACAGTAAAACCCTTAGAGAAGGGGAACATCAAAGGTGTCTTTAGAGGGCTAGAGCAGGGCAATATGAGATGTTTTCCATGAGGATATAGACCTACAGTTCCTTGTCCTAGCTATACATCCATGCCCCAACTTGGTTGAATTATGCGTAGACTTGCTCCATGCACCCTCATGCACCATTCAATAGGGCCCTTTCATGGTGTAAATCACACCGTAGGCTATCAAAGATATGTTAACCCTACACCATGATAGTAAAACAATGTTTCCCATTGTTGCTAAAATACAAAGGACATGGCCTAACATCAATACCCAATTAAGGTTCTTAAGAACTAAATTGCAAATGGGCGATGACAAAACTACTATACCCACACTCCATGTAGCAAGAGCCTAATTCACACAAGCTAGCCAAGATGCACTATCCATGATGGCTTTCATTTTTAGCATGAAAGATGATATGGTAGTTTATGTAGAGCAAATGGCTATCCTCTTCAGGTTGAAAACCGTCGACAAGACCCAAGAATATCAGCTTGACTTTTTGGAGAAAATTGCTTTTTCAATGGTGGAGCAACTGGCCTAGTTCAAATCAAAAGGAGTGTTTAGGTACTCTTCTTATTTTTTTCACCTCATGCTATACCAAAACATCGACCTCTTCACCCAACATATGCATCTGGATATATATGACCCAAGTTTTGACCCCTAAAGGACCATTCCTGTGTCTGCATGGACACATATTTTGTCAAGGACCAGTGACCCATATGATTTTTGGGAACTATTTTTTACCCCTACTTTTTTCCACCTCAGCCCCAAACCAATCATGAACTAAATTTTTTCCAGTGTTTCAAATCTCCTGGCCAGTTGCCTAATTCCTTGTGACTTCTACTTTGGATCTCACCATATGATTATAAGAGTTCATGGTTTTTGTGAGGAACTAATGTTTCTAGCAAAGATTCTAACTCTTAGGTTAGAATTTTTAGAGGTCACCAGGCAAGTGTCAATAGTAAACAATAATTATGGTTCTGGGAAATAGAAGAGGAAAATGTATGATCTCCCATGGATGACAAGCAACATAGTTTTAGAAACCAGGGATGCTAAAATTTTGCTGCTTCAAAAGCTAGCCTTTCTAGGGTTCCTGTTAGTTGAAGACAAATGGGTATGCAATCTGAATGGTTATATAAATTCATAGATAAAGACTAATAGGGTTACAACTAGGATTGCACATGAGGGATGCCCTTTTTGGGAGACCAGGAGAAACCTTATAGAAGATGCTCCTAATTTTTATGTTGAATTAATAAATTTTCCCCTTCTGCAAAATAGACCATGGGAAACTTTCTATTTTAAGTAGAGGGATTATGATCCCAAAGTTAGAATGACTTCTAGCTTGAGAAGAGCATTAAAGAATAAATATTGGGATGTGGAAAAGATAGAAGCCTATTGGAAGTATAGGCAGGAAATTTCTCAAACCACCCATTCTTTCAAGAACATGGACATAGATGAGAGATGGGAAGAACTATGGGATGAGTTCCATCTCTCCCCTACATCTAGCCTAGAGACAACTAATTTTCCAACACAGAGTATAGAGCAAGAAACTGGGCTAAGCCAAGAGCCACAAACCTCAGAACAAATTGTAGTTTTAGCAACTATGTCAGTTTAGCCCCAACCTCTCAGCGTCTTGGAGAAACAAAAGAGTGTGGTTCATTCACCACTGAAAGATTCCCCATCATTAAAAGTAATTGAAGTTCCCAGTTCTCCACAAGGATCCCCGATGGTGGTAGCAGATGTGGAAGGAGAGAGAACACAGCTAGAAGAGGAGACACCCAAGAAATAAAAGATTGTGTAGTTTCTATTGGCTACAAAAGAGGAGACAGACACCTAATAATGCCAATTATAGAGTGATGTAATTGCTCTTTAGGTAAGTATCATTCCTCCTTCTTAATCTATGTCTTCTCCTATTGTCATGATGATTTTATCTAGCCAGATAACATCCCCTGCCACTTCTACCATTCCCATTTATCACTTCACCCCATCTGTGCCACCTTAGGCTTTAACACTACCCCATTTCTCCCCCTCTATTCCCAAAAATTTTCCCCTCAGTTTGCCCATAGCCAACAATTGGCTATTCAATACGGTCTGCCATAGAGACATCCTTTTGCGAGTGGGTATATTGCCTCTCCTTCTACCTTCTAAATCCAAGCAGATGCTGCACAAAAGGCAAGGGAAGCCTGAAGAGAGAAAAAGAGGACAAAGGAAAATAAATCACTAGCTACAACACATATGTGGTCATAATTTGACCCAATTCAATATCAATTGATAGTGATGCAGTGTTGAACCATTGAACTGTTGAACCATTGAACCATTTTCGGTTCAATAGGTAGTTCAAAGGAACATCCCAAAGACTAAAGGACAAGTGCCCTTTTGGAAGGGAAAGTAAGGCACAACCAAACTATTCAAGTGGAGGATACCAAGTGTCATCAACTGAGCCCCTTTCTACTCCATTCTCAGAAGCAGTAGAAGATGCCACATATCTTCCCAAAAGCAGTGGAAGCTGCCATGTGTTGACATCTAAAAGATCTTTTTTGAGTTTCATTACCGAATAAAGACTGTGGTGGGTCCTAGGTTTTATTTTTGAAGTCTGTGGAAGCTGCCAAGTGTCACCATCCATAGGAGCCTAACATGCATCCTGAACACTTCCAAAGCATAGCAAAAGAGCAGTGGAGATTGCTACATGTCTTTTGTTGAAGAGAAGCAGAGATTGCCACCTGTCTTCATGCCCCTTTCAAAGGTTGCTCGAGCAAGAAATGTGGTGAGTCTTATTTTTGTTAAATCATTAAGTATCAAAGAAGTAGATTGTGACAAGTGTCAAAGGTGGAACATTCTTGAGCAAGATATAGTAAGAATATAGGGAAAGTAGAAAGTGCCGCATGTCTTCGATAAAAGTTGTAGAAAATGCCTAGTGTCATTCTCTGGTGTCTCCTAAGAAATAAGTAGATTTTTAGGAAATTGACTAAGTGTCCTCCTCCATTTCAACAGAACAGAGGGTCCTATGTATCTATTTTAACAAGTGGACTGTAGGAAGACAAAATGTTTAAAATATGAAAACTATCTTCTAATAGACACTTCCAGCTCAGTTAGAGTTTAATTTGGGCTGTAAGTTTGGGAAAGTGTAGATAATCTAGAGGGAAACTCAGTAGGAGTTATTTCCAATAGATGGAGTAGTTCACTAGGTAGATTTTTGGGGCCTGCAAACATTGAAAGCACCGTTTGTTTGTCCCTTGTGAGATAAAGGTAGAATAGACAGTTGCGCAGGAAAGGAGGGGATGGAATGAGAGATCTGAGGCTATAAAGAGGAGTGTAGGGATCACCACAAAAGAAAAAAGGGGAAGGGAAGAAAAAGAGAGAATTTTTTGAGAAAAATATTAGACTTTTTAGAGTTGTGATTAGGAAGATCATTTGCCTTTATTCTATTTTCTTAAGTTGTAAATTTTATGTAACTATGCATGTTTCTATGCCTTTTATATGGCTGATGAATTAAGGAGAAGATAGAGTTTTATGCCTTTTTTAATGTTTCCTGTATCATTACGAAGTCTAAGTTGCGAGCCTCTATTTATATTGTTTCTATCTTTTACATTGATCATGCCTCATCTGCTTTTTAATGTAATTGAATCTTACATATAATTTCACTGTGCTTAGGATTAAGGATCAAAATTACAATCAGGTGCATCGCCATAGTTAGATTTTATTTCTTTGCATTTGCATTTCTATTTAAATTCCTATCCCTTTTCCCCCAAACACTTGATATAAAGAAGAGACCAAATTCTTAAAAATCTGGAGGTTGTTTCAAGTCACATGTCCCACATCTTTAAACTTCCCATTGTTGGTGTATGAAACAAAGCATAATTTTAAACATCAACAGGTGCCTAAGTAGTGTTCTATTTGATAGCTTCAAATCTTGCCTTTCCTTTTCTTATCTAAGTGAATAACTAATTCGTCTTCAACATAGTAGTGATAGGTTTAACTAAGCTTTCAAAACTAGGTATGAACCTTCTTACAAAGTTTATCTTTCTAAGGAAACTTTGAAGTCCCTTCCTATGCTTAGGAAAAGACAATGGAAAGATTACACTTATTATATTAGGATCAATTTCTAATCTCTACTTTGAGATAATATGACCAAAGAATTTTCCCTCATGGATATAAAATATAGAATTTTTGGGATTCAATGAGATCTCATACTCTATACACCTTTCAAATATCAGCCTTAAGTGGTCCAAGTGTTTACTAGCCTTCTTGGAGAATATTGTTATGTCATCTAGGTACACAAGCACCATTTGATTGAGTAAACCTTATATATAAATGTCTATGGCTCTTTTAAAATTAGCTACAACATTTAAGAGGCCAAAAGTCATATTTTTGTAATCATAGGTGCCCCATTTTGTGGTGAAGGTAGTCTTTTATTGGTCTTCCTCTCTAACTAGCACCTGGTTATACCCTGAGTATCCATTTAATAGAGAGAAATGATCTGAACTATAAACCATTCAAAGGAGTTTCTCCATGGATGGCAAGGGGTAATGGTCTTTTAAAAAGACCCTATTCAAGTCTCTATAGTCTACATATAACCAGATCTCATAATTATTCTTTCTCATAGGCACCAAGTTAGCCACCCATGAGGAGTGCTTGATAGGAAAAATGATATTAGACTCAATCAACTTGGTTAACTATTTTCCCATCAGCTCTTTAATCTTTGGATTGATTGGCCTTTATTTTTGCCTAATAAGATTGGCATTGGCCTCTAAATTTATGGTGTGTTAGGATAACTTGGGGTCAAAACCTCTTGGATCATTATACTCCCAAGTGAATAGATCTTGGTATTCCCTATAAAGTTCAATAAATGCATGTTTTTTTGTCTCATTATTCACCTTTCCAATTTTGAAAAGCTTGTCCTTGAATATTAGGAATCTTTCATAGCGTTCTTCATAAGTAGACATAACTGTCTTGTCCCTCCTCATGTGATCTCCTTCATGGAAATGACCTTCAAGGGTGACCAGCCCTTTAGGAAGTTTTTTTGAATTTATTTAAACAATTTGGTCCCCATATTATTCCTGAAGTCTACTTTGGTTTGTTGAGGAGAATTTTTCCTCTTGTAGAAAATAAAAAAACTACTTGTCACTATCAAAGACTTGTGAGTGAGCTTAATTATCTGGGATTGATGGTCTTACTATCACTTTAACATGTGGATGTATTTTAGACCTATTAAAATCATTTAGAATGTCAAACCGAGCCCCTATTTTTGCCATCCTATCATCATGTAGATTTTGTTCTCTTAGCATTGCTTGGATATTGAAGGATTTAAAGTATTCAAGTAGGTCCCATACTCTATTTGTGTAGGACTTCATTAAGGGGTTATTGGATATGTTTTAACCTCTCACCTAATTTAATATCACCTCACTATCCTTGTATACCTATAATTGCTTTATTCCCTTCTTAATAGCCCACTAACGACCATAGATTAGGCCCTCATACTTAGTTGCATTACAATAAAAACTAAATTATAAGTTGTATTATGAAAATTATTTATTATTAAAGGGACATATTTTCATTACACCTACTCCTACTCTATGCTTTCTCCTCAATACATAAAATAACATCTTCCATAATCTACTAGTATCCTCCTATGGCCTAGTGAGGGATGCCATGTACTCATTCTCTTCATGCAGGCAATAAAATCCCATGTCTATTTCTTAAACACCTAAAAAAGGACCAAGAAGATGATTATAACTCCATAACTCATTTAATATTACATTAGGTATTCCCTTCGAATGAATGTTTATTTCTTAACCAATAAGGTAGTCTTCTTCATCTAGAATAACACAATTGATGTTTGGGCTACTTGGACCATAGGGATTAATATGTAATTAGGAAATAGGTTTAGCCTTCATATATAACTTGGTCCCATAACTTTTCCTAGAATCCATATAGGACCAGTCTATTGCTAGGTAACCACCAATTTTGGTAGTGAAGTCTCTAGATAAGCATAAAGAAAAATGGGGAGGCACTTATAGAACCACTACATCTTGAGTCATTGAAAAAATATTAAAATAATTTAGGTTTAAGTTTATACCTCTAATAATACCAAATAGTTGGGTAGAATATCCATAGATCTATAACACTCCCTTATCTTGGGGTTCATACTTCAAACCAAGCTGATATGCTATTGATTTTGGCATTACTAAAGTACTTGCTCTACTACCTACCATGTAGTTATATACCAAGGAGATACCAATAATTAAATAAAGGTATAAGGGAGGAGTTTTGACCACTTTATTTAACTTCCCTTTATGTTCTTTAGTTGTATAGTGATAACTACACTCTCCTTGCTTGGTGTCTTCTCTAAAACACTAATCTTTGACAAGTCCTATTGAAGGATATCCAAATGACCAAGTATAGAAATAATTTACCACATTGTAAAAATCATGTTTTAATTTTTAATTTTCTCAAAAACATTGATGTGAAAACCACCAAACTTTTCTTGTACTTTGGGAGCCACAATTGTGATTTAAACCTATGAGTTTTGGGGTGCAAATGTGTTTCCTTGGTTCTAATTTTTTTGAGTTATGAGAAATTTTGGTGCATCAATAATCTCATTTTATTTTGATAGAAATGGATTAATATTAGGTGACTATATAAATACTTCATGACTGCCCTCCATGTTCCTTATCTTGAACCTAATTTTGGATGCCATAGGAATGTTTGATTGGCTAGAAATAGCTTGCTGATTGAAAGCATAACACTCTTCTTATTGATAGTTGATCATCATATCACCCGACTAGTTTTGTTACTCATTATCCCCTTGGAATTATTGATTCTCTTTTTGTTTTTTCATAATAGGAACTTATACATTATAAGCCATGAGAGTTTGGTTGAACCCATAACTAGCACCCTACTACCACTGATCACTAAAATTTTGATTCAACTCTATGTTTTAGATAATGGCTTGATTGAATGAATGATTATAAGGTATATAAGCCTCACCTTATTTTAAAATGTTTTTTTGAATAGGTACCAAGGTATTGGAAGCACTTTTAGTATTAGGATTGTAATTACTTTTCCTAGCATAGATGGGCTATCTTTGTCCTTGGAAAATTGCCTTGAAGGGTGGCATATTGGCTTGGTACAATTATTTAGGTTAATATGGGGGATGATAAGGCATATTATACTAAGATTTCTACCTATTTAAATTTAACAATTCATTTCCAAATATTTGAAACATATTCTTGAGTTCTTGAAATTCACTAGACTAACTAGTTGAAGCTTTTTCTTTTTTTATTGCTACTTCATAAGCATCTATTAGTGTGTTTCCCCTATAGACTATATCATCACTACAATGTCACTATTGAGATATATTAGATAATAGAGGAAAGCATAGTTAGGAGTGGGCCTAAAAGGGATTGGAATATTGTCCCATGTCTTTTTAAACATTTTATTAAAATATTGTATAATCTCTTAAGGATTTCTCTTCATTGTACTCAATTGTTCTACTAGTGACAAGTGGTCACTCTTGTCTTCAAACATTTTGCACAAAGCATCTCCTAATTGATCCCATGATGTGACAAATTTAGGAGTAAGGTTACTATACTAATCTAGGGCCTTTACCTTGAAAGATATGTCCAAAAACATAATAGACACATTTTATTCATTGATGTCATGGATATTGGAAAAGTTGGATTTATCTTTTATGTGTTCAAAAGGAGTTGTAGAGCCATCTCATATGAAGTAAGGCACACTCTTAAGGGCTGCCACTAGGATAGGATCATATTTATTGAGTTATAAAGTAATTTTATGCTTTAAATCCACAAAAGACAAAGATCTAAGGGCAGCCATGGTAATTAAAAGAACTAACAAAGATCTTATAGTAGAGTTAGACTTATAAATTGGCTTAGGAGGAAAGCTTATCAAGTATGGATGAGTCTTAGAAAACCTCAATCTTTTTGATTATTTCAAAGGTAATTCAACAAAATCAAAAGGAATACCTTTAGAATTTGACCTTATAGTCACCTTTATCATGAAAGATATGTATTTTTATACTACCAAAAAGTTGAGTGTTCATTATAATCACCAAATGATAAGGGTGTGGATGCAATAGTTATTACAAATGGATCAAGACCATCATCAATCTCGATCAATATTCTTTGAATGTAGTCCCACCAAGCATTGAAAAAACTATTGTAACACATAATTTCATACTTGTGAGAGGGTTCTTTAGGATCTCTCACTACTAGCTATAAAATGAGATAAACCTCAAGATGTGGGTATCTTGTGATGAGGTTGAACCTCTAGATAAGTTTGGTTCCTCTTGGAAGGTGACCTAAACTACTGATTCTACTTAGAAAAGGGATAGAAGTGTTGAAAAAGATGAATAAAAACACAAAAAAATATCATGTAAAGAACTTAAAGATACTCTAAGTTGCATGAAACTAACACTAAAATAGTTCAAAGATAACCCTCGCTAACACATTCTCTCAAACTAGTCATTTTGCATCAATATTCTTAAACTAGACTCCCTAGATAAGAGGTGAAGTATAGAGGAGTATTAAAACTCACAATATACCATCATTAGTGATAAAAAATCACAAGTTCAAACTTAAAAACACCTTGAGATACCTGTAAAAAGACAATAAAGAAGGACAATCACCAAGGAAGAAAAATCCTTGACAAAGTAATCATGCACAAACTGACTAGAACACTAGATGTAGGCAAAGAGCTAGGTAAAATAAGTTATGTTATTACTTCAAAAGGATATTATTATAAAATTTTATAGGGTTTTACCTTGTCAAATGAGAGCATATATTTACAATGGAGAAGAAAAGGGATATATAGGAGAAAAGCGAAGGGAGAGGAGAAGAAAGCTCTCAAAAATCAAGAAATGACATTTGAACACCCTCCATAGAGCTCTAAAAAAGAAGGGGAAGAGGTAGATGAGTCTCAACCACCTTCAAACCATGTAGGTGTTGAGATTAACTTATAAAATTAACCCTACAATGTTAAAAAGGTCTTCAATCTCTTCCATTGGCCTAAAAAGGCAATAGAGGACAAAATTTTCTTGAGGAAGATGAGATCATGCTTCATTAACTTTATAAAAGTATTCAATTATCTAGGATATTCCTTAAATTCTCTAATTTTCTCCCTCTCAAAAAATCTTCCACTTGATTTCTACACCCCAATTCGACTTGGATTCTAGAAGGTACTTGGTAATATGGTTAGTCACCTTGGCCTTTGATGCTTGGATTGACATTTTAGGCTAACTTTTTGTTCTTTATTATTTATTCCCAACTCATATTTTCTCATCCAACCTAAAAAACTCACCATGGAACCTGCAAATCCCTTGGACTCCATTAATGGAGGTCTTCAAGCTCAAGCCACCTTCAACTAACTATCCCAAAACTTACTTTCAAGGCCATCTGCTATTATGAGAGACACATTTTGACCTATATAAGGCTTTCAAGCATCCATATCATTCCTATTCAAAATAAAATGAAACTTTATACCACCTTTAAGTCCTACAACAATGGTGTAAATCTAAATTAAACCTAAAACCATTCACAAATCATTAGAAAACTTTAGTTTTGGCCTTTTATCTTAACAAAGAACCCTAAAAAACCCTATAAATGGATCCAAGTAACATATAACTATGATTCATGTCCCATTAGGCTTCCTACATGTATTTATATAATTTCATACTTTGAAGATCTATAAAAATGGGCATTATTAGACCATTTTAGGCCTCCTAAGTAGTGACATGCACCAATTTATTCTAAAATAATAGGTCCAAAATTATCTTGAGATATTCCCCTACAATTTTTAGGTTATTTTCAAGTTATTCTAGGTCATTTCATGGTCTTATGAGCTAAAAAAATCAAACTAGTCAAAAGACTCTTTTGGCAACTAGGTATAGTCATGTTGTATGATGTTTTTATTAAATAAAAACATGTTAAAAAATATCACTAAATACATGTAATTAATATTAAATTAGTGAAAAACATACTATAATTCTTAAAATAGTAATCTAAATAATCAAAATGAGTTCTAAAACCATTCTACTCAAATTAGGTTTACTATGTTTTATAATAGTCTATAATGGTCAACTTATACAAGTAATAAATTAATATTTTTATACATTAATAGATAAATAACACTTATATGTTTTTCATCAAGGAGTCTATTTCATATTTTCTTTTTATACCGTGAAAAAATTATCAATATCTTGGTCTCTACATGCATTTCTTTGCTCACTAGTTTCTTTGGTTTTTACCATAGTCAACACCTTTTTGTTTGACCTATAATAAATGTAGTTTTAAAGCCATTTATGAAAATACACCACATATAGGTTGTTATTCTCAGTTTACATAACAATATTCCTTTTTACACCATACTAAAATTCTCAATAGTTTGGATTTTGAAAATAGTTCTTTGGTGCCTGGTTTCTTTGGCAAGCATACTCAATTTGAAATCAAATGGTAATATATTTTAAAACCAATATCTATTTATTGAGACATAAATTTGATGGGATATGGAATGTATCTAGTTTATAGACCAACTTGGGAAGCTTATAACTTGAGATAGAAAACTTGCCAAGACACCAAATTTGGAGGGCATGTTCTTGCCACATATAAAGTAATCTATATTTCACCCTTTTATCACATTTAAATTTTTAGGTACATATAATAAATGCATAAACTAACTATTTCATTCATATCTAGATGAGATTTATTGATGGTCTAGTTATTTTATGCTAGGAATGTGCATTTTCATCTCTCTAAAGGATAAATTTGATATTGATAATCTCACCAAGGGATATATAAACCCTTCATAACATCCTCTTGGTCCTCAAAGATCTACACTTATTCCATACATGCTCCAATCCATAAAATAGACCTCTTTGTCATTAATGCATCATGACATCATGCACCATGGACATCAATGAAATATCTAGAATCAATGGCAATGATAAACATATGATTAATATAATCAAGTGTATGAATACTTATAAACACTTTCAAATGCCTTAAAAACTCTCCCATGAAGTCAAAATCTTCTATCATACTTGTAACACTTCAAAAACCCTCTAAGTTACAATGGTGACTATCAACAAATAAACATATGACTGTGAAAAAATAATGGATTAATCCAATATTAGTGTAAAATAAACAATACCATTTAAACTTATAAACACTAATGATGACCACCTATACCAAGTTTCACAGCTAAATAATGATTATGGAGGCCTTAAAACTCATTTTTCTCAAAACTAGCTAGTGGGATGCTTGAGTGAATGAATGTTTATGACTACGGGAGGTTTGTAACAAGACAAAATATTATTAAACATGGCATATAAATATTTATATACTCACCATGATCATACATACCATAATTTATAACTTAAATCCCCCTGTAGATGCTCCAAAATCATAAATTTCTCAAAATTAGCAATGGGTTGCCTGTGTGAATGACTTGGAGAGTGCCTCAGGTATATAAAAAAATATGATGTTTCCATTATCATATATGCTAAATATATTTCATTATAACCTAACCTAGCTCATAATTACCCTTTGTACCAAATTTTGAGGTTAGATCACCTCTCTAGCATCATCAACCCTTGAATTTCTCCCAACTAGCCCTCAAACTTATGAATATGTGTAGGTCTAAATTTTTTTGATAAAACTTGGACATGATTTAATATAATATTTTTTTTCATTTTAAATGTGATGAGATCACTCTTGAGAGTGACTGTATCATATTCATTTATCTATAAAACCGTGCAACCTTCATAAGGAGACCAATCTTTCCATACACAGCTAACTAGGCCTGTTGGCTGTAGGTACTCACTAAAATAAGTTATTGTACTTTGAATAATTATTATTAGGATTATTTATTACCTTATATGAGAATTATTAATTATTGTATAATACTCATAGATAATCAATGAGATATAATGCCTAAGAATTGCCTTCTTTACTCATGATACACATGATGAAAATTTGGACAAATTAGTGGTATGTGAAGATTTGTCATGGCTATAGGTGTTTGTTTTATTAATGGAAGAGGTGGAATCCCTTTTAATTTTATTAATTATCCTCCATTATGTTCATTAGTATGTGATACCTCTTCCTTATTATTTAAATGCCAACCTCCCAATAACTCCCATTCTTATCAAAATCGAGTTCAAACTAGATATTGGTTGTAGGTGTTCACTTGAGTATTAATTTAAACTTAAGCCCTATTGTATGTAAATTGATATTTTATGAAACTTTACTAAAATTTTTAAATTGAGTTACATCACCTTGAAGGGACCTATTGGCTAATTTTATCCTACATATGGAAACTCGCTTAGATGGATTAGTTTTTGGAAGTCTTGGTATGGAATAGGTTTTCTCAAAGTCTTAGAAGGTTATTCAAATCTTTAATAGATCAAAAGATGGCATGATAAATTATAAGTTACCAGACCATTATGTTAGATCATGAAAGAATGAATAGAGTAGGATTGGTTTTTAATTTCATAAGTACATTTAAGAAGTCAACCAAAGCCACAATATCACATGGATATGATGTTTTTCATGCCTAAATCATCTTCTACAAATTTGGTGTCTTGATGATTTTTATATATCAAGATACAAGTGTTCAAAGTTGAACAATAATAATGATACATTCATGGGGATGTCAAATAAAATTCATGGTAAATATCCATTTGAATTCAAAAAAATCCCAAAGATCTTAAAGATAAATGCAAAGTTGAAAAGAGTTAAAATCTTGATTGATCAAATCATAAATCAATGGCACGTAGGTAGTCAATAAGTCAAAAGGTCTTTAGAATGAGATAAATCATCTACATTTAAACATATCAAAATATCCAATGGAGAATGAATGAGGATGATGTTAGTGGATCCCAAAGATCCAATGGAGCATGTTTAATCATGCATTCAAAGATCAATGGCGAGGATCAAGTTAAAAAGTCAAATAATCCTAAGATTTAATGTGTTAATGATAAGTGTCATGATCATAGTGACTTCCTAGATCAATGTTTTGTATTTGACTAAGTATAAAAAATATTATTAGTATGCATTCACCAAGCAGATAAGATTGATAGTGTGCATGAGGTCAAGAAGCCAAAGAGCTAGATTACATGTAAGGATACCAAGTGGTGTAAGTGTGTGAAGAAGATGAAATTGACAACATGATATTAATGATAAATGAAGAGATAATAAGTGTCACAATCAAGGGGCCTAGTTTAAGATCAATGCTTGACATTAAAATTTTAAGTCAAGAGACTTTAATAGAGAACAAATGCAACCTAGGGTCAAACTAGGGAAAATATTTTAAAGGATGCCATTGAAGCTCAATCAAGACCTCTGTTAGAGGATCCAATGCATGAAAACTCAATTTTATTATGGTTTCAATGTCATTTCATGAAGGTATATCCTTGTGTACACTACCTTCTTCATTCCAACAATGTTTAAGGATAGAATAGGTTTATTTATACCTTATATAGTTCAATAGTAATGTTATGTAGTTTTTAAGATCTTCATGGATATTAAATATAGGAAAACCAATAAATGGATTGGTTTTCAATCTAAAATAGACATATGCTCAAGTTTGGATTAGGGGTAGATGTGTAGAAGTGTATTGTTCTTCAACAAAGCTATATAGTTGACAAACATGTAATTACAGTTGCTTAAGCAGACTTAGGCATGGCTTAGTTAAGTCCATGGATATGAGGACTTTGTCCTCATAATGAAAGCAAGTGGAGATGCCATATAAGATCAAAGCAAAGGTATTTAGGAATTGGAGAGTAAATTGGATCATTTATTTCTTCTCAAAACCTTTTAGTCCTAATTGGATCAAAGATGGTTTATAAATTAAGAAGGATGGTAGCTCAATTAATGATCTCGGATGGCATCCTCCCCATCTCTCTCCCCTTTCTCCTATATCTCTTATTTATTTCCATTTGTAAGTGGGATCTCACTTTTGATAATAAATTATCTCTCAATTTTGGAAGAGTAGAGACTCACATTTGATAAGGCTAGACCCTATCAAAATTTGTAAGAACTACTTCTTGATGCAATAAAGGACATTTTTTACCTATCTCCTACCTTGGATCAATGTGTAGTGAGTTTTTCATGATGGCATTATGAAAGAGATTATTCCATATCCA
The DNA here is from genome assembly GCA_037957365.1 of Torreya grandis. Classification (NCBI taxonomy): domain Eukaryota; kingdom Viridiplantae; phylum Streptophyta; class Pinopsida; order Cupressales; family Taxaceae; genus Torreya; species Torreya grandis. The sequence continues at coordinate 1,184,111 of JARHVA010004115.1, forward strand.
TTTTCCTTCTTTAATACCTATTTTAATGTGTTTTCAAGTTAGTTGTAGGTCTGAATTAGTGTTATTCCTAAACCTAGTTTATGAAATACTCATATAGTTAACTAGATTGTGAGATTGTGTGAGCTAGTATTTTCCTATGAAAATCTAGTGTGGGTTCAAGCATATGAGATCCTTATTTAAATTTATTTCATAACCTTATTGAATTTATTAGGATCCCTTTCCCCCTTTCTAACCCTTTTCCCTATAGTATCATTAGTTTAGGTTATCCATCAAGAGGAAGTTGGCCTTCTCCAAAGGTTTAACCCCACCATAGGCAACCCATAGCCTAGGGTTATTCCCATATTGTGACTGGGAGTGGAGGATCCTTAATAAATATTCCACAAGGGTGATATATCACATCATAATAGTTTTTAACTTTCTTGGTGGGACTTACTTTCAAAGAATATTAGTCAATGTTTGATTTTAGTTTGATCAATTTACAACAGTTATAGCTTGAAAGCAATAACATATCATGACTTCAAAAGAAGATTCAACATTATAGTAGTATATTAGTGACTACATATCATGACAAAGGTGGCTATAAGGTTATTTTATAAAAGTATTCCCTTTGAATTTATTACATCACCTTCAAACTTATTAAAATGATTAAGATTTGCTAATACACACCCATATATAGGCAACTTTGTTCCTAGGTCAATTTCAAGGCCTACCTCTGCAAGAAGATATTTGTTAAACCATTTCATAGCAATGGTAGACCCTAGATATTTTATGGATTTTAATGTCTAAAGTCATCTAGACCTCCCTCAATATGATCCTATTCTAGTATCATCTCTTAAAAGTGTCCCTTATTTTATTAGATACCAAGTTACAACCCCTTCTAAACACCTCATGGATGTAGCCAACTTCTACAACATTCATGATATCAATGAAGAAAATGTGGAAACTAGGTTATTATCCATCTCTTTCAAAGGTAAAGCCTTAGATTGGTATAAATCCTTGTTATTATTTCCTTTACCATGTGGGATCAGTTAGGAGATGCATTGTGTAAGAGATTTTAAGATAAAAGTGATCATTTTTCACTTGTAGAATAGTTAACCACAATTAAAATATTCCCTCATGAAGTCATGCAAGACTTAAACACAAGGTTTCAAAAGACTTGGTATAAAATCCTAGTCTCTATTAGGCCAACCCCTAAATTTGACTTTATTTACATCTAAATGCCCTAAATAGTGACATTGTAGTAATGATCTAGTCTATGGGAGGGAATAAATTTCCAAATGCATATGAGGTGATAATCAAAGTATAAAATTATCTGGTGTAGGCTAGAAAGCTTACACCTAGACCGCCAATGTCTTTATTCCTTAAGATCCAACCACCTCATGTTTCTATTCCTCCCCTTATTATCATTCATCATGTGCCTAAAATTGCTACCAAACCTTCACCTAAGCAAGAAAAGGCTTCCATTAGTCAATATAGTGACTCCCAAGAACACAAAAGCTTTCAAGAGGTTAAGAACATATTATAATCTTTGGTAAATGAAATAGTGAATGTTAAAAGTTATAAATCCTAATTTAATAGGCCTTATTAAGCCTCATAAAAACCTCAACAATAATCTTACCAAGAAAATAGGCCACCCTACAAAGGAAACTTCCAAGGTCAAGTCTAAGGACAAAGGTAGCCTAGTTATAATAGACAAAACAACTATAATTCAAATGTTCTAATCACTTCCAACACTTTGGTTCTCATAAAAAACAATATTACCTAATAAACTATGGGTACCATGCCTTAGAATTAGTTTTTTGGGTAATCAATTATTCCAAACACTAAATTCAATTAAGATTTCAATGCTCAATGGTAGCAAGTTACCAATGATGGGTTTAATCAATCTGTTATGGCTCAAAACATAGAGGTACCATGATGAAAATACATAAGAGCCTTAACAAGGTCAAATCCCTAATCAATGACCAAGATAATTATGTTTTAAAATGGTGAATTATGAGCAAGAACAATGTTATACACTCAATCAGTAGGCTAGTTTTAGCTTGGCATACATTCTAGTGGCAATAATAACAAGGTTCAAAATAGGAAACATGGATAGTAACTAGGAAGCAATCAAGGATCCTCCTACCATTACTCCTTCAATATCAAATCTAGATGGACTTGATGTTTCTCCAAAGGTTTCAATAGCTCCAAGGAATCAAAATTAGGGGAATGTCTTTATCCCTCAAAACTCATAAACTTAGGGTGCAGTTGTGGCTCCCAAAGCACAACCAAAGGTAAGTGGTCCACCCATCAACATTATGGAATAAATAAAAAGGTCTAATGTTAGTGTGCCAATTTGGGATATTATCTCCATGCCTAGTCATTTATACATACTCTAATAAGGGTTGTTAAGAATCAATTTTTTTAAGAAACCACCAGTCAAGGCTAATGTGATTCTCACCAATGCAACTAAAGGACCTAGTGAAGGGCAATCAAGTAAGATGGTCAAACCTCCCCATTTTCATATTTCAATGATCATTGGTAATTATTTAGTTAATAATTACTTGGTAGATAATTGGTGATATAACCTCAATAATTCCAAAGTCAATAACTGATTAACTTGGTCTAAAATATAATCCCCAGTGTAAAGGAGTTCTACAATTTGATAGTTCTTCTACCAAGCCATGTGAAATAATCAAATATCTCAACTTGACTTTGCATCCTTGGTCTAGTGTCTCAGTGGCTCGAGATGTATTTATCCTTGATGTGTCTCCTCATTTTTCACTATGCTTATCCAAAGAATTCAAATCAAATATTGGATGTTATATACCAATAGATTGGTTATACATGACATTCAACACAAGATATGGGACCAAAGTATCAATCAAAGTTGAACCCATTGCATAATTCAACATAGATTTTTATGGGATAGATACATAAACATAAATTGCACCATCATTGATGAAGATGAATTTATAGTTAGTCAAGAACTAAACACTCATCCTGACGAACTACTAGATATGTTCTTAGATGAACTATGGAATGATAATCAATTTGTTGATCCCTTAGAAGGAGTTAAGGATAGAGACTTGGATGTCTACTAATTACATGAAGAGAATAAATCCATGCCATCCCTTATAAGGCATCAAGAAGACTCTAGTGGCTTATGGAAATTGTTCTTTGATGGTTTAAGGAGCAAACATGGAGTGGCTACAGGTGTAATGCTATAATCCCCTTCCAATGATAAGTATTTATCTTCTTACAAGTTCCAATTTAGTTTTTATTTCAATGAAATAGAGTATGATGGCCTTATATATGGCCTTTAATGGTATAATAAGAGAGGAATTAAATAATTACAAGTTTATGGGGATAGTGAACTAATAGTGCACTAGGTTAGAGGCTAGAATATCACCAAGAACCCCTTAATGAAGTCCTATAAAACATAGGCTGTGGAACCTAATTGAGGATTTTGATGCTATCAAAATCCAAGTAGTGCCAATGAACTAGAAGGAACATGATAATAGGTTATAAACCATGGGAGATAATTTTGATATCCCAAAGGAGATGAAAAGGACTAAGGTGCAACCACATGTCAAAGTGGTGGTAAGACCATCAGTTCCAAAAAATGAAACTGATTGATAGGTTTTTGATAATGATGTGTAGATTGTTTACTTCTTATAGAAAGAACTATAGTTATCCTCATAATACCAGGATAGATTTCAACATTAGTATGAGGAGAGAGTTGTCCAGATGAAATCCAATAAGCTTCCTAAAGGTCTAGTCACCCTTGAAGGTCTCTTCTATGAGGGAGATCATATGATGAAATTCAAAGTAATGGTGTCAACAAGTAAAGAGAACTATGAAAAATTTCTTATCCTCGAAGACAAATTCCTCAAGCTTAGAATTGTAAGCACCAAAGATGAAAAACATGATTTCATATATATTTGTAGAGAAAAACATCTTTACTTAGGAGTATAGTGACTTAAGAGGTTTTGATCCCAAATTATCCCAACACATTATAGAATTGGAGGCTAATGCTAAGCTTGTCAAACAAAAGAAAAGACTCATAAAACCCAAAATTGAAGAGCTTATGAGGAAAGATCTGATTAAACTAATTGAATCTAAGATTATCTTTCTCATTAGGGACTCCTCATGGGTTGCCAACCTGGTGTGTGTGAGGAATAAGAATGGGAAGATCAGATTGTGTGTTGAATTTAGGGATATAAATAGTGTTTATTTAAAGGATCAATATATTTTTCCATCTATGAAGTAACTTCTTTAGATAGTTTTTGGTTTATAATGCTTCTCTCTTTTGGATGGATATTCAAGATACAACCAGGTGCTAGTGAGAGAAGGTCAATATAAGATTGCCTTCACCACAAAGTGGGGCATGCTTGATTACTAGAAGATGAATTTTGGATTGCCAAATGTTGGGGCAACCTTTCAAAGAGAAATGGACATGGATTTCCAAGGATTGCTAAATTAGATGGTATTGGTCTACTTAGATGACATCATACTATTCTACAAGAAATCCAATGAACACCTAGATAATCTATGTTTGATTTTCCAAAGATGTAGAGAGTATAAGATTTCTTTAAATCCTAAGAAATGTGTGTTTATTATTCAGGAAAGAAAAGTTTTGGGTTGCATTATTACAAATGAAATATTATCCATTGACCTTGATAGAATAAGTGCTATCTTAGCACTATCTTTACCCAAGTATAAGAAAGGAATCTAGAGGTTCCTCAGAAAAATAAACTTTGTAAGAAGGTTTATACCTAGTTTTGCAAACCTAGTCAAACCCATCACTAGCATGCTGAAGAAGAGCCAAGTGTTTACTTCATTAAATGAAGGTAAAAAAGCATTTTAAGACATCAAATAATCCATTTCCCAAGCACCCTTGTTTATGAATCCTAATTTCTTGAAATCCTAATTTCTCAAAGGATTTCATATTGTACACCTTTGCTAATGCTGACAAAGTATCAGCTATGCTGATGTAGAAGAATGGTGAAGGACTTGAGCATCCAATTACTTTTTTTAGTCAAGGACTAGAGGAATATGCGGTGATGTATAATTATATAGAAAAGTAGGTTCTTGAAGCTTTGAGGAGCCTAATAAAATTTAGGAGAATGCTTTCCAACATCAAGATTCATCTTATTGTGTCTCATCTTGGGGTAAAGGACTTTCTCCTCAATAAGAATTTGAATGAAAGAAGAGATGGTTGGATTACCAAGGTCATGGAGTATGACATGGATATCAAGGTCACTAAGTTGGTAAGAGGTAAAGGCTTATGGGAGCATCTAGTTTATGACCTTCAAGAAGGCAAATAAGTTGTATTAGTGATAAAATATAACTCATTAATAGATGAAACTCCACTTCGTAATGGATTTATCCAAGATATGACACATTTATTGATAATAGGATAATGCCCTCAAAGTTTGGATAGATAAAAAAGGTGTTCCAAACTTCAATCTATACCTTATGCATTAGTTTATTGGGTTTTGTTTAGAAGGGAGATTAATGGAGTACTGCATAGGTGCATTGATACAATCAAGTGACAAAGTTCTTGGAGTAGTTTCATGATGGACCTATAGGGGGCAATTTTACTCCAAGAACAACATCAACAAAAATAATGATGGCTGGTTATTACTAGCACAACCTTTTCAAAAATGCCTATGCATGGGTTAGAAAATGCTATAAGTATGCTCTATTTGCAAGAAAGCAAAAAATTATCATCCCTTCCTTTAAACCTAATTCAGGTAGAGTAACACTTCATGCAGTGGGGGTTGGAATTCATAGGAATGATAAATCCACCTTAAAGTGTAGGACATAAATGGGTACTCACTACAACTGACTACTTCACTAGGTGGGTGGAAACAATTGCCTTAAAATAAGATAATGAAATAATAGTATTAGAATTTTATGATATAATAGTAACTAGATTTAGTGTCTCATCTTTTATAATTTTAGATAATGCCTTAGCAATTTTTGATATGAAGACAAGTGAATGAGAACTTAAGCTAGGCATCTACCTCAGTACATCCTTCAATTACTAGCCCCAAGGTAATAGACTGGCAGAAACCATAAACAAGAACTTGATAAGGATTATCAAGAGGACCATGAAAGATAATCAAAGAGTATGACATATAAAGCTAAGGATAGCCTTATGGGCTGACAGAGTGACTCTCAAAGCTGCCATTAACAATTATCCATATGTCTTTGTATATGGAAGGGAAGATAAATTACCCATTTTTCTTACAATGCTTGCCTTGGATTTATCCCACCAGCTTGAGTTGATGGAGAGTGAGCCTATAAACATGAAGATGATAGAGATCATAGAGCTTGGATAAACTAAGGGCCTTGCAATGAAGACATCAAAGTCACATCAAGATTAGGTTAAGAAAGCCTTTGACAAGAGAGACATAGTAAGGGACTTTAAAGAAGGGGACTTAGTCCTTAGGTGAGACTCAAATAAGGTCGAGATATGAAACCACACCAAGTTTAATATCTTGTGGATCGGTACTTTTTTCATCCATGGATGCAAAAAACATAATTATTTTCATCTTGCCTAATTGGATGAAGAGTTATTACCCATCCCAATCAATGACATTCATTTAAAGCCTTATTATTATAAGAGTTTATAGATTTTGTATGATATTTTAAAATATTAGAGTAGTTTTTCATGCTTCCCTCTAAGTGCTTTGAGCACATTTATTTCAATAGTGTGTTTCCCTTTAAATAAGTGCCTTAGGCATAGTTGTTATTTTTTTTCCTTTTGGTCTTTATTGTTTCAAGAATAAGTCTTCTATAAAGGGTCAGCCTTGAAATAGTTTCATGATAGCTAAGAAAAAAAAGATATGACTCGAGATGCCCAATGGATCAGTTTAATGCCATGATTCTCTTACATAATAGGGTTGCAACTCGAGGATGTCACTAGAAATGTTGGTCAATTTTGGCCTACATATGGAAACTCACCTAGATAGATTAGTTTTTAGAAGTCTTAGTATGGAGTAGTTTTTTCCAGTCTTAAAGGGTTATTCAAAGATTTAACAAATCAAAAGATGGCATGAGCAAGTCTAATGGACCAAACCATAATGGCACATCATGAAAGAATAAAAAAAGTAGGATTGATTATGCATTTCATAAGTACATTTGAGAAGTCAACCAAAGATGAAAGATCATATGGACATGATGTTTCTTATTCCTTGATCATCCTCTAAGATTTTTGTGTCTTGGTGCTTTTCTATCTCAAGATACAAGTGTTCAAATTTGAACAAGTATAATGAGACACTTACAGGGATGTAAAATAAAATTCATAATGAATATCAATTTGAATTAAATAAAAAAACCCCAAGGATCTTGAGGATAAATGCAAAGGTGACAAGATTAAAAATTGCACTTGATTGGATCATAGATCAATGACACATGGGTAGTCAATTGGTCAAAAGTTCCATGGAATGAGATCAATGATTTTCATTAAATCAGATTAAAATATCCAATGGAGAGTGGGAGAGGATGACAATAGTGGGTCCCAAACATCCAATAGATCATGTTTAATCATGTATTCAAAGATCAATGGCAAGCATCAAGTAAAAAATTCAAAGGATCCTAAGATTAAACATGTCATTGACAAGTTTCATGATCAAAGTGACTTACCAAATCAATGGTGCACGTTTGATTAAATAAAACAAAGATGAAAAACACACATTCATCAAACAAATGAGATCAATTTTGTGTATGAGGTCAAGAAGTTAAAGAGATAGATTACACATGGGGCTGCCACATGGTGTAAGAATTTGAAGTAGATGAAATTTACAATAGGATATTGAGGATAAATTAGGAGGTGATAAGTGTTATGATAAAGGTAAATAGTTAAAGATCCATGGATGACATTCAAATTTGAAGCTAGGAGACTAAAATAGTGAACAAATGTGACCTAAGGTCAAACTAGGGAAAATATTTCAAAGGACTCCATTAAGTCTCAGTTGAGACCTATATTGTAGGATTTAATTCATGTAGAATCATTTTTATTATGGTTTTAATGTTGTTTCATGAAGGGAGATCCTCATGTGTAGTATATTCTCAATTCCCACAAGTTTAATTGGCAAAATATGTTTGTTTAGACTTAATATAGTTCAAGAATGATGTTATGTAGTCTATAAGCTCTTTATGGATATTGACTATAGGAAAACCAATAAATGGATTAGTTTTAAGTATAAAATATACCTATTCTTAGGTTTGGAGTAGGTAAATATGTGTAGGAGTGTTTTATCCTTTTAAAAGTTATAGCTTTGACAAATATGTATTTGTAGTTGCTTAAGCAGACTTAGGCATGGATCTATCAAGTCCATAGATATGAAGACTTTGTCCTCATAATGAAATCAAGTGGAGATATAATAGAAGATAAAATAAAAGGGATTAGGGTATTGGAGAGTACATTGGATCATTTATTTCCTCTCAAAAAAATTTATTCCAAATTGGATCAAAGATGGTTTAAAAATTTAGAAGGATCGCAACTCAATTAATGATCTCAAATAGTGTGCTCCTCCTCTCTCCCCTTTCTTCTATATCTATTATTATTTTATATTTATAAAGGGGATATAATTTTTGATAATAAATTATCTATTAATATTTTAATATTAGAGACTACCATTTGATAAGGCTAGACCCTATCATAATTTGTAGGAACTACCTCTTGATGCAATAAAGGACTTTCTTTACCTGTCACATGCTTTGGATCAGTGTTTAGTAAGTTATGAATGATGTCCTTGTGAAAGAGATTATTACATATACATTTTAATTATTTACTACCTATTTTAAGGTGTTTTCAAGTTAGTTTCAGGTTTGAATTAGTGTTCTTCATGAACCTAGTTTATGAAATACTTATACATTTAACTACATTGTGAGATTGTGTGAGCTAGTATTATATTATGTAGATCTAGTATGAGTTAGAGCATACGAGAGCCTCATTTAAATTTTGTGTATCACATTTTAAACTTTAATAGGATCCATTTCCCCATTTCTAACCCTTTTCCCTAAAGTATGAGACCCATCAAGAGGAAGTTGGCCTTCTCCGAAGGTTCAATCCCACCATAGGTGACCCACAGCCTGGGGTTATTCCCATATTATGACTAGGTGTGGAGGAACATGAAGAAAACTTAAAAAAGGGTGAAATATCATGTCATAATAATAACTTCATGATAAAAAACATTATAATTAATAATAACTATCTTTTCCTCATGACGTAAATCATGATGAGAAACTTGAACAAGTTAGCTGTAGGTCTTCATCTTGATTGTGCATTTAAGAGAAGTGAGATTTCAAGATCATGATTAGGTATCTAAATATTAAATATTATGTAATAAACTTGAATTAATTTTATTTTATGCCATATAATAATAATTTTCATCACTTCATTTTAAGCTTTATACTTTTTTACATACCACTATTTGAGTCAAATAATGAATGGATGTAGGTGTTTATACTGAGGTCCTTTCAAGACAGTGGTCTATATAGTGATATTAATTTGAGATTTTAGGTAATTATAATTCTAAGGAAGTGTCCCTAATATTTAATACCATTTTTAGAGGATTTAAATGTTTTAAACTCCTATGTCACTACTCACCTTGCCTTGATCTGATGACTATGTATCATCAACTCAGAACATTATTCTAAGTTGTCATTTAGGTGTCTTGACTACTATATTATAATGGAGATATTTCCTTAAGATGTATTAAATAACTTGATATATTTACCCACTTTTATGTCCTCAATTTTTTTTAAATGACTATATTCCACTAAATTGAATGGAGTCCAACCTCACCTTCATCACCGTGTTTTAATTATATGGAAATGGTTGTAGGTGGTGATTTTATATGTTAAATCGACGTTGAATATTTAATATTAAATTTGAAATTCCTTCACTATTTATTCTTACCTCAGACTAAGAACTTGATATTCACTTTGAAAATCAAGCATTAAAAGAGTCAAAGCCCTACTGTATGGATTGAGACACTCATTGTAAAGTACATGTGAAGTAGAGACCTTGATATAGGTCAATGGTGTTCATTGAATTCATAGAGCCTATTTACTATAAAATTTGGGAATCATTCCATTTAAAACATATAAAAATCATTAAACAAGGCATCTTATAACTCTTTTCATGGTTGAATTCTATTATAGGTGGAGTTTTGACTGTGTACAGACTGATGGCTCTTATGAATTGGTCTCAAAAGGCAAAATTTTATCTAAGATCCTCATTGACCCTCTATGGTCAAATAAATTAGAGAAACATTAAATTGTCACATGTATGTTTGGATGGAATGGATAAAAGGAGTCAAACATTACCTCAAAAACACAAAATTAACTTAAGCTTTCTAAGAAATAGATTTGTAATGTTGTTTCTATACCAAAAATAGCTCCCCATGATTGAATTCTACTTTTGGTTTCCATGTTATCATGAATTGGTTGATGGAAAATAAATTGGTATTCTTGTAACCTTATGTTGGATCCTCAAAATAAATCATTTCTTTTTCAAACCTCTATAATCTCCTTGTTTGCTATAGGTGAACATTAGATATTGACCTTTTAGTGAGAGGACTCTTTGAAAGGCTTTCACAAGCTTGTTGAATTGATATTTCCTCATAGTGTTCACTCTACGATTTGGATAAAGTGGATAGGTCTAAATTATGATATTATTATTCACACACACTCATCATCAGTATCCATGATCATAACATAGGCTTTATTAGTACATTCATTGAAAAATAATTTTTTGTTGGGTCTTTTGATCCTTATGAGTGTCATTTACCATCTCAAGAGGTATAAAGAATACAATGAATATTATACAATAATCTCAACATTTTTTCACTCATAAATTCAAGTAACTTGTCATCATACTCTTCTTATCCTGCTCACTAAGTTTTGGACATGAAAGTACACTACTAAACCTTAACATACTCTTGGTACCTTGAGAGAGTATGGCATATTGAGCCTTATTTGAATTTATTTTCATGATTAAAGTAGACTTATTTGGTAATTTTTATTTTTTATATCATTATTAACTCATTTAAAAATAATTCAAACACTATAAACTCATTAACTAGAATTGTACCTTCTTAAAGAGATTGAATCACCACAACTATCTCAAATGAGACTATGCTCAAACTAGAGTCATATGGACCTTTTATTAGATGAATTAAGCATTAATGATTTAATAATTTATTATATAACCAGTTAATATTAATTTAATTTCTTGATAACCTAGGTTCTACTCTAAAACTGATCAAATGGATCATTCATAAGGACAACATAAAAAATAGGTTTTATGCATAAGTACCTTACTGAAAGGATTTACTTGATGAAATAAAGTTTAATAGGTCATATTTTAACTTATAAATAGTACCATAACACCATTTACTCTCATGACATTATGAAGTGAAGAAATAGAAGAAAACTAGGACCCTGTCTAGATAAATAGGCCATCTAGACACCCCTGTATTGTTAGTAATTATTTATAAATATGGGGAGTTGAAACTAACAAAAAATGACACAAAGATTAAGTAAAATAGGGTCCATATCAGTTTATAATATATTATTTTTCAACTCTCTCTTTCCTGGTTATACCAAGTGAAAACCTTAGGCCCTCCTAGAGTTGTCTAAGACTACACTAAAATGGTTTTCCCTTAGCGTGAAAAAATATAATATTGTATATGAAATAAAACACTTGGGTAAGAATTTTTATAATTTAATTGACATTTCGTTCCTTTTTAAAACCTTTTAAATTTCTTTAATCTCCATTAATGGTAGAAAACTTGTTTCATGCCTAGTCTGCAGCCAATAGGTTTTTCTTACCTCTATTAATTCCTATGCTTATTAGGTATAAAATTTATGCCTTAATATTATATATTATATTATTTATTTATAAAAATCCTCAAAAACCTATTCAACCATGGCTCCAAAAGGCCCAAAATTGCATTTTTTGCACCAAAACTCCTCTCCTACATTCTAAATGACTTGAAATGACCTTTAAAATGTATAAATAATTAAAACAATCCATAAATAGGTAGAAGGAATATATATATTTTTTTAATTCTTCAAAAATTCACTTTTTCACTTAAAATTTCTTTTTAGAAGATCCTCAAGTCATCTAATGTACTTTTGAGGGTATTTTGGGCAAATTAGCTTCTCTAAAAATCATTTTTTGACTTGTCAGAATCTATGACACTTTTTAAAAACCTCTTTCCTACTCTTAAATTCTCAAACATCTTGAAAACCACCTAGATCTTTCACTTGAAACTCAAAACCTATTTCTAGGCCCTTTCCTTAAAATCTCCAAATCTATCTTAAACTTTACTAAATGCTTCAAAAGATTGAAAGGAACATGATGTAGGGACATGAAGTTTGTCTTCTCTTTCCACCAATAGATTATCCACTGCACTATGACCTTGAACAAATATCCACACCACACTAAGAACTTCTAGGATACTACACTACACCATGAAATTGAGACTCAAAAGAGATTAGACATGAAGGCAAAAGGTCACTAAATGGTCTAGGAGAGTGGCCTGATCCATCTAAGAAAAAGTTTTGTATGTAATCCAATTTTGGCCAGGAAATACCATGATAGAATCATGTCTCTAATCAACCCCTTAGATAAATTCTTACCCATAGGATCCCCAACCTTGATGTGTCAAAAGCTTATTCATCTTACCAACTACCCACTTAGACTCTAGTAGGAGGTGTATAAACATATACTTCAACACTATAAAATAATGCAATAGAAAATAATTTATCATTTCCCATGCCTCCAAGTTACATACCTACCACATATAATCACCCTATTTAGATGGGATATATCCCAACCCACATCTCACTTGGATATAAACATAGCCCATATACCATCACAACAAACCCCATACACTTCACCACAACAAGGCATGATCCGTCTTGCATCTAATAGTGTCCCCTCATACTTCTACATGTATATGAAGTCCACTCAACTAAATAATTATTCCCTAGCCTACTTTATACCACCCTATCAATTTTTTTCAACTCCTTTCAATATCTATTAGGCTAACCTGTACATTACCCCACCTCCTCATATCATTGTCATCTCAGTGGTGATAAATTTTTAAAACATGGGAACCTACACCAATTACCTTAAATAACACTTTGACACTAGCATATGGGGAGTTCTTATCTGATGTCCCCTTCCATATCTTCCAAAATTTAAAGGGGAAGGGGATCCTAATACACAAGTAAAATCATAAACCACCATAGTTAGGGATATTTTACCTTAGGATGGGGTTATTGAAAATATCTCCCCAAATCACTTAAAGGGATAACACTTTACTAGTACTATTACCTCTTCGAAGGGTCCATACACTCTTTTCACCAACTCATGGATGATTTCATCAAATATTTTGACATGAACAAACTCATAAAGACTAGCATACATGATTTATTGAATATCAAATAAGAATACAATCAATCAGGTGCCCATTTTATCATGAGATGGTAGTAGGTCTTGTATTTCTCTACTAATGAACCAAACATGGACCAATGAGATTTATGCAATATTTTACTTCATTCCCTTAACAAGGAAATGAGGGAATACATCTAGGAGTTTCCATAACATTGATATTAAGAGGCCCTCCAAAGTGCACTATGGATTGACCTAGAAATCATCAATAATGGATAACAAACCTATGGAACTAATGTTCACATCATTACCCAAAATAATGGGGGATATCAAAATATGAACCAAATCCTAAAGAACATGAACAACCAATGTCCCAAGATCATCAATTGTAATAGGAATTATACTATCAATGGTTTCACTAACCAAGAAAAGAAATAAAACCCTACAAATAATGGTTAATACCCACCTATGAATACCACCACCACTAATACCAATAATGTAGGAGGTAGGAATAATAGTCCTCTCCCTACCATCCATATAATTTATTTCAACTAATAACCACCTCACAATTTAAAATATCAATAACACAACCAAAATTAGTATTATTCAAATGAAAAATTCCCCAAGTTCCAAAAATAAAACTATTACCCGTAGAACAACCAACAAGGATTTAGATAACAAGTGAAGAATATGATACCTAGGGATTATGACCCAGAAATCTACTACATATTCCATAGATTTATAATCCATGTCACTCAGGGCTTCCAGGAGTATAAAAAATTTATACAAAGACTCGTAGAAGATCATAGGTAGATGTTCATAAATATGTTCTTAGGAGGTGTGAGCACAAACACCCAAACCCTTCCCAATGATCTTATTACTCCCTAAAACCAAAACTTATAAATTTACCATAATTATTTCCATAAACACCAAATACACATAGCTTAGGGTCAAAAATAGAATACCCTATCAGGTCACTCAAATCAACAAAACTAATCCATGGTAATAGACAGTCATGGTGTCAAAGCCTCCACTTTTGTGGCACCAAACACTAATATGTCCCCTCAGCTAAGAGTTTAAATCAAAACTCAAATGATAAGGGTCATAGAATTTAAGGTTAAATACAAAGTAAACACCATTAATTACACTATGTAATTCCATCCCACATCCATATATCCTTCAAATATCCTATAAATTGAATCCATTCCTAAATCTATAGGTAACTATGACTTGATTTCTGATTTAACCAAGACATTCTATCATATCTCTTTTCTAGATCTACATAAGAACTTACCCAACCATAAATCATACTTTATTGATGCCCTAGTATTGAGTCATTTATCTAGTGTCACACCCCCTCCATAAGCCCAAATAACCAACAATTGATTTGGACATGTTCTTGCTTGGTCAGGACCACATGAATTTGGCTAATTATTCAACCTACAAAGCTTCCCACCTCAATTTGAACTATATAGGAGAGGAAATTTATCCTTGTTTCTACTATTATGGATATACAAAAACTATGTAAAAATAGTAATGTTTAATAACAAATTAGTGGTCAACATTAACCTCCTCCATATTGCAAAAACTTGGTTACAAGTAAACCAATTATTTTACTATATGTAATACCCTCCACATTTATGATAGTTTCAAGTCCAATTTTGTAGGAAACATTATTTTACTAATCATGCTAGGTCACATGACAATCACAACTAAATTCTATGTCATAGATAAGGACACTAATTAAAATATGATCTTGGGACACCCTTGGATAGATCAAATGAAAGATATTCCTTCCAACCTATTTTAGAAAATTTGGTTCCTACAAATAGGGAAGGTTTTTAATGTCCAATGAGATCTCAAACCCTTTGAAATGTTATATGATACCATGTAAAAACAACTATGACTAAAAATATATTATCACTTACCCACCAATAGGGTTATAAAACCCCCATAATTGGTCAATATCACTAAAGCCTTGAAGACTAAAGTGGTCATCATGAAGAAAGTGGAAGAAGTCCCCCAAATGATGCTAAAAGATAAATCAATTGAAAAATTCATATCAATGACTAAATATATCCCCAATGTGAAGTTATCCATTAAATCCCTAGTTTCCTTCATGTTTACTACAAAATTATCAATCTCATAGAAAAAGATACTCCTCTAGTACTTCCCTTCAATCTGTGAGAGGTGAGAATCTACTTCTCTAAAACTTAGGGTTAGTTATCCCAAAGAGGGTTGTCTTGTCTACATTATATTTTCATGGTGGAAATATCCAAAGACAAATAATTCCCTTTCCATGATAACCATCTTAGAATCTTTCAATGTGGTCACCCAATGCTCAACCCTATGAAGACATGCCCTAGCCCAGACTCTACCCTCATCATTGACAAACCACTTTAGAGTATACTTGTTGATCACACTATGATGGGGACCTAATAATGTTTTAGATATCCTAACCTAATACATTTCCTCCCTTCATAAATTTCATCCATCTTATGTCAACTCATGTTTTATCTTATTTATCATCATGCTTTAAGGCCATAAATATTTGGTCAAATCACTCCCCCTTCTGATTATATTTATACCTAAAGGGAAGGTTTAATAAATGATAGTGGGTAATGTATAATTCAAAATAAAAGCTCTTAGTTACCCATATGTTCCCAAATAAGGATCCCTTATCCCCATAATATAGGAAAATAACCCTCATAAGCCACTCACCAAATTCTTAAAAGTTTTCCAACATATAATGACAAGGAAACCAATGTTGCCTATTCCCTATCAATAATATTTTAAATTTTACTACATGCCCACACACTTATATAAAAAAAAAAGACCCCAATTACAATGGCATACTCCCCACACCCAAGTGAGACCCAAACTATGTTAGTATTCTTCCAACTCTAAAAGGGGAGTAAAAAAATGACCTTTTGAATTTCAAGAAGCTCTCACCTACCTTGATCTAGAGATTATGAAATAAACTTTTATATCGCAAGAATTTATTACCTTCTTTATCCCATTTCACGAGACTGAGACACCCATACATCCACAATTCCTCTTTTTTACCCCTTGCAAGGAGCAGGACCATCAGCCTCTTGTTTATCAAGGCTAGGAGTCCTGAGGAAGATTACTTGACATATTCAACATTCACATGGTATATATGTCAAAGAATGATGGAGATTACCTTAAATCTTACTGTCACTACCATTAGGACCACCTCATACTTCATCACATCGAGCTAGATGACTATTTGAGTTACCCCATTTATCTTAGATCACTTGTATGAAACCCTTATCTTCCCTTGATCATGCCTATACCTGAGGACATGAATCATACTTTAATGTTAGGAACCATAAAAATCAACATTTATCCTCATGATTACTTCAACATTATCTAAATCAAATGCACTTTCCCTACCATAGGAGTATCTAATCTAGGATGAACATCTTGATGGGACTTCACATGCATGTTTTAACCTAGTATTAAAAGATGTAAAATCAATCATGTACTATCACTAGTTCTATAGGTTAAAATACTATCTTAGGAGGTTTCCCATGCTGAAAAAGGGTCATGATGAATAAATTTTGAATTTTTAAAGGATCCTATCTATGCACATCTAGATGCTAGGGTTAAGAAACTAGAGCTGGTCATGCCTACCTAATAGTATTATGATTTCCATAGTTATTCTCACAAGCACCCAATCCACATTAGATACTTGTCCAAAGAATTGAAATTCAAATTGAAAAAAAGAAGGAGATGGTTTAAAATTCAGACCCAATTGGCTAGGCCCCTACCTAGTAACATAAGATTCCAATAATGGAGATTATCAGTTATGCACTTTAGAGGACAAAGAGTTTGGTGTGTCTATAAAATATTTTCATCTAAAAAGTTTCTACATATAGTTCTCGTGTACCACCCCATTTTCACTTGTATTGTATTTTTGTATATCACATTCCACCATCATAGTAAAAGCATTATTTCATGATTATTTAGTTGGTCAATTTACACAATATGAAAATTTACAAAATGTAACACAAGACTTTCACCCTATTCTATTATTCCTTCACCACCTAAAAATAAGTATGTTACATTTTTATCTTTCCAAATTCTTATGATTATAATATACCTCTTTCCCCACATCTTCTTATATAGCTTAGAAAAATGCTAGCCTATAATGGAGTCTAGAAACTTACTTATGATAGAGTCCCCCTCTATGGTGACTTATAAAAATAAAACATTAGCATGCTCATATATAAGTGAGTCTAAATTCCTACCTTGGCCCTTGGTGATGATCCCTTGCATCATATTAGTTGCATGAGACCATGGTTTTGGGGTAGGATCTTTAAAAAAAAGAGTATATATAGATACTCTTATGAAACTTGATATCTTATGCAAATATAAAAGTCAAAATCATGTATCTCTTGACCTTTGTTAAACTTTGGTTTTGATCCCTCACATATTATTAGTTGTGTGGGGTTGCTATTTAGGGTATATACCCTTACTGGCCTACATCTAGATTTTGGTGATGAATCCAAATGTCTTCCCATTCACACGAGACTAGTTTAGGGGTTCCATAGATAAATATAAGATAAACTCAAGAAAAATATTAAAATAGAAAAGAGTGTCTAGAAATAATGTTATTAAAAAAAGATTGTCTATATTTTTTTGTTTCAAGAAGGTAACCTTTTCCCACTCACCAGATCTATCAAAGTAATATACCTCTTGATGAATCCCATAAATTTAGTATTCTATAAGTTTTACAAAAGGTACACACCCCTATTTTCTCATAAGGATGAGGTCATCTTCCTCTATCATGAAAATTTTTGAGTCATGATTCAGCTCACATCTATTATATTTCCCTCATTAAATCCCTCATTGTAAATTGAAAGTAACATATTATGTGAACAAAACCATCAATAAATCACCTGTAAAAGCAAATATTAACATAATTCAAGTCACATATGAACATATATCATAATTAAAACATATGAATATGTTATATTTACACATACACATAATAATTTCCCTCAGTATCATATCAAAAATGAAAATAAAATACATATATCCATACATTTTCACATGGCTAATCCTCTAGAATGCATAAACTAAAAAGATGATGTAAAAGTAATGAAATCACATCACATAATGATTAATAAACATGTCAAAATAACATCCATATATGAGCCACATGGGCTAACAATTTTATATAATATAAATGTCTAATATAAGCACCTTTGTGTAAGACCAATGTGCCTCAAGGAATCTAAAAAAGAATTAGATATACATTAATGTGATCAAAATAAAGTACAAAATAAATATCACATATTGTTCTTCCTCCTCTAGAAGGTTGTTAAAGTACTAAAATGACTAAGGATGTTACTCTGATGATGCCTCATAATCATCTCCCCTCTTATCATTCCTCCACCCTCTCCTAGTATGTCGCAAGGAGGGTGACCCCTACCTGATTTTCCTAGTCCTATGACTAGAGTCTTGATCACCTCCTCCAATCACCATAATATCCACTAGGTCCTTTGCTCTCCTCACCCTAGCCAAGAGGGTACTATTATTTTTCCTCAATCCTATTAGCATAGATGAGGCATGGTATGCTAGGGAAAATACATCAGTGTGGTGCCCAATACTTATAAGAATCCCATGATCTATCGATAGATGATCTCATGTCCAACTATTACTCAATTAGAATGGATTGATAAGGGTATCCCTAGTCATCCTCCTCTACATGCCCATAGTATCTACAATAATAAGGAACATATACATTATATATAATAGACATGAAAGAGAAAATCAAAACATGATCTATAATCATGAATGAAGAATAATAATAATTTATCTAGATCTCCCTCATACCACTCAAGATTAGAGTGGTCATTTGTGGACTCTTCCTCATCAATGCCCAAATCCCTCTCCATCTCAACATGAACTAGGCCCTCATCCTCAACCCACCCTCTACACATCTTAACTACTACTATTTTATAGGCCCATATAGTGGTGGTAGTGGTGGAAAACCCATTTCATACTACTAACACACTCCAACCTACCCTCCTCTTCCTCTAACTCCCTGTGGAATTATTCAAGTGATGGGTACTCCCCTTACAAGCATATGCCATGAAAGTCACCCCAACTTCATAGATCTTACCTCATAGTTCTCACCTCATGATTCCACCTATATAAAAATCCAAAG
Source organism: Torreya grandis (assembly GCA_037957365.1). Taxonomy (NCBI): domain Eukaryota; kingdom Viridiplantae; phylum Streptophyta; class Pinopsida; order Cupressales; family Taxaceae; genus Torreya; species Torreya grandis. Next base: position 1,203,715 of record JARHVA010004115.1, read on the forward strand.
ATAGGGATTTTGTATGCATAGGGTATACCAAACTACTAGGAAACCTAATCCACATGATACACCTCAAGTTGCAATAATATATCTCAAACCTGTGTACCTCTAGTAGCCACTGTAAGGTAGGATCTATCATTATCCCATTAAATAATTATACATTGGTAGGCTATGAAAATCAAATTATCCTCTTTTAAAAACCCCATAGTCTAGGGAAAATCATGAAAATGTGCCACATCTACCCACCTAGTGGCCTTAATGTATCATAGTGCCCCAATCAGTACACCCCTTTGATAAGGAATTATCCTCTCATAAACACAACTCATAATGATATTTAGGTGGATGATGGAGAGAGATCATAGGTGAGACACTAGAAATAGGTCCATGTAGGTCTATGATATCACCTCTTATCCCCATGTGTAACATGATCCTATCTCTTCTATATGTTGAAGGATCATCAACCAAATGTACAAAAGCCTATCAATACACTTATCCCCAACTAATTGGGAGCTAAAGATGTCAATTATGGCCTTAATCAAAGTGGGGATCACTAATATTTACACTTTAGAAATCCTCACACCACACTTCACACCCAATTTAGGTGTATCACTATCTATTAAATGTTCTACCCAGCCATGGGTGTCATGCTAACTATCACCATCATGAATAGACACCAGATGCATAGTCATAGGAATAATGGTAATCCAATATAAATCCATGAGAGTGATCATCCAATATCTTAAGGCTTGAGGTAATATGAAGATGTTTCTATCAGGGTCCCAATATGTGAAAATATTGCATAATAACTAGCTAGAAGAAGGGGTGATCCCTACCCATATAATACAAATAATCCTTGCTTGATCAAATAAGGCCAACTCATTAACTATCAAAAGAACCAATACTTGAAGGAGACATTCCTACTCCTAGGATATGATTCATTAGATATAATCACCTTGAAATAAATAAAGATACCTCACATCAATTAGTTAGTCAAGAAAACCTATATTACAATCCCAAAAACAATGAAAAATATTAACTTTATTCTACACTTTCAAAACCATCCATGTTTTCAAGAGGTGGTTTCAAAATTTACCTATCAGGGTTTATGAAACCACATTAAGGTGATAACATAACCACCTCAATTGGTTATGAAACCACCCAATGGAAACAACATTTTAACCTCCCCATGGTTATTTCAAACCTACTATAGTAGTTACATAATAACAACCTACAATAGGTGGTAGTTCTATAAACTGAGAAATGGTTTTGCCAGTTGCCCATGGGTTCCACAAAATCCTCTCAAAACCCATAAAAATCCATATAAATCCTAATAAAAATAGTGAAATTATAATCTACCCTCCCTGACATCGATCTCAATTTTTTTTTTAAAATTTAATTAGATTTTACTCAATTTTGAAAAAAATTCAAAAGTTAGGGAAAAAATGAAAAGTTAGCAAAAATTGACATGATTTTGTATAGTTATGCCTCCCACTAGTACATTCAACATCCTCACATCATCCTCTCTCTAATGACTACTTCCATACTTGAAATGGTCACTGAAAATCTAGAGCTCAAAATTTTTTTTTAATGCAAATGACACAAATGAATTATTTTTGGAATATTTTTGAATATATGGGGCCCCAAACTAGCCATTATATTTAAAAAGTTTTCCATTTTGAAATAATCTCTTAAATTTTCATTTATTCTTATGTAGATTTGTATTATTTTTTTCAATGTTATAAATTAATATTTTATCACTGACACTTTAATGACATTTCTCTATTTTGTAGCATGTTTTTATGTTTTTGGAGTTATATATAGCTCCACACCTGGTATCTTCCCCTGATGGGACAATCCACATAGTATGAATCTCACTGCACATATTATATGTATTCTCCCCTTATTTTGTTTATATATCCTACTTTCATTCTTATTTTAAAGTGGTTTTTTAATATTTTATTATGTCTATAGGTTGCATGGGGTCCTAATAAGCTTCATTTTTCCATATTGGTAAGTAAGGTAAGTATCTCTAGACTTCCATTTATTTTCAAAACACCTTTATTGGGACTACACCTTGCCAATTGATGAAAATATTCATTCCTAAAGAGGTAATATGTATGCACCCAAAAATTACATAGTGCCACATTTTCGATACCAATCTGATGATGATATAAAGACCTCTTGTTTTGTTCTCCACATGGAAATATCTAGCTCTAACTCCCCTATATGCTTCCACATTCATCTTTTGACCCCTTTTAACCCCTTCATCATGACCTTCCTACTCATTTATTCATTATTTTAAAAACTAACCATGAGTATTAAAACTACCACCTAAGGTGATAGAACCACCCCATCCAGTTGAACAACTTCCCCTTAGCTTCCATAATCATCGTAGTGGTTATGAAAAATAAGAGGTAATTTCACCATACAAGAGTGGTTATGGATGAAATTAGTGGTGGTTTACTTATATTATAGGGTGATTTTTACAATATAAGTGGGGGTTATGTAATGACCCATGCATAAAGCAATAGTTCCATCATAATGGAAATGCCTTAAAAAATTAGCTTCTATAACACATGTTTTCATAATTAGCTCCACATTTATTATTTTTAACACTTGTATTAACTTATAATCAAGCCCAACTCACTCATACTTCTAATTTTAGCCTTCTTCAATTTATCTTAAATGGAACTCATTGTCACACTTAGTTTAACTCTCCCATGTGTAGAGTAGAATTATGAAAAAAGTTAGCTCATGCATTAGTTAAGAAATATCAAAATAAGCATAAATAACAAACATGTTAAGCCTAATCCTTGTAGGGGTGGTGATAATTAGCTCAAGGAAATAATCATAAAAGTAAGATGATATAATTCCTTCCAAGTATTGTCTCTCTTTAAAATAATGATCAATAAGCATGCTTATGCCCATATTTGGTGTTCCAAGTCTTCATTAATGTAGTGGAGCATGAATCTACACAATCTCTTATCTCACCAATGGCTTTTGGTTCATATATTTTTCAATTATGTGATAAGTGAAGCTTTTCTTTCAATATATTTGAATAATAACATTTACACAAAAATAACTTTTGTATGTATTTGAGCATAATAACTTTACACCAATAGGGATTAAAATTTATGCGCTTGGCTCACTTATTTAGAGATTTTATGAAATATTTAGGATCAAACATGATCATACATCTTGAGATAAATATGTGTGGCCATGGATTGATTCAATCTTGGAGGGACAAGCAATAATTAATGTCATCAATATTTGGAATAATAGAGCATTAAGAGGGCATGGATAGCTTTAATCTAGATATTTCTCTCCAATGATGCCTTTTATATGACATTCCTATGATGACATCATGGAGTGATGAAGATTTACATAATAAATTTATAGAATTTCCACTTAAGCTTCTAATTTGGTTTTGATTTACTTAAATGAATTTAATTATTTTTCTGCAATTTTTTGGAAATTTGTTACACATTTAATCAACCTACATAGAAATGTCATTTTACTGAGTCATAATTTCATTGGAGTATAATCAGAAGAAAATTTTAGTTGCATATGGGCTAATACCCCAATAAGGGTATTATAGATGTGAATTGACACATGCACATGATGTGTGTGGCTAAATTAGAAGATTTTAGTGGTCCAATACATCATTTTATGTGGTCACAATTTGAATTGAAGTAAATTAGGAACATACAATGATTCTATAAAATGCCTTGCCCCAATCATATAATGTGTATGGATTATTTAGAGTGTTTTAGTGATTTTTTTTTAGATTGTACATTGTTGTTGAATGTTGTTCAAATCTTCAATTTTAGTACAATAGTGATAGGAATTGAATGTCTACATTTTGACCCTATTTTATAAGGCATGATGAGACATTAAATCAAAGCATATATTTTCAAAGAATAAAAATGTCAATAGAATTAGAATAAATAAATATATTCCTACATTTTGCTAAATTTTACATGAATCATAGAGAAATAAGGTTAAAAAAATGACCCAAACAATGTTTTGGGGTGCATGATTCCACCTCAAGGGGAGGATGAAAAAAATTATTTTTGACAGGATGGCCCTCGATTAGAAGAACTAATAATCATATTAATTTCAACAAATAAGGTTGAAAATTGATAAATTAAAATAAAATAGGAGGAAAAATGGATAAATGAGGCTAAAATAATAGCCTAAGAAAGATAAATGGTGTAATTATAGGGCCAAGGGATGAAAATTTTGAAAATTTTTACTATAATTTGATCCCTAGGGGGTAAAAAATGTCCATTTTCACCTTTAACTATAGTAATTTAGAGCTCTAATATTTGTGCATGAAAGATGTAAATAAATTGGCTAATACACACTACTATCAACACCTTGAAAAGAACATTCAAGAGTACCAAAGACCACCAGGGAGAGGATCATCGGTAAGTACCCATTTTTGCTGATTAATTTCAAATTTATGGCATTTATTACTAGTAGAAGTAGGAAGTTCAATGATCCTAATGATTACCCAAATTTTTAATTGATGAGGTCACCCTTGATAATAATAAATTTTCCATAGATATTGGTGATATCACTAATGCTTTGATGGGTTTAGGAGTTGAAAGGATGAGATCACCAATTAATCGGTGAGATCACATATTTGGGTGGAAAATATGTTCAAACAACATTTTATCTTGTTCAATAGAAAAATTTCTATAAATATCAAAGGTTCCCTATGAATTATGGTTTTGACCTATGTGTTGGTGAAATCACCCTACATATCAGTGAATTTGAAAACTTGATAGGGAGATTGTTAGGGTCACCATGTGAAGTGGAAAGATTTCCTTATAAAATTGTGAGATCATTGAGAAAATGATGGGATTGACAAAAGGACCAAAATGAATCAAAATAAGTGAGAATGTGGCCCATAAGAGATTAGTTCAGGCCTTAAATTAAAATAATAGAGGTAGATTTGAATAACTATAAGAAAATAATTAACCTAGTTCTTTGCATGTTGATTTTCAAGAGCAAGTTAGGGTGATTACCAATCGAGAGTGATAATCATGAGTTATTTGTCATTAAAGTATACAGAGGGATGAAAATGTGGGTGTCCTCGAGGTATTTGAGTTATATCACTTGGCATGATTACATGTGATTTGGATAGATATGGTCTATTTGTCATCAATTCTAGAGAGGTGGAATTTAGATACCTCAACATTCATTTTCATGACCAAGGAGGCGACAGTCACTTTGGAGGATGTTCACCATATACTGTGAGTTCTAATGCAGGGCCAAAGGATTAACTAGAGGTTAGTGGGTTGATGGGATATTTTGGAGGACTTGATTTGAGTGGTTGACCTAAAGGTCATTAATGGGATCATTGACATATATGCATTAGAGGATGTGTCTTGGGATCTAGATGATGGAGTAGGAGTAGTAAAGTGGATAATTGCCCCAGAGTTATTCATATTGAGGGCTCTTATTAGTGGCCTTTTACTACATGATAAGAACAGATGGTTATTACCTTTTAGTCTTATAAGAGTGGTCCAAGATATGTTTTACCATCTAACATAATTTATATGTGGGTTTATTATGTTGGATCATATATATAGATATATTCATATGATATCCTACCATAGAGTGTAGAGTAATGGCCACATCACACTATTATAAGTATGGGCATGGGAGCACATTAACATCAAGTGGCTAATGGGACTGAGGTATCATCGAGAACTAAAAGATCCAATAGCCTTTATGTGATACTTGATGGGTTTAGTTTTATGTTATCATCTTGGAAACTTGTCATTTTAAATGCAAACCATAGATGCGATGGTTGATAGGAATTTCACCTACTATCCCTATATATTTACTTAGTGGTTTTGAATTAAGGACCTATTCATTATTGGATACATGATAACACCATGTTACTATTGACAAAATTTGACCCCAAGTCAAATTTAGGTCAACCTATATTATTTATAACTTTTATATAAAGTTTCATATGTCATATAGGGTCTCCTATTGTCCTATATGTCCACTTGCCCTTCCCCTAGTCCTTGTTGAAGTCCATTCTCCTAGTACTAGCCTAGTCAACAAAAGTCAACATTAGTCAACCATAGTTAAACTTAGTCAAATGCTTAATTTATTTTTTAAATGTCATAAATAGGTCTTGTAATTGTTTCAAGGTGTCTTTAAGTCACAAATTGGCCATTTTCTAGGTTTCATGTGGTAAAAGGGTTATTTGGCCACTTTTCTAGTTAATTAATTGACTTAGACAGATGATGGGAGTTATAAAATATGTCATCAAGGTGGATATCAATGTGGATAAGGTTAAATAATATTATAATCAGTTAGTTAATAGTTATAATTTTGTTATGATCAAGAAATGGTAGTTTTTCCTCAAAAATAGGAGCTTTTGGGCACTTATATGGACTTATCAAGTCCACCATCAGTTGAAAACATGGTGGAGTGACTCTTCACATCCCACAGGTCATTTACACATTTGTGTTTTAGGTATAATCCAAAAAAATTCATCTAAAACTTGTTTTCCTCTATTTTCACTTGGCAAGCCAAGAAGGAATAAATTCATGCACTTGGCATGGGCCATATCAGTGGAATTAGGAGGAGTGATTATAGTGGTGTATATTACTATAAATTAAATAATTTTTCATAATAATAACTTGATATTTGATGCATCCTTATTTATGAACAATTAGTTTGATTCTAGGCAGCTTTTTATGTATGTTCAACCATGAGGGGGTCACTGTTTGAGCTTGTCTCAAAGTTTATTATTTTGTAATGATGGATTTATATGTTTTAGGTGTCTATAAATGATTTTAAATATGATTCCATGATTTTTATTGTTATTTAGAGTTCAATTGTTTGAGAGAACCTCTTTTAGGCTTGCAAAATATCTAGTTTGTACTTGCAGTTATTTCACTTGCCTTAGAAATGTTTCCCCCACATTGGAAAAATGTGTTTTGGTATTTTTTTTGACATGATAATAATGATTTTTAGGCTTTAAAGTTTTAACAATTATTATTGAGGTGTTTTGGAATCATTCCTTGCATGTTTCTTGTCATTTCATGATTTCCTTGTATATCACAGTAAAAAAAATCCACCTACCGGAGCATGCTGACATCACAAATATAAGTTTGAAGGTTTTACATGTTCCTTCACATATTGGGACTATTAATGTGCATTTAAATTTTGTATGGATGCATGTAGGAAATATAAACTTGCATGTTTAGAGAATGGTCTCAATTATGCTTGTGTAAAAGGAATAATCATCTACAACTGGTGTCATAATATGCAAACATGCCTTCTGGAGGTGTTCCAATAGTTACTAAATCTAATTATAGGGTCCTTGATATAGGAAGGCCTAGATAAACATATTGATAATGATATTTTGACAAAGGATAGTATGAAAACATTAAATGGAAGGTTAGACTATATTCAAGCCCTTTTACTCTAAAAACACCAAATAGAGGCTTGAGGGGTTTTTGTAGGCCTCTCAAAGTGCATTTATAAAAGGATTTAAATCATAGAATTAGGTGGAGTAATATTATCTAAACCAGAAAAAAATATTTCCCAAAGTTTTTAGGAGAAATTAATAGTGGAAGGTGGTCATTTAGACCCTCAAATATTTCTAAAAAATCACTAAAATAGGACAGTGTTGTCCATAGGGCATTGATCAAAAGGTTGCCTTGCTCTTCATAATGGTGTTATAGGTTGTGCCATAAAAAATTGAATGATTAAAATGTTTTAAATTATGTTTTAAAGTTCCAAATACCATGAAATAATGTGATTTCAATCTCTTAATCCCTAATGCATACTCCTCTATCTATACATAGGACTGTGAGCAATCACCTACATTCAAAAAAGGGTAAGGTTTGTGAAATAAGTGTGGTTATGAACAAGTTGATGATATTTCATGGTTTTTAATAAAAAAAATAATTTAATGATATTATATGCACCATGATAAATTACATCTTGACCTAGAAGACACCTATAAGCCTAAAATGAATGAAAAAATAGCCACTTATAGTTGAGCAGATAGTGGAATGAGGATTATGGCATTTGGAAAAGTGTTAAAGAACTTTAGGGTTGAGAAGGTTAAAATGTAAAAAAATAATGACTTTGGGAATCTAAATTAATTTATAAATAATAAATAAAAACTAACTTTATTCCATTCTCACCCTAAAATCACTTATAAGTAGGGTCTTAGGACTGTTTCAGTCCACAAAGAAGACAATGAGTAATTAGGAATCTTGAAGATGCTAGTATTGTTTAAAGATCAAGGGAATGGGCCCAAACTGACATGATAATAGATTAAATTAAATTATATAAGGTATTTTACACCTTTATAGGACATTCAAAGAGAAGTATCTACAAGAAATGAATTCAGTCCACTGTTACAGTCAGGTAAGCTAACTCAATTTTGTAGTTTCAAGAGCACAAGAGATTATTGGGGATATAAAATTATAGGATGATGTTGGGAGTAATTATGTTATGATATTTAAAAATTAAATTTATCTTCCACATTTATACATAAGTCATATGAGAGGGTTCAAATAAGCAATACACAGTCCTCATGAGAACCTTGCAGACTGTTTGCAACCTAGGAAGTATAATTTAGAAATGGAAGAGGTTGGAGGATATATAAGCCTTAAAAAGATATAAAACTTGGTATAAAACATGTAAATTACTTATATAAACTATTATAATAGATATTGTTTTAATAAAAATAGGGTAGATACCCCCATTTTATCTCAAAATAGGGGTACTTTCCCATGCATAGAGTTGACAGTTTCAAGGAAAAGGGAAAAAATAAAGGACAAGAAACCAAAGAAAAATAAAATGAGGGTTTAATAATATATAAAATTTTAATTTAAAACTAAAAAAAAATTCCAAAAATTTATAATTCAAACAAGGTACCCCATACTATAAAGGTTGCAGTCACCATGAAGTTTGTTGCTAATGGAGAAATGAAGAAAAGGTGAACTAGAAGTTGATTGCAAGGTAAATAGGTTTGTTTAGAAGATATAATGAGGTGTATTGTTATTTTATAAGATTTTATATAAATTAATATATCATTTTAAAATAATTTTGAAGCTCAGTACTCACCCAACATCCATTTTCCTTATCTAGCATGCAAAAAGACCTAGACTAGTTTTTTGGCCATTTTAGAGTTTTCATACTTCCATAATGAAATAGAGGATAAAATTTTATATGGAAAATTTTATGGGTCACATGAAAGTTAATGAAACATTTCTATGATATTTCACATGTGCAGGAGCCATTTTTGAGATTTTTTGGTCTTCTAGGCTAAAGAGGCCTAATTGGGATGACTAATTGATCTAAAAAACACACTTGCCTTGAGTGTAGCACCATGAAAGTTGTCAAATATCATAATGAGGGAAAATCGTACTAAAAAATGGTCTCATGTAGTCTTATAAGTTTGTACATTCTCCTACACAAGTAGACTTGTGTAAAAATAGGGCTACAAGAAGACACAGCCTAGTGAATGCTCTATGAACAAAATAGAGAATTAAGGAGATTTTTATGGTTATAGATGTATTTTTTTAATTAAAATATAATTTAAATGATTAAATATTTCATAACTTGAGCTAAATCCAAATTTTAGCTATTTTGGCCAAATTGGGCCTAGTGAGACAAAGAGGCCTTATGATACCTAAAAGAAGAATTGATGATTGTAGGTGATGTAACTAATTGAGATGATTAAATATGATTTATAAGTGTCCTTAATATGAAAATAAAACTATCCAATATATCTCATGATCAATTTCTTTCCTCTTGCCACTTGTTAAGGAGGAGTTTCAATACTCAAAGGTGCTTGTGGAAGAGTTTCAACGCCACATCAAGGAAGGTGCTCAGTTTGGGATGGACACATGTCCACATTATTTAATTGATATCTCTTCCACCTCATTTACATGCAACATTTTTATGTAACCTGTTTTGAAGTGCTCTTGAAATCCCATCATGAAGGCATTTTCACAAGAGAGAATGATTGAGAAGATTGTTATGCCATACTTGGAGAAGAGGATAATTTGGGATAGAATTATGAGAAAATAATTTTCATGACTCTTTATACACACAATTCACGTGAATTTTAACTAATTTACACCTTTTTACACTTGTATTTATGCATCTCCAGCTTCTCTTCTCTCTCTCTTCTTCTAAATTCTATAAATGTAAGCCATCTTGGATATTAAAGGGGATTCCAACTCTTGGCATGGCGAAGCCCTACCAGAATTTTACCTTGATTTGTAATTAATATAATGAGAATAAATTTATTTATACTCTAATTCCATTTTCACTATGTTTTAAATTGATCCGTCTTGAAAATTAAGTATAGATTGAGTTTATCTTATTTTCAAGTAATCCTTGAATGTGTTGCTACAAATGACTTCTCTCCTAATAGGTTTCATGAAGTGTATGATAATGAAATAGAATATTGAAGTGTGTTTGAGTTTTTTAGTGTCAGATATGACCTTCCCTTCACTTTCCTTCATTTTTTTATTTGTTATTTTCCTTCATGAGAAACACTAATGCAAGGGAACTCCATTAATGGTTTTGAGGCTAGTTTGGTTGTCTGAGTTCATTATGCAAACTCCAAGTGTATGAATGGAAGAAACTCTTGGTGTATCACCTCCTAGTTTAGGTTTTATTTATGTATCTTTCCTTCCCTTTTCACCCATAATAATTAGTTTTAGTATCATAAGCACATTAAGTCATATATAAGGAGCTAGCCCTCATAATCTAGAGATTCATCTCTCCTACAAGTTCAATGTTCTATCAAATTATAGGAATTTCATAGAGTATCCTAGGGTGCATAATTTGAGGACAATAGTTACATTATAAGTCACCATGGATTTATGGTAGACTGGTATAGTCTAAATTGAGTCTAGTAATAGTTTTGTTTCTAACAGAAAGTCTTAGAGGGTCCCTACTATTCTGAACATGTGACCAAGGAGATTAGATAGTGGGGGACACTAGTGCCTTGAGATCAAAATTTTTTAGATTATGGTAGATTTTTACATATTCTATGGGATTATGTAGGTAAAGTTATAAATTATGGTGTTATAAATGCCTATGCTACATGGTGGGTTAGGGTTAGACTAATTTAACTGAATAGGCTATAGCATTAACAACCAGTCTTACATCGAAGATGGGTTAGACTAAGGAGAGACTAAGGTTAGGTCCTAGTACAAGGACATATTTGGGTTCTAGTATAGATATTTATTCCACATGTAGTCCCTTTATAGGTAGTACATGACTAGGGAA